>CM060477.1:24548933-24928933 GCA_030544235.1 Lepturacanthus savala | reverse complement strand
GTGTCGCAGCCGCGGGCCGTGCAGGAGGAGGCAGATGGTAAACCAGTCCTGCCACTCCATTTATACTCAATAGACTGTATAGACTGTATATAGTCAATAGACTGTATACTTTTTTAATGCCCTTGTCAATATTGAGCTTGGAAGCAAAGAAGCTGATTGCTCATTAAGCATTTAATAAGACGGTTGAAAATGTTTTGTTATGTTTCACGCTCAAATTTTAAAGCTTAAATTCACTCTTTTTTTTCACAATAATAAATAATGTTTAGTGAAAAACATATATAACAGAATTGAATGACTTAAAATAATATTCACTATCCATCGAAAATAATTTAAACAATCGTGTGGATTGATTTTTAAAATAGTTGGTGATTAATGTAATAATTGAAAATGAATCAACGAATTGTCTCATCTTGATTTTTCATTGTCTTTTCACTAGTATTGTGTGTGCTGATTCAGTAATTCAGTCTAAACTAGGTATGCAACAATGACTATTTGAGTCGATTAATCTATTGATTATGAAAAGGATTAATCAATTAATTGTTTGGTTTATAAAATGGTGTAAAATGTCTTCTGTAATAGTAAACTGATGATCTTTGGGTAGTGGACTGTTGGTCTGGACATTTAAATTGAATCTTCAGCTTTAGGAAACAGCATAAAATGTTGCACCATTTTATGAACCAAACAACTACTTGACAGGCATTTTGTCTCCAGGTGTTTTATTGTTTTCAGTGTTTTTTAGGTATTTTCTCGTGTTTTTTATCACAGATTTGTATCTGAGAGGAATAAAAGACTGATGATACATGTCTTTTGTTTCTTTAGACCTACAGAGCTGCCTGATCTGTATTGCCTGTCGGATGCCTCGGGCTCAGCCTGTCAGCACTGAGTCCTTCATCACCAAGCAGGACCCCACAGGTAACACACACATTTATTTTCTTCAATAATTAATGATGATTTTGTCCATAAAATGTCATAAAATACTGAAATATTCCCGTTAGCATTTTTCAGACTCAGTAAATGTTTTCTTTAAGATTTATTCATTTATTTTAAGATTTATCTTTTTTTCTGTAAACTGAAATTTGTTTAATGTGTAAACACACACAGTAAAAACATATTTTTCTGTGTATCAACTGATTGAATAATTGACTAATTGCAAAGAATTGGTGATGTTGTTTTGAAGTGTAGACCACAAATACATATTTCCACAAGGATGTTGTGATAAATTAGGGAATGAGTCACATTCCAGTAGGGCGGCAACAAACAACTACTTTGATAGTTGATTAATCTATCAATTACGAAACAATTATTTGATTAGTGTAAAATGCAAATCAGTGTTTCCCAAAACTGAAGATTCAACCTAAAATGTCTTTTTTTTTTTTTTGTCCAGATCAACAGTCCACAACCCAAAGATCATCAGTTTATTATTATAGAAAAATAAAGAAACCAGAAAATAATCAGAGAAGAGAAGCTGGAACTAGAGAATTTGGACATAATCCTCTTAAATATAACTCAAATCTATTAATCGATTATCAAAATAGATGGCAACAAATTAACTTATCGACTAAATCTAATACATATTCACACACATACACATGTGCCTGCATGCACAGAATTAAAGGTAAAACAAAGAATGAATAACAAAATAAATAATAAAAAATGAATACAAATACTCCAAGTATTTGAAAAAACAACAGCAGAGGGAAGTGATTTGTTTGAATTTGTTTTGATCAGTGAAAATATGTGGTATTGTTCTAAAGAAAATGGAAAATAATCAGAATTGAGAAGCTGGAACCAGAGTATTTGGAAAAGTGACTCAAATCACCAAAATAACATAATAGTTTGCATTTAATCAATTAATCAACTTATAGTTGCAGCTCTACATTACAGATAGTAAAGTTTTTCTTCTTCTTTACACATCTATTGTACATCATTCTACAACAGTTGTATAGGATTAAGTTTGAAAAGCAGGATTTAAAAAAAAAAAAAAAAATTACCGGAATCTGCTGTTGGTCACAGTGTTGAACCCTAAATGTGTGTAGGCTGCTGCAGATGTTGAAATTGTTGAAGTCTGATGTATGTGTGTGTGTGTGTGTTACACCCCTGCAGGGAAGATCATCTCCATAGAAACGAGCGCTTTGCGAGCGACAGGCCGGCCTGGCTGGGAGGACCTGGTCAGGAAGTGCATCTACGCTTTCTTTCAGCCGCAGGGCAAAGAACCCTCCCACGCCAAGAAACTGCTGCAAGAGGGTGAGTTCTGACCCACCCCTAGATTTTTCACATTCACTCACCAAAAAAAAAAAAATCATTGACGTGCTCTCTCTCTCTGCCAGTCTTCATCATGGTTACCAAGTCCGAGCAACGCCTCAGTACCGTTATCGTAGATTGAATTGAATCCTAATGATGTGACTCACCTTTGAACAAAGTGTTTTCATGGTGTATCACAGAGTGATTGTAAACATAATTACCTCTGATAATAAATGATGTAGTAATAGATTTAAAAGTCCCATACCATAGAAAATTAGATTTTGATAAATGTTTTTGTTTCATTGTTCACCTTTATATATATTTATATTATTGTTATTATAATTTGTTATTATTTATTTTAGTTTTATTTTACCTGTTTGAAATTAGAAAAAAAAAATGTTGTTCATTTTTGAAAGAAGCTCTAAGTGTTATATCACATAACTATTCAAATCCTTTTTTCCTAGAGCCCCAGAGACTTATTAGAGATCTACTTGGAGATTTTATTGGAAGAATATAATCCAGTACGATACAATATAGAACCTTTAAGGAAAGACAGACCTTATTGCATTAAAATATACATAAATATATGTTTTAAACAATATAGAGCTACAAACAATGACTGTTTTGATAGTTTACTAAGTTATAAATTAATTAAACATTAAATCAATCAAATCAATCATTTTGAGTCATAAAATGGTGTCATATGTCTATCAGTGTTTCCCAAAACTGAAGATTGAATCTAAAATGTCCAGACCAACAGTCCACAACCCAAAGATCATCAGTTTACTATTATAGAAGACTAAAAAAAGAATTAATTAGATTTGAGAAGCTGGAACCAGAGAATTTGACCATTTCCTTCTTAAAAAGAACGCAAATCCATTAATCAACCATTTATCAAAATAAAATCATTTAATCGACTAATTATTGCAGCTTTATTGTACTTGATGTATTGATTTGGTGTGAAGAAGTAGTTTTCTCAGTAGTTTATTTTGGGTGAAAATGTCTTTTTTGGTCAAATTATTCAAACATTGAGTAGCATTACCTTATTCCATTGGCAGATAATTTTGTTTTTTTACAAGTTTTTTTTCTTGATTTTAGTCTTGAAAACTAAAATCAAGACCAACATTTCCCAAAAACAAGACCAAAATGCCCCAAATCTGGAAAAAAAACTTTAAATAAGCTAAATTATCTGCAGAATTAGGTAATTCTACTCAATAATGGGCACATTGTGCTAATTACAAGCTTTTTTGACTTGATTAGATTTCAGTTTTTGTTCCAAAACTGTTCCAGATATGTGAATATGAGTTTGTTCCAGATATGTGGATAAAAAGCATAAAAGTGTTTTATATTGCCAAAGAAAAGCAGTGAAAAGGAAGCAGGGAAAACAAAACTGTAAAAAAAAAAAAAAAAAAAAAAAAATCTGTTAAAGAAAACAAAGTGTTTAATAAACGTGTGTGTTTCCAACAGTGATGACCCACGGCACCGCTATCAGTCCGCTGTACCAGTTCACATTAACCGACGGCACCCTGCTCAGCGCTCAGACCCGCTGCAAGTTCTGCTGCCCCCCCAACCCTGACGTTCAGCCCTTCATCATGGGCATTCACACTATTGACAGGTACGAAACATAATTTATTCACTAATATCAGTACTGGGGGCAGGTAAGTATATTACAGATTAACTGGTTTACCAAATTTTATCTCAAGACAAAAGAGTAAAGTGGAGTTTATTATCCTACTTACTACAAGGAGCCCAGATGGCCAATAATAATGCTAATGAGCTTGATTCACAACTTCACCAGGCGGAAAACAGGCGCTGAATCTGAAAAAATGTGTTGCAAGACAACACATTTATAAAAAATAATTACCATAGCACATTTGAATATTGAAATAATGTCCATAGCAGGTTTGAATATTAAAATAATTCCTACATCAGGTTTGAATATTAAATGAATAACCATAACAGGTTTGAATATTAAAATAATGTTCATATCAGGTTTAAATAATAAAATAAAGTCCATAACATTGAATATTAAAATTATATCCATATTCAAATTATATTTGAAACTTGAAATTCTTAGTCAACACTCTAAAAAACAGTAAATGTTGATGGTCAATGGTTGTATAAAATAAAGATTTGCTGAAAATCTAAGATTTCTCCGTTTTCTGTGTATTTTTCCTACAACGTTCACCGCTAATGTTGTTTTCTTGTCATCGGTCTGTCTCAGGGAACACAACACTGCTAGCTCTCAGGAAAACACTAACCCCAGCCTTCCAGCGACCCTCGGCAGCCTTGCCCAGACTCCCTCCCGCTCCCCGGCCCTCCCCCCCGGCAGCAACTCCACCCAAGGCTCCGGCCTCGCCGCCACCAACAGCAACAATGCCGCCTCCCCGGCCACGCCCACCACCGGCTACCTGACGCCCAACCGGACGTGTCCCCGGCAGGTCAGCAGCCCCTCCCCTCTGAGCAGCCCACTCACAGCCACCCCTACCTCTTTTATGTCGCCCAGGATGCAGCGGGCCAGTCCTGGATTAGGGGGCAGCCCGCGGGTCCCGGGGAACCCCTTCTCTCCCTCCACGCCAGGCCTCCATTCTCCCTCCGGGGCACTGAGCAGTGGCGGCAGCCTCAACCGGCAGCAGTCCGACGGCGTTGGCGGTGGGTCAACAACAGGGTCCTTCTCCCTGTCCTCTCCTGTGCCCCCAGGACAAGCCAGTACGCCGACCGGTGGAGGAGAAGGAGGGGGCGAGGACTCTGTGAAAGCCCCCCTTCCTTCCGCCTCGCAGCTGGGGAACCCCCGACTCAACCAGCTCCTGGACAGCAACGGGACGCCGGGGGCCGAGTCCAACAACAACAACAACAACAGCGTCCGCTGCTCCACCGCTGCCGCCTTGTCGCCTCACCCCGCCCCCGGCCTGCAGTGCCCCGCCTCCCACAGCACCCTGACGGAGCGCCACAAGATCCTGCACCGCCTCCTCCAGGACAGCAGCCCCAACGACGCCTCGGCCGCCAACGCCGAAGACACGATAAACAAAAACGAAGTCGAGATCAAGAAGGAGCCACCCGCCAGCCCTGCTGTGACCTCAGCACTTCAAAAGTCCGGATCCAGGGAGCCACAGGACCACCAGTTACTCCGCTTTCTCCTCGACACAGACGAGAAGGTGACGGTCAAACAACCTCTTTCATTTTTTAATTTTTTTTATGTTGATGCTTTTATATATGTATATATATATATATATATATATATATATATATATATAATTTAAATTTCTTTGCCAGTAAGCTTCATTGACTTTTGATTTATTAGGTTAACAGTATTCTCAAGAATGGAAATGAAGCTAGAGAAGAGCATTAGGGCCAACGAGGGTCAAATCTGTTTCCACCTAAAAGGTCAGAATTCCAAGATTAAACCCAGAACCCTAACTAAATAAAAATTGAAGTGGTGAAACATTGGTTCTAAAACAAAAGTCAGAATTCTGACCCTAATTGCAGAAATAGAGAAAAAGATGTCACAACCCCAAGATTAAAGTCAAGATTAATGTCTACATTCAGCTGTAGAAACATCTCCAAGATGATCAGTGGAAACAGGATGCACCTGAGCTCAATTTTGAGCTTCATGGCAAAAGCTGTGAATACTTACTTGTATATGTGATTTCTTAGTTTTTTATTTGTAATAAATTTCCAAAAACCTAAAAAAAAAAAAACTTTTTTCACGTTGTCATAATAATCTTTTGAGGAAAGAATTAATTGAATCCATTTTGGAATAAAGCTGTAACATAACAAAATGTGGAAAAAGTTAAGCGCTGTTAATACTTTCCAGATGCACTGTAAGGCAAAAAATACAACATTAAAAACATTAACAATTAGTTTCAACATTAAAAGCTATTTTAAGCAAACCCAATATTTAATCAAATTGGTAATAACCATACCGTATCTTCATCGTGTTGAGGTGACATTATTTGACTCCCTAAAATAAGGCCAGCATGGAAAACAGGAACTGAAAGGTGATGTTTGTTTTTGAAGGACTTGGGGGACCTGCCGCCTCCCTCAGCTCTCAGCTTGCAGACGGTCCGAGTGAAGGTGGAGAAGCGGGTCAGCGGGGAGGGGGCTGTCTGTGCAGGATCCACCATCGTCGCAGCGACAGGCGTGTGCGGACCCGCAGGAGTCTCGAGCACCTCGGCCTGCATCAGCCCCAAGTCGAGCCCCATCGGAGAGGGCCGCAGAGACAGCTGCAAGGAGAGCCGGGAGTCCACGGTACAAAGCCAATAAATAAAAATCTGTTTATAATCAATCAATAACGATAGTTACTGATAATTTTCTTTCGTTATTTATATAATAATAATATATAATGTTATTTTTTTTTTTATTTTGACTTGTTTGCTCATTTTTTAATATAGAAAAGTAAACCAGATTAAATTGACTAAAATCAAGAGAGAAAAAAAAAACTTAAAAAATAAGTAAAATTATCCACCAATCGAATAAGATAATAAGATAACTCTATTCAAAAGTGGACTAATTTTATTAGTTTATATATATTATTTTTTATTATATATATATATATATTTAAGGCTAATGTCATGGTAAATTGTTGTAGAAAAGATTCTGCAATTAATACAACTGAAATCATTTAAGTTGACCTGATATCAGCATAATGTATGTCCAGTCTGAAAAAATGAAATCTTATCTTATCTGCCAATGGAATAAGATATTTTAAAAAATTATACTAAATATTGGATTAATTGTACAAAAAGGAGATAATGTAATGATTGTAATGATTTCATGATCACAGTTGAACAGGGGGCTCGTCCTCTGCTGAGCCGAGCCTCTGCTTTGGCAGCCGTTGTAAATCACAATGTTTATTTTCTTGGACTTTGTCTTGGCTGCAGGCTCAGTCTTTGAAGCTCCTGACCTTTGACCTTTTGCCTCTCCCCATCTTTCTTTCACCGATTTCCCCTTTTCCTCCCGCTCATTATCCGTTTGATTTTTTTTCTTTTCCACACCGTTTCTCTGTTCATCCCTCCATCCTCTTTTTTTTTTCCCCGATCTCATTCGTTTCTGCTGTGCTGTCCCTGTCTTGCCCTCAGATGTCCAGCGGTCCCGCAGACATGGACCCTCTCACCCAGCTGCTGCCCGGCCTCAGGGGCCCAAGTGGGGCTAAGCAGGCCGGCGAGGACTCGGCAGCCCCCGGAGGAGGCCCCCAGCTCCAGCCCCCGGCCCCACAGCCCCCAGCCCAGCTCCAATCCCCTGTGCCTCAGCTCCAGTCCCCCCTGTCCCAGCCCCAGCCTCAGTCCCAGCCCCAGTCCCTTCCACAGTTGCAGTCCCCGTCACCCCAGCTAAACTCCCCGTCCCCCCAGCTCAAACTGCTGTCGCCCATTCAGCTCCAGCCTGGAGAGGCCAGCACTCCCCGCAATGTAAATGTGAAGAGAGAGCCTCCCGGCACTCCAAACAGAGGTAGGGTTTCACCAGAGAGAAAGGGAGGGACATTTAGAGGAGGGGAGGGGTTTGCATGTCAGAAATTACAACTCCTATTAGTAATAATATTAAGTTGTTGTAGTAGTAGTATACTTGTAGTACTGGTCGTAATTATGTTGTAAAAGTAATAATTGTTGCATGCATAGTTCTAATAGTTGTTCTAGTAGTAGTAGTAACAGTAGTTGTTTTAGGTTTGTGTTTTAGGTGTAATAGTTATAGTAGTAATAGTTGACTAGTTGTAGTAGCAGCAGCAGCACGTTGTATCTCCATAAAATAGTGTATTTATCTCCACTGTTATTCCTGACGCCCCCTAGTGGCTGTTAGAAGATCTCACATCTTACTGTTTTAACTTCAGATCAGTGCTGAGTGTCACATATCTATGAAATATACTGAAATATACATTGTAGATTTGTGCAACTTCATCTGTTTTTCTTTACCATCTATGTACATACGTATTTCTCTCCACCCCCCCCTCCCACCCAGGGCACAGCGATGGTGGCCCCCCTTCCGGTTGCAGCCTCCAGAGTCAGTCGTCTTTTGATTTCTGCAGTCCCCCCACTCCGAGCAGCCAGACACAGGCCCAGGGACAGGGAGACCCCTTCCAGACCCCCAAAGACAGCAGCCCTTTTCCAGAGGCAGAAGTTATCAACCCGTTCAGTTCAAGCACTGGTATGCAGCAAGATAACATGCAGGAAGAGGAGCTTTGAAAAACAACCTAAACAAAGAGGCTAAAAGGAACCAGGCCACAAAGCTTTGAACAGTAATCCGATGCTAAATCTTAGAAAAGCTTTGTAGAATTGACCTCTATTAAACATCTGAGCGTCTCCGACATCACTGCTGGGTGTGGTGATGTGTTTCTGTTACACCTGTTGACCCCACACGACAGAATGATGCAACTCTGCACTGTAGGAGAGAAGTAGTACAATGCTGCATCATCATAGCAGTAGTAATAAATGTAATGATAGTAGTTGTCTTAATAGTTGTAGGAGTAATAATAGTAGTAATAGTAGTAGTTGTAAATGTAGTAGTAGCAATAGTTGTAGTTGTAGAAGTAATAATTGTAGTAGTCAGGGAGGGAGGGAGGAAGTGCTGAACTTGGGTACTTAAGTAAAAGTACTTCAAGAATTTTACATAAGTAAAAGTACTACGTACTTACTTTTAAAGTATCAAAGTACAAGTAGTCACACAATGGGTTGTCAGTCTCTGGCCTGTGCCATTATAATAAAGTATGAAGAAGAATGTAGACATATTTATTTTTGCCAATGTCACTGTTCAGTGCACACAAGCAATATACATGTATTAAAAAGACTGGTGTTGATATTGTGTGTGCTCTCTGCAATACTAAGCATACTCTTACTGAAGGAAGTAGTAGTAATAGTTGTAGTAGTATTAATAGTTGTAGTAGTATTAGTTGCAAATGTTGAAGTAATAATAGTAATAGAAGTAATAGTTGCTGTAATAGTATTAGTAGTAGATGTTGTAGGAGTAATACTTGTATTAGTAAGATAGCTGTTGTAGTAGTAGTCGTAAAAGTTGTTGTAATGGTGGTAATAGATGTTGTAGGTGTGATAATTGTAGTAGTAGAAGTAATTGTTGTAGTAATAGTTATTGTAGTAGAAGTAATAGTTAATAGATGTTGTGGGAGTAATAATACTAGTAGTAGTAGTAATAAATATTGTGGAAGTAATTATTGTAGTTAAATAATTATAGTCTGAATTTCAGTGAAAGAACTCTGCATATGACCATCAAGGAAAAATGAATACTCCACAACAATCAAAAAAAAGCTCAACGTCTACTTCACATGCATTTAAACGTTTTTGCCATTTAAATTTCTCCAGAACTGTATTAAAATGTGTTTCAGGCCTAACAAAGATGGATGTGGCAGACTCCCAGTTCCAGCCTCTCGCTCTGTCTGACACATTGTCCTTCGACAGCCTTGGAGCCTCTTTACAAGCTCCTTTGGCATCACCACAAGAGTCAGTATTCCTATAAATGCTCATTCCACGCTTCGGTTAATGTACTTTTCTTACCAAAATGATTAGAGTGCAGGCTTTTTCTCGTGTTGTGTGAGTCGTTGTGTGTTTTGTCTGAGCAGGCAGTGTGTTCCCTGTACGCTGGAAGAAGTCCTCGGTCCTCCGACCACACCTGAAGGCCGAAACGACGAGAAAGCTCTGTTAGAGCAGCTCGTTTCCTTCCTCAGTGGAACTGATGAGAGTGAACTGGCTGAGCTGGACAAGGCACTGGGTATCGACAAACTGGTACAGGTGAGAGATGGAGACTGTACAAACTAAATGGAACTCACCTACACTTGAAATGAGCAAATTTACCTGCTGAGAAAGTAATTTTAACTTGGTAAGATGTCTTAAAATCAACAAATGTAATCTCATCAGGTGAAAATGTTGTATTTTTGGTGTGATTAATCCAATTTTGAGTAGAATTGTTGCATTTGCAGATAATTTTAATTATCTAATATAATTAGGTAAAAAAAAAATAGATAAAACGTCAGAATTATGAGATTAAAAGTCTAAAATATGATATTAAAAAGACAGCATTAAGATAAAAGGTCAAACAAGTTAATCTTATTATATGAAAACAAAAATAAATTGACCAGAATGAAGAAAAAAAATTAAATAAGCATATTTAAGATATTTCAAGAACATTATATTCAATATATTAATTGATTTAGGTCCATTTAGTCTTGTTTTCTTAAAATAAGAGTAAATTGCTTGGCCTTTAATCTTAATGTTGTCTTTTTATTTAATATTCTTTCATATTATTATTATTAATTTTTAATAAATACAAGATATTTCCCTTGTTGCTTTTTTGTTACAATGAATCCAATATTTAATATAATTTTCTTAAACTATCTTATTCCATTGACAGATAATTTTGCTTATTTTAAGTTCTTTTTCTTGATTTTAATGTTAATAATCTCTATCTCATATTATAAGCTTATCTCACAGTTCTGACTTTTTATGACAAATCTTTTGAAAAGCTTTAAAAAAACTGCCAATTTTTGGACTAATTTTACTAAATACAAGATATTTCCCCCTGATTTATGGGTGTTATTTATATGTTTATATGATCCAGCCCATTTCAGATCAAATTCCACCGACTGTAGCCAATGAACTGAATTGAGTTTGAGTGTTTCATTCCTTTGTGGAGGATTTAAATTTCTCCCCGAAGGAAGAAGCTCAAAATCTGCATGTGTGTTCTTACATGAAGAGAAGCTGACATTTCTCTTTTTCCTTTCTCAGGGAGGCTGTTTTGACCCTCTGCCCCAAACCTTCCCGACCCAGCAACCCACTGCCACCCCTGTCTCCATGGACCCTAAACTGCCCACTTACCCATCCCAGTTCTCCCCAGCTCCACAAGCTCAGTTCACGCCAGACCCTGTGGCGGTGGGGCCACAGGGTCTGGGGTTTGGAGCACCAAGGGGGGCGTTCCCCGGCGGGACAGCAGCTGTCGGCCTGAGGCCAGGTATGATGAGGCCTCAGGGGATGGGAGCTCAGCTCAGGCTGCCGCCCAACCAGCTGCGACTGCAGCTGCAGCAGAGACTGCAGGGCCCGCAGCAGGTGAGGACAAATACAGGGCGTCCACTGGGCTTTAAGGGTTTTTTCCTTCTTTCTTCCTCTTCCTGTAATCTCCTGTGTGTGTGTGTGTGTGTGTGTGTGTGTGTGTGTGTGTGTGTGTGTGTGTGTGTGTGTGTGTGTGTGTGTGTGTGTGTGTGTGTGTGTGTGTGTGTGTGTGTGTGTGTACACACACACACTCTATTCACATTTTACTCAACCTTCACTGTTTCTTTGAAGTTCTATATATCTATTTATATGATTATGACTCATTTTCGCAATATTGATTCAAATTCTTTTGAAAGAACTCATCAGTCACATTCAACTCTTCCCTTCTGCTGTAAAATCCCATCATTTCCTCTCTGGCCACCGCCGGTGCTCATTATTTCCTTCTTTCTTCAGCTCCAGAACAGGCTGGCAGGCATAAATCCGTTTCCAGGAGGAGCTCAGCATGTGAACCTGGGGATTCGTCAGGGGGTTCAGCAGCCTCAGATGCCCTCGCAAGTGAGTCACAGCTCCGCTCGCCCACGGCCACTTCTCTGCTCGGCGTCAACAACCACTGAAGCATTTGTTTACTTCCTCTAATGTCTAAAACAGCATTAATAAATTAATGTGATTTTTAGTAAAGCACCTTTATAAACCTGCGGTTCTCTATCTACTCTGCACTGAACAGCAGGTGGGGATTAGCAGCTGAACATAGTGGAGGATTTATTTCTTTTTCATGGAAACAATATTTCAGTGACCAATCCATATTACATTTAAAGAAAATAAATAAATTGTAACAAATACAAATTTCTTGATTTGTTACAATTGTTGCAATATCGTCTGTCTATGTATGTATGTGTATCGTATTTTATGTTATAGTTTTATTGAAATATCTAGATTATTTTACTAAATTTATTTTTTTCCAAAATTTAAGATAAAAAGTCAAACAATTTTAATTGTTGGCAGTATTGAGTTTTATGCATGTATTGCAGGTAATAGCTGCAATTATTTTAAAATTGTATCCCCAATTTTATTATTTTTTTCTCAAAAAACATAATGAATGATTTAAATTCGACACACAAATAACATAATAATGTTCTTTCTTTTCCAAAATGTTCTTTCCCAATTTTTTCCACAAGTTTTTCAATTTGTTAAAATGAGTGATGAATGATTAGTGCATTTTGGCCATACAGCTGTTATATAGCACCATACAGCTGTTATATAGCACCATACAGCTGTTATATAGCACCATACAGCTGTCATATAGCACCATACAGCTGTTATACAGCACCATACAGCTGTTATATAGCACCATACAGCTGTCATATAGCACCATACAGCTGTTATATAGCACCATACAGCTGTCATATAGCACCATACAGCTGTCGTATACAATGGGGGAAATAAGCATTGGACGTGTCAACTTTTTTGTCATTACATTTATTTCCAAAGATGCAATTCATGTGACATTTCTTCCAGACACTGGTATTAACTCAAATAATCCACACATGAAAAGAAATCACAACATTCAAGTCCATAAATAGTGATTATGTGGAATTAAGTGCAATAACACAGGAAAAAAGTATTGAACACACCATGGGAAAGCTGTATATTTTGGCAAGGAAAGGCACCATACCATCTCAAATCTGAAAGTAATTAGTCTTTGTACTTCCTATAGTTGCAAACCAACATCAGCTGGGTTAGTGCTAATTGATGGCCCTATAAACAGGTTGTTTTTTCACCAAGTAGTCAAACAAGACACATCTCATGATGGGTAAAAGCAAGAAGCTCTTTCAAGACCTTCGCATCCTGATTGTTGCTCAGCATCAGAATGGAACTGGTTACAGACTTATCTCAAAGCGTCTGAGTCCTTGGCTCTTTGAGAACTCTTCTGAGTATACTCAGAAGAGTTCACAAAGAGCCAAGGACCACCTGGAAAGCACTTATCTCAAAGTGTCTGAGTATTCCAATAAGCACCATTGGGGACATTATCCGCAAGTGGAAGAAGCATCACCTTATCATCAACAGGCCACGCACCGGAGCTCCTCGCAAGATTTCTGACCAGGGAGTCAGAAAGATAGTCAGAAGAGTTCTCAAAGAGCCAAGGACCACCCGGAAAGCGCTCCAGAAAGACATGGAGGCAGCAGGTACAAGTGTTACAGAGAAAACGATAGGCAATAAACTCCACCACCATGGCCTCTATGGATGATCAGCCCACAAGACTCCATTCCTCAAAAAAAGGCACGTTGAAGCTTGTTTAAAGTTTGCTAAACAGCATCTGGATAAGCCTGTGGAATACTGGGAGAATGTTGTCTAGTCAGACGAGACCAAAATTGAACTTTTTGGCAAATAACACTATACCAACAGTGAAGTTTGGTGGTGGAAACATCATGGCATGGGGTTGTTTCTCATCTCGTGGTCCTGGCAGACTTCATATAATTGAAGGAGCAATGAATGGAAACATATATCGGCAAATTCTTGAGATGAACCTGCTGCCATCCACCAGGATGATGAAGATGAGACGTGGCTGGACCTTTCAACAGGACAACGATCCGAAGCACACGGTAAAGTTGACGCTCGAATGGTTTTAAAAAAAGAAAATCAATGTGTTAGAATGGCCCAGTCAATCACCTGACTTAAATCTGATTAACATTTGTGGAAAGAACTAAAGAAAAGAGTTCACTAGAGGGCACCAAAGAATATTCAAGATTTAAAGACAATCTGTGCAGAGGAATGGGCAAAAATCACACCTGAGCAGTCTGTGTGATTAATTAATACATACAAGAAGCGTCTGGAAGCTGTCATTGCAAACAAAGGCTTCTCCACAAACTATTAAACGAGTCTCAGATAGTGTGTTCAATACTTTTTTCCTGTGTTATTGCACTTAATTCCACATAATCATTATTTATGGATTTGAATGTTGTGATTTCTTTTCATGTGTGGATTATTTGAGTTAATACCAGTGTCTGGAAGAAATGTCACATGAATTGCATCTTTGGAAATAAATATAATGACAAAAAAGTTGACGCGTCCAATACTTATTTCCCCCATTGTAGCATCATATAGCATCATACATACAATGTAATTGCACATGTTTCGGTTAGAAAATCACGTTTTATCACATTGTGATATTATTGCAAATGAAATTAATCGTTCAGCCCTATCTTGCTACTTTGTTCCACAGGTGCAAAACAGTGTTTATACATACATGTTTTTTTATGTATATTATGTACATACTTTATTCATATTGTGTATACTGACAATAGTTTATTAAGAATTTATTTTTAACATGTAAAAAATAAACATCTAAAACAAATGCAACAGATAAAAGAATGAATGAAAATCAGAACTTATAAAGAGATATTTACTGTGCATATTTCCATTTTAGGTTTAATAAAGTGATCAATTAGTCATAGTGACTGTGTGTTTGTGTCTCCTGCAGCAGCCTCCACTGAACGCCCAGATGTTGGCTCAGCGTCAGAGGGAGCTCTACAGCATCCAGCACCGCCAGCGCCAACTTTTCCAGCAGAAGGTGATGCTGATGAGACAGAACATAGCCGGCGCCCCAGCCGGAGCTCTGGGGCCCGTTGGAACTGCCAGGGTCCCAAAAGGACCCCCCACAACGCCCCAGCAGCAGCAGCAGTTCAGCTTCCCAGCAGGGTACAGCCCAATGACGGGAAACCCCCCTACCTCACCGAGTCAATTCAGTCCCATGTCCGCAGTCCCTCTGGACAACAAACTGTCCAGCAGAGTCTCCCTGAATAACCAGACGCTGATCGGGGGCGTGCAGGGCCAGTTCAGCAGTACCGTGAACTCCTCGTTACAGCCGGGCCTGTTCCAGCAGTTCGGAGGGTCTGGTGAGTTCAAGGAAGACTGCGGAAATCATAAAATAATAAAATAATCCACCCCACATTGTCTTATATTCCAAAAAATCCTCTTTCCTGTGTCTCAGCGATGGTCCAGCAGGATCCACCTTTCCCTCCTGAGATGAGCCCCACCAGCCCGTTGTTGTCGCCTCAAAACTCCACGCCCCAGAGTCCTTTGCTGCAGCAAGCCCCGCCCCCTGGTTACCAGTCACCGGACATGAAGAGCTGGCAGCAGACGGGCCTGGTCAGCAACAGGTGAGTGTTTCCGCACCTGTAGCTCAGTGATTCCCAACCAGCAGGTACATGGAAACATTTAATATTAATTTAGAGCTCAGACAAGATCATAAGTAAATTTGTCCAATATTGTGACATTTTTTCAGGATTTTAAAATTTTAAGTCCTGTAATTTTCATATATACATATATTTTCATCATTTCAACATTTATTTTTATGTTAAAAGTGAATATCACAATTCCAAAATAAGTAAATATTCTCAGTTATTTCATGAGCTTTTATTATGTTAAACACGTCTGGGCGAGCACACACACACATACCCATATACACTCACCGGCCACTTTATTAGGTACACCATGCTAGTAACGGGTTGGACCCCCTTTTGCCTTCAGAACTGCCTCAATTCTTCGTGCATAGATTCAACAAGGTGCTGGAAGCATTCCTCAGAGAGTTTGGTCCATATTGACATGATGGCATCACACAGTTGGTGCAGATTTGTCTGCTGCACATCCATGATGTGAATCTCCCGTTCCACCACATCCCAAAGATGCTCTATTGGATTGAGATCTGGTGACTGTGGAGGCCATTTGAGTACAGTGAACTCATTGTCATGTTCAAGAAACCAGTCTGAGATGATTCCAGCTTTATGACATGGTGCATTATCCTGCTGAAAGTAGCCATCAGAAGTTGGGTACATTGTGGTCATAAAGGGATGGACATGGTCAGCAACAATACTCGGGTAGGCTGTGGCGTTGCAACGATGCTCAATTGGTACCAAGGGGCCCAAAGAGTGCCAAGAAAATATTCCCCACACCATTACACCACCACCACCAGCCTGAACCGTTGATACAAGGCAGGATGGATCCATGCTTTCATGTTGTTGACGCCAAATTCTGACCCTACCCTCTGAATGTCGCAGCAGAAATCGAGACTCATCAGACCAGGCAACGTTTTTCCAATCTTCTATTGTCCAATTTCGATGAGCTTGTGCAAATTGTAGCCTCAGTTTCCTGTTCTTAGCTGAAAGGAGTGGCACCCGGCGTGGTCTTCTGCTGCTGTAGCCCATCTGCCTCAAAGTTCCACGTACTGTGCATTCAGAGATGCTCTTCTGCCTACCTTGGTTGTAACGGGTGGTTATTTGAGTCACTGTTGCCTTTCTATCAGCTCGAACCAGTCTGGCCATTCTCCTCTGACCTCTGGCATCAACAAGGCATTTCCACCCACAGAACTGCCGCTCACTGGATATTTTTTCTTTTTCGGACCATTCTCTGTAAACCCTAGAGATGGTTGTGCGTGAAAATCCCAGTAGATCAGCAGTTTCTGAAATACTCAGACCAGCCCTTCTGGCACCAACAACCATGCCACGTTCATAGTCACTCAAATCACCTTTCTTCCCCATACTGATGCTCGGTTTGAACTGCAGGAGATTGTCTTGACCATGTCTACATGCCTAAATGCACTGAGTCAGATGGCTGATTAGAAATTAAGTGTTAACGAGCAGTTGGACAGGTGTACCTAATAAAGTGGCCGGTGAGTGTGTGTATATATATATATATATATATATATATATATATATATATATATATATATATATATATATATATATATATATATATATATATATATACACGCACACAAACTTACTTACTATTGTTTACTATTTGTTTGTGTTTATTTATAGTAATTTGAGATAGAAAGAAGAAGCAAAATGTCTGACAATTTATTGTTCAAGTGGAAGATGAATTAAAATTTTAACACATTTTCTTTTAATAATTAGAAGAAAAAAGTTTGTGGTCCACCGCTGTAGCAGATGTAAACTTCACATCAAACACCTTCATCTATAGCAGTGTTCAGGTTTCTAATACAATTTGAGTATCAAACACCAATCAATACCAACATGAATCTTCCTCAGTTGATTTCTTACATTAAGACAATCATTTTTTGTATTACTAGTTGTCTGAAATTGTATGTTTAAATATGCAAATGATGCAGTGTCTAAGTCAATATGCATTCATTTAGCAGAAACCTACAGATGCAACATGGACAAAGTGAAGTAACGGAAACACTGCACGTTTAATTTCCACCAATGTGGAAGTCAAAGTGCTTCAGTGTAACGTCTCCTCTGATTGTCTGTGTGCTGCAGCCTGTTTAGTCCGTCTGGACAAAGCACCCGGCAGCCCTTCGGCCAGCAGGGGGTTTACAACAACATGAGCATCACCGTCTCTATGGCCGGAGGCTCGGGCACCGTCGGCTCATTACCTCCCATGGGGCAGCCCGTCGGCATGAGCAACAGTAACCTCAGCAACGTCGGTTCAGTGTGTAGCGACCAGCAGGTTAGTGGTTTACAACCGTTGAGTCTGTATGACACATAATGGATTTTTTTACTATACCCTAAATTAGCAAATAATAACTGGGATGTTTATTTGTTTCAAATACATAACAGATCAGACATTTATTTGAGACCAGGCAGCAATTTGGTACAGGAGTTTATTCCTTCCTGACAGAAATCATGCTCTGCAAAACTATGGTAATTTATTAAAATTCTTTTATTAAAACAGTATGACTACTGTATAACTTTTTTTTTTTTTAAGTTAGATTACAGTACTGTAGTTTTAAAAAAATGTTTTCACTACACCGGAGCCATGGCGATCATCAAATATTCAATATTACCCAAGGTGATGCAGTTGGGACTGAGGCTCTTGGAAAGAATAAAAGGTGAAGAACAAAAACGTTCAGCGTCAGGACACGTCTCCTTCCTTTATTTATTTATTTCATTTTTTTAAAATAAATTAAACTCTGCTTTATTCATCGCGTTATTTATCACCTGCAAACCTTGTTTAAAGGGGACCGGGCAATTAATTAAAACTCTGTTATTATTTGGTAATTTATGGTATTTTCAAATTTTTTAGTCAGTTTTTGTTGTTTTTCAATAAATTTTTTTGTGACAGATAACTTTTAAAATTTAGCTTTTTTTGGCTGCCATTTATTGTCAGTTTTCACTCTTTATTTTGTTGTGTTGGTATGGCTGTTTTGTTATGTATTTATAATTCTAAAACTGTATATTAAAAAAAAAAAAAAAATGAAATTTTAATTTTTTATTCATTCTGGGAAAAAAAAATCTGAATTCTGATATTAAAGCCAGAAAGCCAAACATTTTCCCCTCAGAAATCTGACTTTAATCTGATTTGTTTCTCAGAATTCTGACTTTACTCTCTCTTCAGACTTTTCGAATGATTGAAGTCTGAATTCCAAGAGGGAAAAAAAACTACTCTTTCTAGAAAAAAGAATTCAGAATTCTGACAAAAATTCTGAATTTTTCTTAAAATAATAATTTTACCCCTTAAATGTTTTCATTGGCCCTAATACTCTTTTCTTTGTTCCAGAAAAAAAATCTGATTTTATTTAGATTTTAATCTCAGGATCTCTATCTTTAATCTCAGAAATCTGACTTTTTGACTGATCAAAGTCAGAATTCTAAGTTTAAAGTCATAATTCAGAGGGAAAAAAAATGTATTAATTTTTCTTTAATTATTTTCAGAAAAAGTCAGAACTCTGACTTTTGGTCTGGAACAAAAAAAAAAGAACTTTACCCGTGACATGTTTTTTTTCATCGGCCCTAATACTCCTACATAGCCATCACCAGGAGAAATGATGAATTCCAGTTTGGTCCCTGTGACATCGCTGCTTGTGTTTCCTACAGGTGCAGCAGGTTCAGGTGTTTGCGGATGTCCAGTGCACCGTGAACCTGGTTGGCAGTGACTCCTACCTGAATCAGGGCTCCATCGGAGCCGGCGCCTCCCAGAAAGGCCCCGGACCTCCGGGCTCCCAGAACAACCAGGCCCAGCAGAAGAGCCTCCTCCAGCAGCTGCTCACCGAGTGACACCCGACGCCCACGTCAGCTTCTCCTACTCCCTCTTAACTTCTCACTTCTACTACAAACCTCCTCCTTCTCCTCCTCGGAGGGCGGCGGCGCACCGGACCCGTTGCCGTCTCTTGTCTCACCTCTCGGGACGGACGGACAGACGGATGGATGAAAGGGGGCGGGTGTTTGGTTTGGACGGCCACAGAGCTCGGAGCGGTCTGGCTGTCGACGGAGCGGCGCAGCCGAACCACTTCTGTGGGGCAGGGGGGTGGATGATGGGGGGATCCGGGGCTGTTTTATTTTCCGTTAACCGCCCAGTACTTTAAAGAAAGAAAAAAAAAACAACTCAAAAAAGTCAGAAGGAGCAGCAGTGTATTTAAAACCTGCCTGTCTAATCTGTCTGACAACCTGTCTGTCTGCCTCAGCCTATTAAAGGCAGTGTTGTCTTGCTGCTCATTCCTCGGTGACCTACTTCCTGCTTCCTGACCCAAGAAAACAACTGCGACATCATTGTGGATTTGCCAAGTTGTTGTCACTGTCAAATCAGGGCCGGCTTCCTTTTTTTTTTTTTTTCATTTTATTTTCTTTTATTATCTTTTTCTCCGTCGCAGCAGCAACAGCAGTGCATCTTGGGAGCGTGAGTTTCAGCGTACAGCCAAGCTCAGCGTTTGTTTTTGTTTTTTTGTTTTGTTTTGTTTTAGTGTGGGATTATCCCACACAGCAGCACCTCTGGCTTTTAATTTAGTTTTTAGTTTTTTTGTTGTTTTTTTCCTCTACCTGTCTCTCAGCGATGTGGGAATGTTTAAGGTTTCAGACCTCTGTGGCATTGTGGGATAGAAGCTCAGTATCAGCTGGTTCTGTGACTGTCTCTCTCTATCAGCTGCAGTGCCTGGTGGAAGTTTGAGCTTTCCCCCCTCCCCCAAACCCCCTCAGAAAGCTCTGCTTCTTCTTCCACATATTATTCTATAACGTCTTCTGTTTTTTTTGTTTTTGTTTTTAAAAAGGTTGAGTTTTTTTGTTTTTTGTTTTTTTTTTTTAAATCTTCTGCTCTCATCGTCATCTTCATCATCTTCACGATCATCAGAACAAGCTTTGACAACAGCCAGAATGGATTGGTGGATGGATGGATGGATGGATGGATGAATGGATGAATGGATGGATGGATGGATGGATGGGAGACAGACGGGATGCTGCTCAGTTTGGAACTTTACATGTCTTTCTCCCCTCTGGGAGGAGGTTTTATTTTATTTTTCAAAGTATATAAAAAAAGACTTATGATTATTTAACTGTCTGTCCGTCACATTTTACCCCTCACCTCAGCAGCTGTGAATACAGAACCCTGTCAGGTTCTTTCTCTCTTTCTCTCTCTCTGTGTATCTTCATGCTATCTCTCGGCCTATCAGTGTTGTTTGCCAGGCGGGTAGTATTGTATAGTACAGAAGGACAAAGACTTGGGTATGAGCTCACTCTTCTCTTGTAACTGCTTTCCTCTAAAAAAAAAAAAAAAAAAAAAAAAAAAAAAGAGAGAGAGAGAAAAAAGTGTAATTAATTGATTATTCAGAACAGCAAAACTATGTATAATGTGATTCGATCCAGGTTTTTTCTTTTTAGTTTCCTTGTTTTTCCGAAGAGAAAAAAAATCCTATTGTTTTTTTTTTTTGAGATATTTTTTTTTTTGGCATCATGATATTGTAATACCGCTAAATGTTGCAATGGAGGAGGAAGTTGTTCCATCTTCTAAAATGTGAAAAGAGATTCTAAGCGATTGATTTTTTTTTTTTTTTTAATATAGCTCTAGGTCTCGCTCCCTTTATTTTCGGGCGTCCCATCCTGCGCTACACGTAGCTTTCACACTTTCTCGGGGGGAAAAATGGGTTTGCTTTGCTTTCTCTTGTGGTAACCAGGGAGCTAGTTAGCCATCTTTTCTTGCTTTCACCAGTTTTTTTTTTTTTGTTTTTTAATTTTTTTTTGTATTCTTATGTATGTACAAAACTTTTCAAACAGTACATGTGTTTGAACCATTGTATAAAAAAAAAAGCATAATAATACCTTAAACCGTGTTCTCTACCGTGGCCGCGGTTCCCGTGGTGATGCCAACAGTACTGAGCCACGTCGGCATAGAAACCCACAGTCACGGCAAACAATGCGCTTTTCGGATATTGTTCCTATATAATGACATTTAGGCTTTAGTGATAGAAGTTCCTAACAAAGATGTGATGGATAATTAGTTTAAAGCTGTCATGAAATTCAAAACAGGATGGGTTGAGTGGCAAAAAAAATACTTTTCTTATATTTTTATTTTCCTCTCACCTTCTCCAGTTTTTATCAGTGTTGTTCCCCTCAACGATTTTATAGTTTTATTTTTATTATATATAATTCCCCCACCTCTGGTTCCCTGATGAAGACTTCACTCCACTGGCTACACACACGTACAGTTTTCTGTTGACTACTGTTGCTCAGTCAGACACTGTCTCTCTCAGCGATAACAGACCTCTGTTAACGAAAAAACTAAAAGAAAATCCCATTTTTCACTCACAGAAAGGTGTGCTACTCACACATTTAACCAGGAATACAGAGAAAGGAAAAGGCCTCACCACATTTAGGAATTTAATTTTTTTTTTTTATTGAAATTCCATACCTGAATGTTTTACCTCTGAATTTAACTCTTCAAATTTAAAAATTAAAGTAAGGTAAATCCAAGAAGGTCGCAAATTTTTTGGGGGGAAAAAAGCTGATTTGAAACAGAATTGTTTTTTGAATTGATATTTATTAGTTAAAAAAATCTAATTATATATATTCAAGTTGTTCAAACTCAAGCAGATCATTGATTTACATATCTGAATGTTTTTTACTCTTAACTCTTCAAATAAATAAATACAATAATATAAATTCAAGAAATTTACTACATTTTTGGAAAAAAAAAATTATTGGAAAAAAACAGTTAAAACAGTTTCCATGCTTTAAGGAAACAAGTTTAAGTAAAAAAGGTTGAATAATATATATTCAAGTTATTCAAATTCAAACAATTCATTGAAATTATGGTCTAAATGTTCTCCCTCAGAATTTAACTCTTCAAATATAAAGTTTAAATGTTATGAATTCAAGCAAGTTGCCAATTCTTTTAAAAAAGCAACTTGATTTGAAATCCTTATCTCTAGATCAATAAAAAAAAATCAAAAATATATATTCATTTCATATTGCTCCAATTCAACAAATTTGCCAAATTTTTCAATTCTGGTTTTGAAACAGAATAGATTATTTATCCATATTGCTCGTTTAAGATTAAAAAAAAAAAAATCAAATATATTCAAGATACTCAAATTCGAGTTGCGAAAATTTTCAGTTCTTGAAAGAAGACAGAATCGATTATTTGTCTTTGATGATGATGTTTAATCAAATCATTTTTGAGTCAAATGTTAGGATCTAAACAAGTGAAAACGAGGGTTGAATTCAGAGACTTAAACGTTCAGACAGATAAATTCATTGCTGAAATTCAATATTTTTTAAATTTCAAAATCGGGTTGGACATGTACGTCTGTGCACATGTGACCTGATCAGGCGTGTTTCACCGTGTCTGGAAGGACTGAAATCACATCAGTTTTCTGTCTATCAGGGGGCATCCAGTGATCTTTTTTAAATCGGCCATGTCTGTATTCCAGCTCACTTCTTCGTTCCTTTTTATTTATTTTTATTAATTTTCATGGAGAATCGGAGAAGGTCGCGGCGGACCTCACGTTTCGGAATAATTCTCTGAATTTCACAACTACCCAAATCCAGATTTATCTCCACATTACAATGCGTCACTAATTCCGTGAAGTAGGGCTTTCCTGTGTACTGTTTTTTTTTTTTTTTTTTTTTTTTTACAGAGATGCTTCACCGTATGCAACATTTACCCAAATCCAGAGGGATAAGTATGCAAGGTCAACATTCCACCTCCCAACCCCTGCGACGTGAAGTGACCACTCTGTGCACGGCTCGGACATTCACTGTCTACCCCAAACAGTGGCACAGCAATAGTTCTTTTCCTTTTTTTTCCGGAAAGTTTCTCCGCAGCTCAAACATATACATGCGGGGGGGGGAAAAAAAAGCAAAAACGAAATGAAGGTCAAGTCGTAAATCATCAGTAGGCTTTCGCGGTGCCTCCTTTTATTACCTCATTCATGTTTTCTATAAGTCTTTTCCTTCTGGACCTTGTTTCGACACTGAGCTGCTGTCGTCTCGATGCTGCGTGTTAAGTGTCGCCTTCTGCTGCTCGCCGCTTTACCGTAGCTTCATTCTCCTCGCTGCGTTACGTCATCCCCAATTTAATGCCATGTAACAAGCACTTCTTAAATATGAGATAAATCAAAAAGAAAATACTTTTTTTTTTTTTTTTTTTAAAGGATTTTAAGGTTGTCTCTGTTGACCTCGAACCTCTCTGTTCTGATATTTCTTGTAAAAAAACAAAAAAAAAGGAAAAAAAAAGTTGCTGCGTCTCAGTTTTAAACTTCTCTCTACCTCCAAACTGAGTTTCCCGCCACTACACTTTTGAGGGCGAGCTGAAAAGATGAAGACTGAACAGTAGAGGATAGAACGGGAATATTAAACTGGAGCCAATCTGAAGAAAATAATTTAGCCCTCACACGCTCATTCTCAGTTTTGTTTTTTTGTTTTTTCTATCACAGTTTTCATTCCACCTACAGCTTCACCGGTGTAGACTAACCATTACGTTGTTGCTGATTAATCCAGTGATTGTATTGTCTCGATTAATCGATTAGTGGTTTGCTTTTTTTTTTTTTTTCCTCTCCAAAATGTCAAATCATCGTTTCCATC
This sequence comes from Lepturacanthus savala, assembly GCA_030544235.1. Lineage (NCBI taxonomy): Eukaryota > Metazoa > Chordata > Actinopteri > Scombriformes > Trichiuridae > Lepturacanthus > Lepturacanthus savala. Next base: position 24,904,899 of record CM060477.1, on the reverse strand, counting down.
GTTTTCCGGAAAATGTCACATTTAAGAAGCTGGGACAAGAGATTTTTTTTTTCTTAAAATAACTCAAGACGAAAAAAGCAGTGTTAATTTTGTCAAAGAAAATTCCGGCCCTGAGTATTTATCGGCATCTTTTTTATTCCATTTTATCCTACAACAAAACAAAAAGACTAAAATGTGACATTGGATAAATCTAATTGTCATAATCATATCAAGATAGTTGCTGATTCTGTTGATCAGCCGATCGTTGTAATTCTACTTAGTGTTAATCTGAGTTATTTTAACATTTGGCACTTCATTTTTAGGAGAAAAATGGAGTAGTAAAAGCTCATATGATTCCTGCATTTCCAGGCAGAATATGGAATAAATCCGTCTCATTCAGATCCTAAATTTAAGTAAAAAAATATCTGGCATAACATCTGGGATGACTTTGGGAAAGTTAAAATAAATTAGATTTTTTTTTATTAGTTTTGGATAGTTTCTTTCCTTCTAGAGATTGAAAATAAAAAGAGATTAATTTCATAGGCTAGAAATTCAAATTCATAATGTCAATGAAAGGAAAATCATCGCTCAAAATTCAATGATTTTACATTTCTGAACCATATTCTGCCTGTTTTTATGGATGCAGTTTCAGAGCCTCACAGTTGAAATAATGCAGCAGTTAAATGAGCTTTGCTCTCTTTTTCACCTCAAAAAGAAGCGTAAAAGGTTCAAATAATTTGGCAATAATCAGTCGATGGACAGATTTACTGTCGATAGAGGAAGAAAAAGTTTGCAGTCGCTGACACATCCTCCATGTTCCCCCCAGTTGCTCCACTTGATAGAAAAATAAAAAAAAGTTGATTTCCTGTAAGATTCACCGAGCATCTCTCACAGTGTGAATAACAAAGGTCAGACAGTCCTGTGCCACTGTTTGGTCGATTTTTATATTTAAGAAAAATTACGACACAGAAGCTGCACAAAGTGGAAGAATGTATTATTTGGAAGGTGTCGGCCACCTTCCACACATACAGTATTGAACCCCCCCTCCCCCCATCCCCTCACCTGTCTGCGTGGAATAGGCATTCCTATGGAAATGGTTTCCTCTGCAACTCTGTTGAAACCAGAAACTCAACAGCGACTGTCAGCTTATCCTGTGATTTAAAACTAAAAACAAAACATGCCAAATACAACCAATGCATATTTAATCTTTTTTTTATTATTATTTTATGCAAAGTGGGGAAAAAAAGAAGAGAAAAAAAAATGACAGTCCCTCCCTCCTCACTACAGTGAACAGGTACAAGGTTAGGTTCTTTTATAACATTGCTTTCAAAAATGTTAACATAATGTATATAACAGAGAAATGTGAATATAATATAGTATTTGTTCAGAATCAACAAAAAAAAGTAGTGCTCCGAGTTTGTGGTAAATAACTACTCGCCTCCGTCATGTTTTTATTTTGTTTTTGATTTTCTACTTTTTTTTATTTTTCTGATGATGTATGTATGTATATGACCATCAGTGAGTGCGTATGTATGTGTGTAAGTGATTAATACTGTATATCTGGTGTTCTCTAAGATGGAAAAGTCGAAGATGTCCTGGTTTGATTCTTTTCTTCTTTTACTTTTTAGACCCTGCACAGTACCTGTGGGTGTTTTCAGATAACTATGCCAGAGAATGGTTTAGCGACTGCTGAATGTGATTTTACTGAGAGAGAAGCAGCGTGGACTGGCTTTTTGTACGGGTTAATTTAAAAAAAAAAGGCCATATTATTTAATTTTCTCTGTTGTCAAAAAAAAAAAAAAAAAAAAAAAAAGTTTAAGCAGATCTGGGAGAGTGGAGCCTTGGTTTTATGGAGAAGCATTGCCTGGTTGTATATGAGTGGGCTTCTGTTTTTTTGTTTGTTTTTTTTCCTTTTCTGTCTGTTGTTGATTTTCTAACTGTCTGACTGATGTAGCCTTTTTTTTCGCATTTTCTCAATTGTAAATGACCAAAGCTTCAAGATGTTTGATGGATATCATATGCAAACCTCATCATCACTGGACAAAAACCTAAAGTAGCGGCCCCTTTGTTCATTTTCTCTCTTTCTCGCACAGCAAAGTTTCTGCTGCTGTTGTTTCGCATGTTTTGTCCTTTCCTCGACTTTTCTTAGACACTCTGTCCTTTTTTTTTGAAGTGGCCTAATCAACAAGGTGACGTCCCAAAGTTCTGGTCCGTGTAGAGAAGTCTCCACTTTGCCAATGAGGTCTTTTTATTTTTCTTTTGAGCCTAAAGTGCTATCACTCGTTGACAGTGACGAAGAAACCATTGCAACAGTTAGCTATGCACCTTACTGAAACAAGCATTTCCTCACGTTGACTCGTCGAATTAACACTGGAGCGACACTAAATCATGAATCTCATAGTTACTATACACAGAACAGCCCCTTGGGTTTGGCTTGGGACGATATCCCAGATCCGATATTGTGATATTTTACAGCCAAAAATATTGCGGTGTACGATATTATCGATAATAACAATACAGTTGTATTGTTTAGCTTTTTATTTTTCAGTTATTCTCTGTAGTTTATTCCAGATTTTGGGGGCATAAAACCACAAACCAGGGATATTGTAGAGAAACTTGGACTCACAGCAGGACAAACTGCATAAAATTTTTAAATATATACATATATATTAAATATATACATATATATATATATATACATATATATATGTGAAAAATATCCTATATAGTAGAAATATCGCAATATTTCGATAAATCCCAAGCCTGCCTTCAGCAGGGAGTTTCCCTTCTATCTGATGACCTTTCTCAGCTGTTAATATCACAGGTGAAGCTCATTCTCGGAAAAAAAAGGCTTTTTCTTTTTCCTCCATTAATACTTTATACCAAACTTGAGGTGCCTCGTGTATATACTTTCCGCAGTAAAGATTGCTCCTTTGCTGTTTAACAATAATAACCTTGTTAACCAGGGTTTTTTTTAAACCTTTTTTCACCTTTGTAAAAAAAAAAGAAAAAAAAAGTTTACTGTATTTTGAAATGACTTTTTTACACACATAGAAGATTAATCAAATTATTCCAGGAATTTGCAAATACAATCTAATTTTGCACTTTATATCGGATTTACTTGGAGTGAAAAGGCCATCAGAAACTGTTTCAATCAGATCCGGAGATAGAATAAGTAATGTCCCCTGAATGTACCAAGAAAATGTTAGTTTTACTAGTACAATTAGAATTAATTTCTCAGGTTCTTTATGAAGAACTTGACTGTAGTGGATACTGATTATCCAGAAGACGACTAAAAAATTGTACACACTTTACCTTCTTTGTAATGTTCTCTGTGTCTTTCTCTCTCGTCTTTCTCTATGCTGACGCCAACCGATCCTCAGTATAAATACTATGCTAAAGTTCTTCAGGTGACATCCTTCTCCTCCTCTCTGTGCTGTCAGCTGACACCAGGCGAACTGTTAAATCTCCTCCTCCTCCAGCTTGAACTTTTCCGAACATTCCTGCTCACGACACCGTTTCAGCAAATCCTTTGCTCCGTAGCTGCCGCCGCTCGGCTCCCGCTATATTTCTCTCACTCTCGTTTTTCCTCAAACCGAGTGGACACTCGCTTTTAAGTCTGGTTGTACGAGACTTAAACCTCTGCTTTCTAGCAACAATTGTGCACTGACATGAATGACAACACCCTTAACTGTGTTGCTTTGTCCTGTGTTGCTTGTCTTGTGCTGCCTAACACAGAATATTTCATGGTGCGCCGATACCAGCGTTGGGCAAATGTCTGGCGGAGATTGTCACATTCGGTGTGAAAATGTGTGGAAAAACGCACACATATTAAAATATATTCAACAAGATACATACAATGCAAGAAATTTAATTATCACGTGGAAATATCTTGTATTTCTTACAATTAGTCCAATATTGAGTAGAATTATCTTATTATATCTTATTATTAAAAAAGAGGAAAGTTGACCAAAAACTAATGACTATTTTAATAGTCAAGTAAACTATTGGTTATTTTAACGATTAATCGATTAGTTGTTTGGTTCATAAAATGGTGTAAAATGTCGATCACTGTTTCCCAAAGCTGAAGATTCAACCTAAAATGTCCTCTTTTTTGTCCAGACTAACAGTCCACAACCTAAAGATCATCAGTTTAGTAATATGAAAGACTAAAGAAAGCAGAAAATAATCAGATTTGAGAAGCTGGTTCCAGAGAATTTGGACATTATCTTCTTAAAATGACTCCAATCCATTAATCAATTATCAAAATAGTTGGCGATTAATGGAATAGTTGGCAACTAATTCATTAATCTTGTTTTTTTACAAGAACAAGATTAATTGACCAATATTGACCAGAAAAATTAAATAAGTAACACTGGCAGTGGAATAAGATCATTTTTACTAACTCATTGGACCAATTGTACCAAAAAGAAGACATTTTCCACTTGTGTGTTTAATCAGTTTTTTCCCCATCATTGGTCCGAGCTGGTATTTGGGCACCGCTGCGACTCTACAGTCCTTCGAAACTCCCACTCATTCCTTATGCAGGTGTTCAATTATTCTCTACTCTATGTGAACGTTAACCACAGCATCAGTTGTCGGTATTGTAAGTGCTGCCTTATTGGGACTGAGGTTGGATATGGTTCAGAGATTTTTAAAAGAAGGCTTATTATTAACTCACCACTTTGTGTTGTTTTTCTGGGGGGGCGGTAATGCTTTCTCTGGAGAATTTGAGAAAAAAAGACCAAGGTTCCACTTTCTCCCTTGTACAACTTAATATAAATAAATATATATATAAATATATATTATACATTTTACTCATTTTTGTCCAGTTTTGTATATTAAACTCATGTAAAGTTTGTTTTTAAATGAGGCATCGGAGCAGCTATTACAAGACAATATGAGTGACAATGTTCATCTGGGAGAATTTTATGCATGTTATATTTTCTCTTTTTCTCTCTGTCTCTTTTTAATACCCCTCAACCCCCCTCCCCTCCCCCCTCCTGTTCAGGTGTGTACCGTGAATTAAAGAAATCTACCTTTTCTTTGGAATTTTGTAGACAATCAGTCTCAGGCCGGGTCCAGTCCCTGCAGGGAGTGAGAGCTCTGCAGGCTGATAAAAGCCAAACAAAACCATTCTTTGTTTGACCTATTAAAAAAAAACTCTCTTTATTTGCATCTACTGGAAGTCTAAATTTTGGAGGTTTGTTCATTCATATGTTCGTGGCTGCTCAAGTTTACACACACACACACTTCTCTACTACACTCAAAACACAAACACCTCGTGCATTTGATCCCTCTGCTTTTTTTTCCAAGGTGAGGATGCCAACCTTGAGGAAATGATGCTTTGACTAACAAATCTATAACATCTATGAATGTGGGAATGCAACACATTGCAATAAAAGCACCATTTGAAATGCAGCATGTCTAAGTATTTTCTTTCTATTTTCAGGAGCTTTTGTCTGTCAGTTTGCAGACGATGGTGTCATTTATTTATTGTGTCATTTATTGTGGAGTAGAGTCCATGGATATTTAACTGTCTGACGACTATATAGACAAAAATGTGTTTGAGTATTAAAGCCACTGGAAAAATAAAACACCATCAGAGCAGGACTCTCTCTCTGGATCATGTGACCACGACTCTCATTCCAAGTCACACCTTGAATTGGAATGAGAGTCATTACCACAACGACTCTCATCCTAATTCACACCTTGAAGGGTGACCTATGTGACCCTTTGTTATGGGATGGGAGGTGTGGTCTATAGCTCCACCCTCTGTGATCCAGAGATATAGCTCCTGGTTTCCATCATCAGGCTAGAACTGAAGAAGCCTTTCGGAGGAAAGGTGAAACGTCTTCAAGCTCAAAGAAAAAGTCCAGTTGCTTACTTTTTAAAAACCCCTCGACTACAATGACCTGGATGAGTGAGAATCTACACAGAAAAATAAAACAATTTAAGGGGTAACATTTTTTGTTCATTCATTCTACAAAAAAAGCACAGAATTCTGATTTTGTTTTTCTCAGAATTCCTTTAAAGTCAGAATTGTGAGATTGAAGTCAGAATTCCCACTTTTTTCTCAGAATTCTGATAAATTTTTACGGGGAAAACTGACACGCAGCTATACTTATCAATTAAACCCAATCAGATCAGGCTAGTACATAAACTTAGCGCCTGTGTTAGAGACATAAAGACCTGGATGTCTGTTAACTATTTGTTACTCAACCCTGATGAAACAGAAGTTATTATATTAGGCCCTAAAAGTGTTAGAGTCCCTATCTGAGCAACTAGTAACTCTAGATAATGTGAAGATAGCCTCTAGCACCACAGTTAAAAACCTAGGAGTTTTATTTGAGCCAGACTTATCATTTAAAGCTCATATTAATCAAGCCTGTAGAACAGCCTTCTTTCACCTGTGTAACATAGCTAAAATTAGAAGAGCTATCTAAAAATGATACTGAAAAACTAATCCATGTGTTTGTTACATCTAGACTAGATTACTGTAACTCCCTATTAGTAGCGTGTCCTAAAAGTTCCCTAAAAAGTTTTCAGCTGGTTCAAAACGCAGCAGCTCATTTATTAACAGGAACTAATAGAAGAGAGCACATCAGCCCCATACTCCAAGCCCTTCATTGGCTTCCTGTTGAGTTAAGAATTAAATTTAAAATCCTACTCCTCACTTATAAAACCATTGATGGTATGGGCCCCTCTTATCTTAAAGATGCCCTTATCCCATACCATCCAAATAGAACATACTATGTACCATGTACCACTGTCTGTCATTAATAAGCATTATCTAGTTTATACTTGGTCTTTACATCACTATTCACCCGGAGCCCAACGATGACGACTCCTGATGTGACTCATCGAGGCCCCTGATGAACCTACTACTACTCCTTCACCTGCCTGGTTGCACCCACCCTTCTGCCCCCACCCTACAGCATCTCTACAGACTGAAACATCTTTATAGACTAATACATCATCATCAGATGGATGTCTGTCAGTCCTGGTTCATCTATAGTCTGTCCATCCATGGGAGTGGATCTCTCCTTCACTGTGGTTCTCCCCGAGGTTTCTTCTTTCCCACTGGAGTTTTTCCTTGCCGAGAAGGAGGGTCTAAGGACGGAGGATGTCTGAGTCACATTGGACTGGATTTTGTGAAGCACTTTGAGATAACACAGTTGTCTCAAAGTGCAAGTACAAGTACAAAAAAGTATTTAATCTCAGAATTCTGATGAAATAATCTGAAAAATAAAGAATTTCCAGATTTTTTTCCAGAATTCTGAGAGAAAAAAATTAGGAGTAAAACAAAATAATGTGTTTATTCTGGAAATTAAGTCTGAATTCCAAGATTAAATTAAGCTTTTTATTTTAACCATTTCTAATCTTATGCTTTCAGTCTGTATCAAGTATTTTACATCTCATGATTAAGGGAAACCTCCCGATTTCTTTCCAGTACAGTGAAAAGTTACTGTCATTCATTACCTTTTGTGAGAAAACCATACTTTTTTTTTTCAATCATCCGGTGAAAAATAATTAAAATGTGATACAATTGAGAGATTTAACTCACATTTGAATTTATTTGTTGGTACTTTTGATTTTATCATTACATCAACTTTTCCACCAAAGAAAGAAAAAACATTCTCCAAGTGTTTAATGTGCAAAGTTTAAAAGGTGCATAAAAACCAGATGAGAGGAGTTTGAATGATTTTCCCTTTAATAGCTCTCCATCACTCTCATCACTTGATTTACAGTTTATTCAAGGTGGAACTTTCAAGTCATTTTTCCACAATTCAGCATCAGATGCCTGACTTTATTGAAACAATATTTTTTCCCTAAATTTTTGTCTGGCTTATGATCACGTTATCATCCGTCTGAACCGTTTCTTTAGGGTTTTTGTAGGTTCCCTCTTCAATGGGCGGCGTGGGATTCTTGTGTTCGTGATACTCCACGATGGGGTAGGTGACGACGGTCAGCACCAGAACAGCCAGCAGGATGTAGAGTTTATACTCCAGACACAGGAAGGTGCTGTAGGCGAAGGCGATAACGAAACCCAGAGACTCCCACATACGGTAGTTGGCGAACGCTGCTTCTTTTTCCCTGGGGAACAGGACGCCGTAAAGAGCTGCAGGACACAAACCGCCATGTATTAGTTTCAGTCATAAGAACTTGTTTCATATGGAGGTATATTTGTTTTTATGTGGTGCAGGCAAACAGAATTGGTTTGCAATCAAATAAATTTAAAAGAAAAATGACAGATTTGACAGCAAAAAGACAATGTTTTATTTCAAGTAAAATAAATGATTGATTAAAATGCAAATCCAAAAGTTTTATTTGCAAATGCATATCTTTTGTTTTCAATTCTAAAACTTTTCCAAATCCAACCAGTTCATCTGTTTCATCTTTATTCAATTTCTAAGAAAAATAGTTGCATCCAAATAGATTTGAGAACAATAACATTGGGTCTCAAACCCAAATATTTTGTGTAAACATCTTCTTTTTTTTTTTTTTTTTTTGCGAATCTTTTATCTTTGTGGTTACAAATCTCAGCTTTTCATTCACAAAAAAAAAAAAAAAGACATGTAGGTCATTTTATGCTCTCATCCAGATTAGATGATGCTAACTTGCCATATTTTGGCAGAAACTGGGCCATATTTGTTTTGTGATATTTGGAGCAAATGTAGCATTTACTACATGGATGAGCTTAGGTTCACATCTGTTTGTCTCAGCCAGAGGAATGCCTACAGAAGTGGCCCACATCTGTATGCTATCTGGCTATGAACTGCAAAATCTCTGCCAAAAACAAATCAAAACTCATATACTTTGACATTTCTTTTCATATTTTTATACTTTAAGTAGTTTTGAAAACTATTTTTACACTTTTACCTAACCTCTACCAGAGTAATAGACTTTTCACACCTTTGCTTGGGCCTCTTACCGTTGGTCTGAGTTTGCCAGATGGCGTCGGCCATCCCCCACAGGGCAGGAAACACGAAGAATATGGGCAGCTCGTCAGGATGCGGCTTCCAGTACAACAGAGCGATGATACAGGAAAGGTTGGTCAGAGCGGCTGAAAACAGACAAATGTGACAATCAAACAGATTTCAGCAGATTTGTTAATCTGAAATCTAAATATTAAAAGATGGAAAAAGTGGCTGAGGGGAGGTTTTACCCAGGAAGAACAGCACCGCTCTCCCCGTGTACCGAGCAAGTCGCCCAAAGAGAAAAGAGAAAAGGGAATTCGTGGCTCCGAAACACATCATCACGAAGCCGACATAATGGATTCCCAACGCACACGTCACGTAGTTCTGCAAAGAAACATCACATAGTTTACAGGTCATAGGTCATATGTTAAATGATAGAAAGAGAAAAAAGTAGAGGAATCCAAAGATTTATTTTCAATTTGTAAACATTTCTGTAAAATCACACTGGAAACATTGTGGAAAATATCTTGTAGTTTGGTTCAATGAATCCATTATTGAGTAGAATTATCTTGAAATATATTATTCAATTGGCAGATAATTATGCTTATTTGGAGTTTTGAGTTTGGTGATTTTAGTCTTGTTTTCTTAATAGAAAAAAAAGATGGAAAAAAGATTAAATAGATTTTTTAATTTAGGGAACATCTGATAATTTGCAGAACATTTGCTGCTATTTGTCTTACATTAAATTGGGTTTCAGACAAAATAAAACATTTGATGACGGCAGCTCAGGTTCTTCGAAACTATGATGATGTATTTGACAGTTTTCTAAAGTTTTAGAGGATGAACATTTAATATTTGACACTGAAAAGGGATATTTTGCAAGGAAAAGTGACATTTAACACTGAAAAGAGACATTTGGAACTGAAAATGGACATTATAATAGATAATCAGTGGATTATAAGAATGAGAGTTGTCAAGTTCAAGTTGTCAGATCCAGAAAACGATGAGCATCTGTAGCAGTTCTGGCCTGTGTTATTAATACTTTACATGACAAACAGTAATATCTAATCAATCACTGTAGCAGGTTTCTCTGACCTTGGTGTACTCCCCGGACAGGAAGCTCTGCTCGAAGCCGCTGTACATGGTGAGGGGGATCAGGGTCAGCAGCCTCCAGTCCTTCAGCAGCCTGAATGTGGCCAGAAACGTGTGGCAGAACGGCTCCCGATTCCCACGGAACTCGCTTGTCTGCTCGTGGTCGATGTTGTCAAGAAACACGGCCACGATGATCATGGCGAGGAGGCCCACGCCTGGAAACCAAGGGGAGAAAACAGATTCTGTAGAAACAGCTCAAAAACAGTTGCTACAAACTGATGTGCAGCTTCTTCCTCTGATAAATTCAACCCTGCTGACTGAAATATTAATTATATAATACTGGAGTTTTTATGGGGTTAAGGTCAGGTGAGTTTGCTGGCCAATTAAGGACAGGGACACCGGGGGAGGGGGGAATTGTTGAATTGTTTAGTCATCTACTCATTATGGAGAGACATGTTTGCATGTTGCTACTTTGTGTATTACATCATCTCTATTGGCCAATTTTAGCAAAATATGCGTCATGGCTGCACTGAAATAACACATCATTTCAGGCAGAGGAGACGCTGTATTTTTATGAGTGAATAAAGTCATATGGGACGAACATTATTCTAAAGACCCACAATGGAGCAATGAAATAATTAGTTCTCATTCTCACAGGAGGGATCATACCAAAGTTTGTCATTTGGTGTGGAGTCAAGTGGACCGAGACCACCTCTTTTTGGAGGCAGGGGCAAAAATCCCACCTCATTGATGGGGGGACGATAATCTGTGAATTTTCAGAGAATAATTTCCGGGGGGAACATGAAAAAAAATTCTCCCATATAAGATCATGGAGGGAAAATCTATGAAAATCTTGCACGGAGAACACGCTACATCCCCTTCTCTCTACTCTTTTTCTTCACCTCCACCTTCCTTATAACGTTAATCATTAAACATGAGCATCATTAGGTCTTAACCCTTAGACTCTTAAAAAAGAGGCTGATTTTGAACAAATCTGAAACAGTTGGTGTTCTTCCACATAGTTGGTGTTCTTCCACATAGTTAGCTACTAGCTGCCTGTCAAAATTAGCCATTAGCCACTGGCCCCACCCCTGGAAAAATCCATCTGGACCAAACAGAATGGAATCGAAATATGTTTACAAAAAATTTTGGGAGGGGGACAACTTTGTGGAAGGGGTGATTCACATCTCCTGTGTACCCCCCGGGATTTCCGCCTCTGTTTGGAGGTCTCACTCCTCTTGATTTAGTGGCTGATGATTTCCAACCAACAAAAAAACAAACAGACTAAGCACCTTTGGTTCAAATGGACTGTTTAGTGCCTGACAACTGCTGGACAACTCATTTTAATCACTTAATCAAAGTAACATGTTGACATGCACTTTTTGTTGTCTAGTCATACTCACATTAAGGTAATAATTTGTCTTTTTCCCCCAAGTGTCATGTAAATGTACTGATTGTTGTGTTTTCTGTTTTGTTGTTGTCTTTCCTGTCATGTTATTGTCTTTTCCACTGTATCTACAGCTAAAAAAAAAATCACCATCTTCCAAACCACACACCAATGTAGCAGCCGACGAGAATCTCCACGAGTTTCTGTGCAGGTTTGGCCGGGCCGGTGCTGTTGGTGCTGTTGAAGTTGCTGAGGCCGCAATCAAACGCTCCACAATGCTGCAGCTGCTCCTCTGAGATGTCAGCTGGCACAAAACAAATAAAAACAAGGGATAGTTAAATACACATTCACTAGAAAGATTTGTTTTTAAATGATGTTTCAACAGTATTTGTCTTCTCTGTAAAATCCTGTTCTCACAAACTCACACATATTCAGGTTCTATATTAATGAAGTCATTTTCATTCAAATATATTCGATATTCAACTTGAAAAGCAAACACAAACGAATGCAGAATATTTTAAAACTTCATCCAAATAACTATTAATATTATTATATTTGATATTAGAGAACAGACTATAACACAAAAACTAATAATTGATTACTGGATTTGAGTCATTTTTAAGAAGAAATGTCTGGTTCCTGCTTTTCAAATCTGATTATTTCCTGGTTTCTTTATTCTTCTATAACAGTAAACTGATGATCTGTGGGTTGTGACTGTTGGTCTGGACAAAAAAACATTTTAGGTTGAATCTTCAGCTTTGGAAACAGTGATCAGCATGTTACGCCATGTTATGAACCAAACAACTAATCGATTAATCGTTTCAATAATCAATAGATTAATCGACTATTAAAATAGTTGCAGCCCTATTTTCTTTTTGGTCAACTTTCCTCTTTTTCATGTGCTGAGATATGCTGATGAGGTGCTGCTGTTCTTATACCACTTTATGAACCAAACTAATCTATTAATAATCAATTCATTAACTGGCTATCAAAATAATTGTAAGTTCAGCCCTATTTGTAAGTTTGACCTTTCATCACATATTTAAGATGAAGCGGAAATAAAAATGGAATAAATAGTTGTTGTGTCTTTCCCAGAAAATATGATCTGATAAAGCTGCAGAGCTTTATCATAAACCATAAAATAATTAGCTGCACACATTATGACCTTTATCACCACATCTTTTATATTCTCATTTTGAGAAGTTGAACCCATAAAAAGACTGTGAGTCAATGGTAAGTCCTTTAGTGAGGACCACATCACATTTTACTACTGATATTATTATATTTATATTTTTTAACAATAGTATTTTTTATTTTTCGTTTTTAATTTTATTATTTTACTATTTTTTTTAATTATGTTATTAGTAAATACATTTTTTCATTTTATTTTTAGAAGGTCATATTACAGCCTTTCACGTTATTGTTGCTATTTTGTTTTACTAGTTTTTCAGTACAGATCTTTATCTCATGCTCCTCATAGAGTGTAGATCCACAGTATTATATGTCCTTCCTGATTCGGCCTCAGAGCAGCTATGATTGGTGATAATAAATCTCAAAAATCAGTAAATATGGATTTATGAGACAAGGTTTCTGATACATACCATAAATATCATTTTTTACCATCACTCAGTGTCAACTCTATTGATCCATACTGCTTCTGCACAAAATTCAGAATTTCTAAATATTTCTACTATTTTGGTTTAAAACGCATCATAGGAAAGTGTCATATTGGCAGCAATTACTTAATAATCACATTTTTCCACATTTCTATAGTTTTTTTATAGTAAAAAATGTGGTTTTAAGACTATTTGGTTATTTAATTGTGTTTTTGCAAATGTGCTGCCAGTTCAAAAACAATATATAAAACAATCGGAATGTCCTGGGAGCCACGCACTTCATGTAACTAAAACCTATGCACAACAACTTTTTAACAGGAATCAAAGGTTTTGGGAATGTTTCAGCCTTTTGCGGGTTAACTTAAGAAATCAGCTGTGAAATAATCATACAGATGCCCTGGTTTTGTGATTCATGTGTTGTAGTATAACAGACATAATTTCTGTAACTTATTTTGTGTAAAATGAAAAAGAGGAAAAAAACACCAATCAGCAAAAAATACAAAAAAGCACCTGTGTGTCAGTAGTGGGTTTAAAAACGTGAATAAAGTCAAAATCCGTATAATAATTTTTCATTCATCAATCAAAATGTGAATTACTTTACAGAAAATGAAGAAAAAATAATATTATTGGATGTTCAAAAATAGCAGTGTCTGCACTTTCTTTACAAACTTAAATATTTTCTGTATAAACTGAAATCTTCAGGATTTATCATTCCTGTGGATCATCAAAGTAATATTTAGTTGTTATGACCATGGTTTCTAAGACCTGCATCACATGACCTCTTACCAAAAAACACATCAACTGCCTAAAGAGAAATGGGTAAACATTTAGAGGACTGATGAAAGTAAGATTGTTGGGTTCAAGGACAGTTTATCAGAAAACCACCAAACACTAAATTTAAGCCACAGTTCACTCTGAAGACAGTGAATCATGTTGCTGCAGCATCATGATATGGAGATGTTTCTCTTACTATGGTGTCAGACCTTTTTTATCACATACAGGTCATCATGGATCAGTTTGCCTATATCAGAATACTTGAAGAGGTCATGTTGCCTTATGCTGAAAAGGAAATACCATTGAAATGTGAGTTTCAACAGGACAAAGACCCCAAACCCACCAGTAAACCAGCAGCATCTTGGTTCCAGACCAACATAAAATGCTGTTTCTGAGGCAAAACCAAGAAATGCTGAGGATTCGTGAGGTTGAATTACCCATTCATAGGTGCCAGAAGTTGGTCAATTCCATGCGACACGGATGTGAAGCACTTCCATGGTTATACAACTAAATATTACTTTAGTGATTCACAGGAATAATAAATCCTGAGGATTCTTCAGTTTATACAGTAAATATTTGAGTTTGTAAAGAAAAACTTCACACACCACCATTTCTTTAACCCATTTAAGCCTAAAATACCCGAAATCTATGACTGTCATTTTAGACTTTTATATTCAAAGATTTCATGCATGTAATTATATCACTTGAGTCACTAACAATCATGTTATGCATCTATTTTTTCCCATTTTTTTACTATTTTCTTTTTTTCAGAAAACAGCATTTTAGTGACTGTTATAAATACGTCCATAAACAAAAATCTATTTATCCCATGTACAAAATAGTTTTTGGGGGGATTAGAGACTTGAATGATTAAATAGATATATACATGTCAGGGTTGAAATATAATAATCCTACTAAAATGACTCTTTTTTGGAGGGTTTATCTTCTCCATGTTCTCAGGTGGAAGGAGCAGGAAGTTGATGATGGAAAGTTAATTTTTTGCTTTAAAAGATAAAAAGTTGTTGACTATCATGTCAGGAAAAAAAGCTGTATGGGTAACATTTCAATTTTTTATTTTAAGTATAAAATGACAGTCATAGACCTAAAGGTTCATAGGCTTCAATGGGTTAAATAGACTAATATTAATTTTTCTTAATTTCCTGTAAAATAATAAAAACAATTGACATATTTCTTTACATTTTGATTTTGTTTTTATTTAGGATATAAAATGCAGTGTTCCCAATGCACCGAAATACTTTTTTGGGGGGATTTTGGCTTTACTCATGGTTTTAAACACACTGCTATTATATTGAACACAACTGTACATGACAGAATAATTTGGACACGCCCCCAAAACTACAATTTCTACCACTGTGCCTGAACAGGACCAATAGTATTTGTTAAAATAACTTTCTGGTGTTTTCCTACCTAGCTCGGTGTCTTGTCCAAAGATGAGTGATGACATGAGGTTTCCCCACACGGCAGACGACTGAAATATGAAAAAGAAGATGCCAAAGTATTGGTTGATGACGTCCGAGCCTTTTTTTCCTTCATTGGCGGCCTGGACGTTACCAGAGATGGTCAGGTAGGCACATTTCGCCGACCACAGCGGAGAACCACCGAGACCCAGGACGGCTGAGGTGGGAATGAGCGTGTACCTTTAACAGAGGGATGAAATAAAACAAAAAACAGTATTTTATCAAATTTTTTGATGTTTTTTGCACTAATTTTTCAATTCTAGTTTGTTATTTCATTAGTTCTTGTTCTTTGATAAAAACCTCATTGATTAAATTGTGTTGATTTCAGGTGATTGAACACAGTTAACACACTTTTGTCTTGTTTGTAGAGCTGCAATAATTAGACGATTAATCGATTTAAATCATTTTAAAGAAGAAAACATCCAAATTCTCTGGTTCTGTTTTCTCAAATCTGATTATTTTCTGGTTTCTTTCTTCTATTATAGTAAACTGATGATTTTTGGGTTGTGGACTGTTGGTCTGGACAAAAAAACATTTTAGGTTGAATCTTCAGCTTTGGAAACAATGATCAGCATGTTCCGCCATGTTATGAACATGAGAGAGGGAAGAAGAAAGAAGGGACTGAGGGAAGGATTGACAAAAAAAGAATATCTTTTTTTTCTCTCAGTCTCAGGAAGATAAATTATATTTATTTTATTGCTGTCATTTTAACGCGTTAATTTGATTAATTAATTACGCCTCAATTTAACGCGTTAAAAAATTTAACGCAATTAATGGTGGTGAGCCCAGGGGTGAAAGTGAGCTGGAACTGTCCGGAACTACATTCCGTTAAAAGATTCACGAACAGCGTTACGTTAAAAAGGAGAAGAAAATCGATCATGAGTCACACCAGTTACATTATCCGAGTGCTGCAACAATTCCAGTGGCTCGTTTCAGTGTAATCTACACTGTTTCGGTGTCTGTCTGTGCCGTTTGCCACGGAGCGACAAGTCTGAGCGCGTCTCTGGTTGCTATGCAACGCGAGGCGAGTTGAGCTGGACAAATGTGTTTCTGGTTGGCTGATGGACACGTGGTCACGTTATCAGCAACTGCTATATTGAGCTTAAGTGCCTATTTGAGACAGCCTTATTTTATTTCAGAATTTTATTTATTTAACTGAATCACTGTATTTGTTTTACATTTCTGAATAATGCACCTGGTCTAACTGGTTTAATGTGCTGGACCTTTACTTTTAGATTTAATTCATGAAGCACAGTTCACCAATAAAAAAATTGGATTTCAGATCTTCTCTTCTTACTGTATTCAATTGATTAGTCATGCACTACAATTTATTAATATCCTAGAATTCAAATTCTTTATCAGGAGACCTTTAGCAGATATGACATTAAAATGTGATTAATTCAATTAATTAATTACAAAATCCTGTAATTAATTTGATTCATTTTTTTAATCGACTGACAGCATTCATTTATTTACTTATATTTGGGTCAGTGACAATAATTAAAAAATATAAATTCAGAAATACAGTAAAATATATAATTTATTAATTAGATAAATAATTTATATATTTATAATATTTTTTTTATTTTATATTAATCGTGTTAATTTATTCCTAAATTAGTAATGTATCTATTTCCTGCACCTCTTTTGTTGGGAGATGAGAGTTTTGTTATAAGTAAAGTTTTTAAAAATCCTCAAAAGAAAAAAATAATAGCTTCAAGAGATTTTTATGATTTTGACTGACTGACTGACTGATTGTTTGATTGATTGATTGATTGATTGATTGATTGATTGATTGATTGATTGACTGATTGATTGACTGATTGATTGACTGATTGATTACCATCCTGGGTAGAGGTTCCCAAAGGAGTAGGAGACGTAGCAGGCCATGCCGACAACAATCGTCCATTTACAGCCGAGGTTCTTGATCATGATGGGAGGCAGGAACATGGAGGAGATGATGATGGAGGCATAGATGACGCTGAGAGAGGCCACCCCCATCCCGTCCTCGGCGTTCAGGCTGCTCTGCAGGGACACAACCACCACCACAAGACACCACAAGTTTACCTTATAGTCATTTCTGTTGAAAATGCTTCTCCACCGACGGTTTGAAATGTTGGAAAAATATTATCTATCCACACAATTTTCCATCAACTTAAATTATTTTATGTACAAAACAAAAATTTAGTTTTCATTCAAAATCACATACAAACTATTGTATTTTGAAAATATTTAGAGAAACTAGTGCAGTGCCTGTAGGAAGTATGTATTCCCATTAAAAAAAGTGGAAGCTTAAGTAGATTTTTCATGTTTAAATGAGGGTGTGTTGGACTGTTCCATAGTCCTAATAGACAATTTGTCCATTGGGTAACATATGGACATACATTGAGATGAGAGACATGCAAAAACAATTGTTTTAAGAAAAAGGCTAGAATCTATGTTGAAAGTTCAGAGGTCAATCTAAATATCAGTATGTTGATAGTCCAACTAAAACTAGACTTGTGATAAATCTCTTATTTTGTATTTTTCCTGTCTATTTGAGACAGCCTTATTTTATTTCAGAAGTTTATTTATTTAACTGTATTACTGTATTTGTTTTATTCTATAGTAATAGATGTATGAATCTATTATTATTGTCATTATTTTATATATATATATATATATATATATATATATATATATATATATATATATATATATATATATATATATATATATATATATATATATATATATATATATATAATAATGACAATAATAATAGCCCTGGTTTAGGCCAAAGTTGTGAAATAATTTTACAGATGGTTTGTGGTTGTCTGAATCACTTCATGTCACAATATAAGACATCAGCTCTGCAACGTTTGTGGAAAATATGAAAAAAAAAAGAATTTCCAAAAATACTGATTGCAAACATTTTATAAACATTGCAAAATATGACCAAAAATGTGATTGTCACTGTTGTTTTACTGCAGAAACTTTCATAATTAGATGCTAAAATAGTAACAACATGACATTTATTTCTAAAAGTATTATTAATAATTAAGAAGTTAAAGGAAGAGATGGAGAAAGTCTAGAGGAAACAGTTTCTGCTATTTATACTTCTATACTGGAAGGTTTTTGGTTGATTTTTAAGAGTCTATTTTATTTAAGTTTTATTTTATTAACACATTTCACAATAAAATAGTAGACAGTTTAATATTTAACACCAACACATTTATCAGATTATCATGTTTACATTAGAATGATGATTATCATGTGTGTAAATAGGAATGGTTGTTCTACAAACATCTAAACTCCCAATATCAATACTTTCTTATAAGTGAATGAGGAAAAATGTGCGA
The DNA here is from genome assembly GCA_030544235.1 of Lepturacanthus savala. Lineage (NCBI taxonomy): Eukaryota > Metazoa > Chordata > Actinopteri > Scombriformes > Trichiuridae > Lepturacanthus > Lepturacanthus savala. The sequence goes on along the minus strand of CM060477.1, from coordinate 24,886,311 downwards.
AAACATAATGATTTAAGGTATTATTATTATTATGAAAAGCTAATTATTTGTCCCTGCATGAATCAGCATGAATAAATCTCTTTAATCCACATACATCCACACATTTTTATTAAAAGACAATTTCACCAGATTTTATTTTTAAAAACAACATTTAAGAGTTAAATTAATTGTGTAATTTTTTGGTTTTGATGGAAGTCGTCCACCTACCTGAAGGCTCTGCAGGCCTCCGTAAGCCGTGAACAGAGACAGAAAACCCACAGAGACCACCAGCACATTCTTGAAGTTTCGGCTGATCATGGCTGCTCATAAATATATAATATAAAAAAATATATTAAAAAAAAAAATAAAATCTTCCACTTTTAAGAAAAAAGGAGAAGTGAACAATTGAAGTGTCTTGTAGTTTCCGATCAGTGGTTTCACACAGCTGCACAGATCAGGAGTAAAGTCAGCTGTAAATGACAGTTTCTGATAAACTCATGCACTGAGAACAAAGTCCAGCCCCACACACACACATACACACACACACACACACACACACACACACACACACACACACACACACACACACACACACACACACACACCACACACACACACACACACTGACTCATATTGGAAGGCTCGCTTTTACAGAGGAACCCATATCATCAATCAGTCATCTCCCATGTTTCTCAATTTTGACGTTATCACTGTATCAGGCTGTAACACACACTCATCAGAATATAATTTTTTGTCTCCACAGGTTACAGATACAAACCACATATACAAACAGTGAAGCCTATTGAGGTGAATCTGTGATTTGTGGTTTTGGGCTATACAAATAAAGTTGACTTTTCAAGAAAAAACAGCCAGTCATAACATAACAATGTGTTTCCATACAAATGTAAAATAAAGCTTCTATATTAATCCTAAATGAACCTTTTTCATGATGTAGCTTAGTTATATTTTAAAATGGTTTTAACAAACATCATAAAGGTACTCAGATCATTTAACTTAAGTAAAAGTAGAAATTCTGTTGTCAAATATACTCCTTCACAAGTAAATTTACTTAGATTGCACCTAAGTAAAAGAACAGAAGTATTATGAGCAAAATGAACTTAAAATATCAAAAGTAAAGGTACTACTACTTATAGAGAATGTTATTTATTATAGTATACTGTACTACTTGTATTCATTTACTAAATAAATGTGAGTATTTTAATGTTTTAGTGTGTCAATTAATAGTAAATGTACTGCAAATTATGTGTATGTTTTTGTTATAATAATACTGTATTTATATAACTTTCAATCACAATACATCAGACAATTTAAACAGCAGTTAGATTATTATTATGTAAGTTTAGAAACATTTTTATATCAAAAGTAACTAGTAACTCAAGATGTCAGATAAAAGTATTGGACTAAAAGTACAATATGTCCCTCTGAAATGGAGTAAAGTGAAGTATAAAGTAGCATCACTTGGAAATTCTCAATGTACTTAAGTACAGTCCTTGAGTAAATGTACTTAGTTACTTTCCTTTTTTTTTAGATCATAACTTGTAATGTAACTTTTCAACCCTCCTCTGATAACTTTATGTCAGAAGTGTAAGTGTATCTCAAAAAAAACTGTACTTTAGTACTTGAATAAATATACTTACTTTCCACCACTGGCAAACATAAAGGTAAATAATCAGATTTAAAACAAAGTTTCATACAGTTCTACATCACTGAAAGTGAAGAAACATCCCCCTGCTTCAATCTAGATTGAGATTAGAACAATTAGCTGTGGTAATAATAGAAATCCTGCAGCTATGTGACTTTTTTTTGGTGTCACCTGAGGCGACCAATCAGATTCCAGCCACCGCCTAGACCTGCCCCTGACACATGTTGGAGCAGTGACACAGACCAAAGGTTTATTACATGTTGTATCTGATTCTTGTATTTTATGACGGCACCAGCTCAGCTTTAGTTTTACAACACGATGACTTGTTGATGTTTGAGGATAATTAACAACAGGGAGTCTTCAGTCCTGCTGTTTGTTGCCTCAGCTGTTTTCTGAATAAAACAAACCAGCTGTAGGCTGATCTGCTGTTAACCGCTTATTAAACATCAGATCTGGTCCAGATTTCACAGACACTAAACTAAAGAGAATTCATTTGTATTTTTAAGGTTCCAGACAAATGTAAATCAGTTTTACGTTGGACCCAGTGGCTGCAAATATAAATTCAGTGTACAGTGTAAACGCTGCTTCTGAGACTTTTTTCCATCCTAAAAAAAACATCTGATGAAATGTATAAAACATGAATATTGCTCAACATTGTTTCAATGTTTTATTTTTACTCTTCGAGGAAACAACTCAAAGGACAAATATAGGAATAGAAGGAAGATGGAGACTTCCTCTTTTCCTCTTGTCTGAGGATGAATTTTATTGTCAAAATTAAATCAAGGTCCTTTTTAAGAGATTTTTCCCCCATTATTATTTTATTTATATGCATAGAATTTAACTGTTTATTTTCTTACCAATTTTTGGTATAATGTCAGTCAGTCAGTCATTTTCTATACCTGCTTATTCCTCATTAGGGTCGCAGGGGTCTGCTGGAGCCAATCCCAGCGCGTTATGGCGAGAGGCAGGGATACACCCCAGACGGTCGCCAGCCAATCGTGGGGCACACACACCATTCACTCACACCTACAGGCAATTTAGACTCTCCAATTAACCTCAGCATGTTTTTGGACTGTGGGAGGAAGCTGGAGTACCTGGTGAAAACCCACACAGACACGGGGAGAACATGCAAACTCCACACAGAAAGATCCCAGACCCAGGACCAAGGAGGTCTTGAACCTGTGACCTTCTTGCTGTGAGGCAACAGCGCTAACCCCTGCTCCACCGTGATGCCATATTGTAATGTCTTTCAATTTAATTTACTTTTGTTTTTTTTTTTTAATTTTGGTTATCTTTTGGATATCAATGGTGATTACGCTCAGACGTCCTAAGATGCCCCATCCCCCTAATCAGACTTTACTGCTGCTACTTCATTTCTTTTTGGGTGCATGAACAAGCTCAAAAACATGTCAATATCCCAAAATGTCTGGTGTTCAGTGGTGGAAAAGGAAAGAAAAGAAGAGGAGGAAAACCGTGACAAAGACAGAGGTAATGTTACAGTAAAGATAATGCCATGATATTATTTTTTTTTTGCTGCAGAATGATGATTGATAATGTCATTAACCATTAGCATAACACAATGTCATTAACCATTAGCATAACACAGTTAGCTAATCGGCAAATAGCCAGAGCTAACTGTTAGCTTTGGTTTATTTTATGGGAGGGCCTAAGCTGTAAAATAGTAATGTAACTACTTCCATCTTACCTTTTGCAGGTAAATGTGTATTAGAATTATTATTTATTGTTTTCATGTTGAATTTATTAACATTTTGACATCTTGTTAGCTTAGTTTTCCCAGCTTGTAATAGTTAATTAAAATGCTATTAACTATATAGAAAAAAAGAATTTAGTTGGTTAGTTAGTTCATTGTACATCATTAATATTAGAGCATAGCTAGCATAACTAATATAACTATATATAATTATTACTGCAATGACTAAATTTATATCATAAATAAATATCAGGTATAGAAAATGACCAGGTACTCCGGCTTCCTCCCACAGTCCAAAAACATGCTCAGGTTAATTGGTGAATGTGTAAATGTGTGAGTGATTGGCTGGCGACCACCTGGAGTGTATCCCCGCCTCTCGCTGTAATGCGCTCCAGCGGACCCCTGTGACCCTAATGAGGAATAAGTTGGTATAGAAAATGAGATGAGTATAATTAGTATTTCTTAAATATTTTATTTGTAAATATTTAATTTAATTGTATTCTTATTATTATTCTTGCAAATCTTCCTGTTGCCTCCACTGATTATTATTAGTATTTTGAGTGTACAATTTCTTTATTTAAATAAAAGAATGTCGAAGACATATCTATTCACTTGTGATTATATGTACACTAGATTATATGTATATAATAATAATCTTTGTCTCATTTCAGACATTTTCTCCCTTAGTGCAACATAAGCTTTCTAAAAAGTCAAAAACAAAACCGTTTTTCACATTCTTAACGATGTGAATAGTTTTGTGTGTGTGTTTGTGTGTGTGTGTGTGTGTAGGTGTGTATAGTAGAGTTTATTTCACTTTCCCCTAATATCTAAGACTTAATAAAACAATGTTCAGGTGTCAAAACCTTCATTAAATAGTTCCTCTGTGTTTTTATAATAAAGGTCAGTTCAATTGAGAACAATAACCCATCATACACTTGACTTACTTATGTGGCGTGTGTGTGTGTGTGTGTGTGTGTGTGTGTGTGTGTGTGTGTGCGTGTGCGTGTGGGTGTGTGTGTGCTAACTAGTACAAGGAAAAATTGAGTCACTGAAATTCTAAACTGAGATAAGGTTTGTATATTTGATTTTTATAGACTCCTTATGGATGTCTCCACCCTGCTGATAAAACACTTTATGGCTGTTATTTTCTGATGTACAGTTTGCAGCTGATTGTCTTTCTCTTTAAGAACGACTGTTGTTGGCAGGTTTCATCTTCTGATATAACAGAAATGATGAAGTTTAATTACATACAATATAGATTTTTATTTGCAGGCAGCTCTCACCCCCTTTAAAACACATTTACTTCATCATTGATGTAGGCAAATAAAATAATGCATAACAGTATCAGTATGTGCCCAAAAGGCCTGTGTGGGAACTCAACAGAAAGATAAAGTCCTGCAGTTTGAGGGCATGTTTATTTGCAAAGCTGCTAAAACACAACTTGATCTGTATCAACCTAAACTAAGGAGGGAAAGTCTTTTAATTCTCACCTTCAGAGAGTCTTTGACCAGCATTAACGAGGCTGTGCAAATAGTGTGAACCTCCACTGCTTGTTTTTGTTACGGACTTAGAGTGATCGCAAAAAGGCAAGTGTTTCCGCCCGGGGACCTTTTGCGTGTGAGGCGAACGTGATAACCACTACATTACGGAAACAGCAAAAAGTTCACGCGGGTGGCTCAAAGCCATAATAGTCATAATAGATGCAATGTTTCCTTTCATCAGTAGATGGTACTATAGGCCATATTCTCTAAGCCAGTGGTCACCAACCTTTTCATGCCCAAGATCCCTAACCTTTGCCGAGATGGCAAGCGAGCTCTACCTCTTTAACGCTGACGGAAAAACAATTGCAGACGAGACTGTTTCAAGTTGAGGCTTTTTATTTAGCCAAGTTTTTATGAGAATAAGATAAAAGGCCCTGGTGCAAGATTTTGTTTTCTTGGGAGAGCTGACTAAATGATAATTTCAGTACAACATGAAATGGAAATTAACCATACACAAAAATATATAGGCCTATATCTGTAGTGAGCAGAATGAATGAACCACAAATAACTCAGATTGTTATCAATATAAACTAGTAATTGTCATGGACAGCAGGTGATTAGGCCCAGATAAGAATACAAAGAGGTAAGTATATAAACATAGGTAGTAAGCATATGAACATTACAGGTAAGTGTTTAACTAACTTAAAATCATCTCTCTCTTACAGGTTAAAGGCAAAGACATGTGAGGCGAACATGATGACCCCTACACTACCAAAACGGCCAAAAGTGTCCTGCCCTTCATGCAGATGGCTCAAAGCACTTGACCTTGAGCCGTGTCTGGAGTATCTTGACCATATACAGACATTTCATGGGCAGTCATACTACTGTCAGCTGCTGGTTAAAAAAAATAAGCTAATCAAGTTCTGAGGTGATATGGACTACACAGGTCACAATCAATGCATCCATCTTTTTTTTTCTGGTAACTGCACATCTGGCCCGTCGATGTCCCAGGGAACCACCGTGCCTCGTTCCTCATTAGTATAGTGGACAAGTATCTCCACCTGTCACGCGGAAGAGCGGGATTCAATTCCCCGACGGGGAGAGTAGAGTTTTCTATCACATGTTGACTCTTCCCCAAAGCGGACAAAAGCAACTCATTACCGAAAGCTTTGTCTTCATCAACTGGTATGAAGCAATAATAGATGCAATGCCTCATTTCAGCAGTATGTGGCGCTATAGGCCACGTTCTCTTCTCAAACACAGCAGAAACATTTGAGGTTGCAAATTCAGAGTTGCTTTAGATTCGCGCAAATTGCACCACCACTCAATGTGAAGCTCCTGAGAAGTAAGGCAATTGTTACTTCTGAGAAGTAAGGCAAATGCGTATTTTGTTCCTGACTCAGAGTGATCACAAAAATGAATGTGTTAAATCAGAGTTGCTTTGGATTAATTGCATCACTTCTCAGTGTGAACCTCCACTTCTTGTTTTGTTACTGACTCACAGCGATCACAATAATGTTTGTTTCCGCCCGGTCTCGAACAGGGGACCGTTCGCGCGTTAGGCGAACGTGATAACCACTACACTACGGAAACGGTGAAAAGGGCCCTGCCTATCACGTGGGTGGTTCAAAGCACTTGACCTTGAGCCGTGTCTGGAGTATCTTGACCATATACAGACATTTCATGGGCAGTCATACTACTGTCAGCTGCTGGTTAAAAAAAATAAGCTAATCAAGTTCTGAGGTGATATGGACTACACAGGTCACAATCAATGCATCCATCTTTTTTTTTTCTGGTAACTGTACATCTGGCCCGTCGATGTCCCATGGCACCGCCGTGCCTCGTTCCTCATTAGTATGGTGGACAAGTCTCTCCCCCTGTCACGCGGAAGACCGGGGTTCGATTCCCCGACGGGGAGAGTAGAGTTTTCTATCAGATGCTGACTCTTCCCCAAAGCGGACAAAAGCAACTCATTCCCGAAAGCTTTGTATTCATCAACTGGTATGAAGCAATAATAGATGCAATGCCTCATTTCAGCAGTAAGTGGCGCTATAGGCCACGTTCTCTTCTCAAACACAGCAGAAACATTTGAGGTTGCAAATTCAGAGTTGCTTTAGATTCGCGCAAATTGCACCACCACTCAATGTGAAGCTCCAGAGAATTAAGGCCATTGTTACTTCTGAGAAGTAAGGCAAATGCGTATTTTGTTCCTGACTCAGAGTGATCACAAAAATGAATGTGTTAAATCAGAGTTGCTTTGGATTTGGGCAAATTGCATCACTTCTCAGTGTGAACCTCCACTTCTTGTTTTGTTACTGACTCACAGCGATCACAATAATGTTTGTGTTTCCGCCCGGTCTCGAACCAGGGACCTTTCGCGTGTTAGGCGAACGTGATAACCACTACACTACGGAAACGGTGAAAAGTTCCCTGCCTATCACGTGGGTGGTTCAAAGCACTTGACCTTGAGCCGTGTCTGGAGTATCTTGGCCATATACAGACATTTCATGGGCAGTCATACTACTGTCAGCTGCTGGTTAAAAAAAAATAAGCTAATCAAGTTCTGAGGTGATATGGACTACACAGGTCACAATCAATGCATCCATCTTTTTTTTTTCTGGTAACTGCACATCTGGCCCGTCGATGTCCCATGGCACCACCGTGCCTCGTTCCTCGTTAGTATAGTGGACAAGTATCTCCGCCTGTCGCGCGGAAGATCGGGGTTCGATTCCCCGACGGGGAGAGTAGAGTTTTCTATCAGATGCTGACTCTTCCCCAAAGCGGACAAAAGCAACTCATTCCCGAAAGCTTTGTATTCATCAACTGGTATGAAGCAATAATAGATGCAATGCCTCATTTCAGCAGTACGTGGCGCTATAGGCCACGTTCTCTTTTCAAACACAGCAGAAACATTTGAGGTTGCAAATTCAGAGTTGCTTTAGATTCGCGCAAATTGCACCACCACTCAATGTGAAGCTCCTGAGAAGTAAGGCAATTGTTACTTCTGAGAAGTAAGGCAAATGCGTATTTTGTTCCTGACTCAGAGCGATCACAAAACCCAATGTGTTAAATCAGAGTTGCTTTGGATTTGGGCAAATTGCATCACTTCTCAGTGTGAACCTCCACTTCTTGTTTTGTTACTGACTCACAGCAATCACAATAATGTATGTGTTTCCGCCCGGTCTCGAACCTTTCGCCTGTGAGGCGAACGTGATAACCACTACACTACGGAAACGGTGAAAAGGGCCCTGCCTATCACGTGGGTGTTTCAAAGCACTTGACCTTGAGCCGTGTCAGGAGTATCTTGACCATATACAGACATTTCATGGGCAGTCATACTACTGTCAGCTGCTGGTTAAAAAAAATAAGCTAATCAAGTTCTGAGGTGATATGGACTACACAGGTCACAATCAATGCATCCATCTTTTTTTTTTCTGGTAACTGCACATCTGGCCCGTCGATGTCCCATGGCACCGCCATGCCTCGTTCCTCGTTAGTATAGTGGACAAGTATCTCCGCCTGTCACGCGGAAGACCGGGGTTCGATTCCCCGACGGGGAGAGTAGAGTTTTCTATCAGATGCTGACTCTTCCCCAAAGCGGACAAAAGCAACTCATTCCCGAAAGCTTTGTATTCATCAACTGGTATGAAGCAATAATAGATGCAATGCCTCATTTCAGCAGTAAGTGGCGCTATAGGCCACGTTCTCTTCTCAAACACAGCAGAAACATTTGAGGTTGCAAATTCAGAGTTGCTTTAGATTCGCGCAAATTGCACCACCACTCAATGTGAAGCTCCAGAGAATTAAGGCAATTGTTACTTCTGAGAAGTAAGGCAAATGCGTATTTTGTTCCTGACTCAGAGTGATCACAAAAATGAATGTGTTAAATCAGAGTTGCTTTGGATTTGGGCAAATTGCATCACTTCTCAGTGTGAACCTCCTCTTCTTGTTTTGTTACTGACTCACAGCGATCACAATAATGTTTGTGTTTCCGCCCGGTCTCGAACCGGGGACCTTTCGCGTGTTAGGCGAACGTGATAACCACTACACTACGGAAACGGTGAAAAGTTCCCCGCCTATCACGTGGGTGGTTCAAAGCACTTGACCTTGAGCCGTGTCTGGAGTATCTTGGCCATATACAGACATTTCATGGGCAGTCATACTACTGTCAGCTGCTGGTTAAAAAAAAATAAGCTAATCAAGTTCTGAGGTGATATGGACTACACAGGTCACAATCAATGCATCCATCTTTTTTTTTTCTGGTAACTGCACATCTGGCCCGTCGATGTCCCATGGCACCACCGTGCCTCGTTCCTCGTTAGTATAGTGGACAAGTATCTCCGCCTGTCACGCGGAAGATCGGGGTTCGATTCCCTGACGGGGAGAGTAGAGTTTTCTATCAGATGCTGACTCTTCCCCAAAGCGGACAAAAGCAACTCATTCCCGAAAGCTTTGTATTCATCAACTGGTATGAAGCAATAATAGATGCAATGCCTCATTTCAGCAGTACGTGGCGCTATAGGCCACGTTCTCTTTTCAAACACAGCAGAAACATTTGAGGTTGCAAATTCAGAGTTGCTTTAGATTCGCGCAAATTGCACCACCACTCAATGTGAAGCTCCTGAGAAGTAAGGCAATTGTTACTTCTGAGAAGTAAGGCAAATGCGTATTTTGTTCCTGACTCAGAGCGATCACAAAACTGAATGTGTTAAATCAGAGTTGCTTTGGATTTGGGCAAATTGCATCACTTCTCAGTGTGAACCTCCACTTCTTGTTTTGTTACTGACTCACAGCAATCACAATAATGTATGTGTTTCCGCCCGGTCTCGAACCGGGGACCTTTCGCGTGTGAGGCGAACGTGATAACCACTACACTACGGAAACGGTGAAAAGAGTCCTGCCTATCACGTGGGTGTTTCAAAGCACTTGACCTTGAGCCGTGTCGGGAGTATCTTGACCATATACAGACATTTCATGGGCAGTCATACTACTGTCAGCTGCTGGTTAAAAAAAATAAGCTAATCAAGTTCTGAGGTGATATGGACTACACAGGTCACAATCAATGCATCCATCTTTTTTTTTTCTGGTAACTGCACATCTGGCCCATCGATGTCCCATGGCACCACCGTGCCTTGTTCCTCGTTAGTATAGTATACAAGTATCTCCGCTTGTCACGTGGAAGACCGGGGTTCGATTCCCTGACGGGGAGAGTAGAGTTTTCTATCAGATGCTGACTCTTCCCCAAAGCGGACAAAAGCAACTCATTCCCGAAAGCTTTGTATTCATCAACTGGTATGAAGCAATAATAGATGCAATGCCTCATTTCAGCAGTACGTGGCGCTATAGGCCACGTTCTCTTCTCAAACACAGCAGAAACATTTGAGGTTGCAAATTCAGAGTTGCTTTAGATTCGCGCAAATTGCACCACCACTCAATGTGAAGCTCCTGAGAAGTAAGGCAATTGTTACTTCTGAGAAGTAAGGCAAATGCGTATTTTGTTCCTGACTCAGAGCGATCACAAAACTGAATGTGTTAAATCAGAGTTGCTTTGGATTTGGGCAAATTGCATCACTTCTCAGTGTGAACCTCCACTTGTTGTTTTGTTACTGATTCACAGCAATCACAATGATGTATGTGTTTCCGCCCGGTCTCAAACCGGGGACCTTTCGCGTGTGAGGCGAACGTGATAACCACTACACTACGGAAACGGTGAAAAGGGCCATGCCTATCACGTGGGTGTTTCAAAGCACTTGACCTTGAGCCGTGTCGGGAGTATCTTGACCATATACAGACATTTCATGGGCAGTCATACTACTGTCAGCTGCTTGTTAAAAAAAATAAGCTAATCAAGTTCTGAGGTGATATGGACTACACAGGTCACAATCAATGCATCCATCTTTTTTTTTTCTGGTAACTGCACATCTGGCCCGTCGATGTCCCATGGCACCACTGTGCCTCGTTCCTCGTTAGTATAGTGGACAAGTATCTCCCCCTGTCACGCGGAAGACCGGGGTTTGATTCCCCGACGGGCAGAGTAGAGTTTTCTATCAGATGCTGACTCTTCCCCAAAGCGTACAAAAGCAACTCATTTCCGAAAGCTTTGTATTCATCAACTGGTATGAAGCCATAATAGATGCAATGCCTCATTTCAGCAGTACGTGGCGCTATAGGCCACGTTCTCTTCTCAAACACAGCAGAAAAATTTGAGGTTGCAAATTCAGAGTTGCTTTAGATTCGCGCAAATTGCACCACCACTCAATGTGAAGCTCCTGAGAAGTAAGGCAATTGTTACTTCTGAGAAGTAAGGCAAATGCGTATTTTGTTCCTGACTCAGAGTGATCACAAAAATGAATGTGTTAAATCAGAGTTGCTTTGGACAAATTGCATCACTTCTCAGTGTGAACCTCCACTTGTTGTTTTGTTACTGACTCACAGCGATCACAATAATGTTCGTGTTTCCGCCCGGTCTCGAACCGGGGACCTTTCGCGTGTTGGGCGAACGTGATAACCACTACACTACGGAAACAGTGAAAAGGGCCCTGCCTATCACGTGGGTGGTTCAAAGCACTTGACCTTGAGCCGTGTCTGGAGTATCTTGACCATATACAGACATTTCATGGGCAGTCATACTACTGTCAGCTGCTGGTTAAAAAAAAATAAGCTAATCAAGTTCTGAGGTGATATGGACTACACAGGTCACAATCAATGCATCCATCTTTTTTTTTTCTGGTAACTGCACATCTGGCCCGTCGATGTCCCATGGCACCACCGTGCCTTGTTCCTCGTTAGTATAGTGGACAAGTATCTCCGCCTGTCACGCGGAAGACCGGGGTTCGATTCCCTGACAGGAAGAGTAGAGTTTTCTATCAGATGCTGACTCTTCCCCAAAGCGGACAAAAGCAACTCATTCCCGAAACCTTTGTATTCATCAACTGGTATGAAGCAATAATAGATGCAATGCCTCATTTCAGCATTAAGTGGCGCTATAGGCCACGTTCTCTTCTCAAACACAGCAGAAACATTTGAGGTTGCAAATTCAGAGTTGCTTTAGATTCGCGCAAATTGCACCACCACTCAATGTGAAGCTCCTGAGAAGTAAGGCAATTGTTACTTCTGAGAAGTAAGGCAAATGCGTATTTTGTTCCTGACTCAGAGTGATCACAAAAATGAATGTGTTAAATCAGAGTTGCTTTGGATTTGGGCAAATTGCATCACTTCTCAGTGTGAACCTCCACTTGTTGTTTTGTTACTGACTCACAGCGATCACAATAATGTTTGTGTTTCCGCCCGGTCTCGAAACGTGGGGCCTTTCGCGTGTTAGGCGAACGTGATAACCACTACACTATGGAAACGGTGAAAAGGGCCCTGCCTATCACGTGGGTGGTTCAAAGCAATTGACCTTGAGCCATGTCTGGAGTATCTTGACCATATACAGACATTTCATGGGCAGTCATACTACTGTCAGCTGCTGGTTAAAAAAAAATAAGCTAATCAAGTTCCGAGGTGATATGGACTACACAGGTCACAATCAATGCATCCATCTTTTTTTTTTCTGGTAACTGCACATCTGGCCCGTCGATGTCCCATGGCACCACTGTGCCTTGTTCCTCGTTAGTATAGTGGACGAGTATCTCCGCCTGTCACGCGGAAGACCGGGGTTCGATTCCCCGACGGGGAGAGTAGAGTTTTCTATCAGATGCTGACTCTTCCCCAAAGCGGACAAAAGCAACTCATTCCCGAAAGCTTTGTATTCATCAACTGGTATGAAGCAATAATAGATGCAATGCCTCATTTCAGCATTAAGTGGCGCTATAGGCCACGTTCTCTTCTCAAACACAGCAGAAACATTTGAGGTTGCAAATTCAGAGTTGCTTTAGATTCGCGCAAATTGCACCACCACTCAATGTGAAGCTCCTGAGAAGTAAGGCAATTGTTACTTCTGAGAAGTAAGGCAAATGCGTATTTTGTTCCTGACTCAGAGTGATCACAAAAATGAATGTGTTAAATCAGAGTTGCTTTGGATTTGGGCAAATTGCATCACTTCTCAGTGCGAACCTCCACTTGTTGTTTTGTTACTGACTCACAGCGATCACAATAATGTTTGTGTTTCCGCCCGGTCTCGAAACGTGGGGCCTTTCGCATGTTAGGCGAACGTGATAACCACTACACTACAGAAACGGTGAAAAAGGCCCTGCCTATCACATGGGTGGTTCAAAGCACTTGACCTTGAGCCGTGTCTGGAGTATCTTGACCATATACAGACATTTCATGGGCAGTCATACTACTGTCAGCTGCTGGTTAAAAAAAAATAAGCTAATCAAGTTCCGAGGTGATATGGACTACACAGGTCACAATCAATGCATCCATCTTTTTTTTTTCTGGTAACTGCACATCTGGCCCGTCGATGTCCCATCGCACCACCGTGCCTCGTTCCTCGTTAGTATAGTGGACAAGTATCTCCGCCTGTCACGCGGAAGACCGGGGTTCGATTCCCTGACAGGAAGAGTAGAGTTTTCTATCAGATGCTGACTCTTCCCCAAAGCGGACAAAAGCAACTCATTCCCGAAACCTTTGTATTCATCAACTGGTATGAAGCAATAATAGATGCAATGCCTCATTTCAGCATTAAGTGGCGCTATAGGCCACGTTCTCTTCTCAAACACAGCAGAAACATTTGAGGTTGCAAATTCAGAGTTGCTTTAGATTCGCGCAAATTGCACCACCACTCAATGTGAAGCTCCTGAGAAGTAAGGCAATTGTTACTTCTGAGAAGTAAGGCAAATGCGTATTTTGTTCCTGACTCAGAGTGATCACAAAAATGAATGTGTTAAATCAGAGTTGCTTTGGATTTGGGCAAATTGCATCACTTCTCAGTGTGAACCTCCACTTGTTGTTTTGTTACTGACTCACAGCGATCACAATAATGTTTGTGTTTCCGCCCGGTCTCGAAACGTGGGGCCTTTCGCGTGTTAGGCGAACGTGATAACCACTACACTATGGAAACGGTGAAAAGGGCCCTGCCTATCACGTGGGTGGTTCAAAGCAATTGACCTTGAGCCATGTCTGGAGTATCTTGACCATATACAGACATTTCATGGGCAGTCATACTACTGTCAGCTGCTGGTTAAAAAAAAATAAGCTAATCAAGTTCCGAGGTGATATGGACTACACAGGTCACAATCAATGCATCCATCTTTTTTTTTTCTGGTAACTGCACATCTGGCCCGTCGATGTCCCATGGCACCACCGTGCCTTGTTCCTCGTTAGTATAGTGGACAAGTATCTGCGCCTGTCACGCGGAAGACCGGGGTTCGATTCCCCGACGGGGAGAGTAAAGTTTTCTATCAGATGCTGACTCTTCCCCAAAGCGGACAAAAGCAACTCATTCCCGAAAGCTTTGTATTCATCAACTGGTATGAAGCAATAATAGATGCAATGCCTCATTTCAGCATTAAGTGGCGCTATAGGCCACGTTCTCTTCTCAAACACAGCAGAAACATTTGAGGTTGCAAATTCAGAGTTGCTTTAGATTCGCGCAAATTGCACCACCACTCAATGTGAAGCTCCTGAGAAGTAAGGCAATTGTTACTTCTGAGAAGTAAGGCAAATGCGTATTTTGTTCCTGACTCAGAGTGATCACAAAAATGAATGTGTTAAATCAGAGTTGCTTTGGATTTGGGCAAATTGCATCACTTCTCAGTGTGAACCTCCACTTGTTGTTTTGTTACTGACTCACAGCGATCACAATAATGTTTGTGTTTCCGCCCGGTCTCAAAACGTGGGGCCTTTCGCGTGTTAGGCGAACGTGATAACCACTACACTACGGAAACGGTGAAAAGGGCCCTGCCTATCACGTGGGTGGTTCAAAGCACTTGACCTTGAGCCGTGTCTGGAGTATCTTGTCCATATACAGACATTTCATGGGCAGTCATACTACTGTCAGCTGCTGGTTAAAAAAAATAAGCTAATCAAGTTCTGAGGTGATATGGACTACACAGGTCACAATCAATGCATCCATCTGTTTTTTTTCTGGTAACTGCACATCTGGCCCGTCGATGTCCCATGGCAACACGGTGCCTCGTTCCTCGTTAGTATAGTGGACAAGTGTCTCAGCCTGTCACGCGGAAGACCGGGGTTCGATTCCCTGACGGGGAGAGTAGAGTTTTCTATCAGATGCTGACTCTTCCCCAAAGCGGACAAAAGCAACTCATTCCCGAAAGCTTTGTATTCATCAACTGGTATGAAGCAATAATAGATGCAATGCCTCATTTCAGCATTAAGTGGCGCTATAGGCCACGTTCTCTTCTCAAACACAGCAGAAACATTTGAGGTTGCAAATTCAGAGTTGCTTTAGATTCGCGCAAATTGCACCACCACTCAATGTGAAGCTCCTGAGAAGTAAGGCAATTGTTACTTCTGAGAAGTAAGGCAAATGCGTATTTTGTTCCTGACTCAGAGTGATCACAAAAATGAATGTGTTAAATCAGAGTTGCTTTGGATTTGGGCAAATTGCATCACTTCTCAGTGTGAATGATGTGGAATTGAAGCAAACCAAAAGTTCAGTTCAACAATCAGCTGTTTATTCCCATACAATTACCATACCATAATACAATTCATCATAGGGGTATAAATGAACAGATAAAGGTACATAACTTGCTCAGAACGGGAGATTCTCCGGAGAACCTCTTTAAGTCGTGTCGTCTTCTGTGTTCTTCTTTCTTCTTTCTTTCTTTGTCCTGAGAGTAGGTTTTTATACTACGATCAAAACAATACCAAATAAGGGAAAGCTCCCTCCTTAATATGTCCCAATCTCTTTACCTCTCTTTACCAGCGCCAAATATCTGTACTTTCAACGTCCTGTTTTTCCCAATGACCATCAGGTCAGGGTGCCCTGATGTTCACCATGACCTTGGGTAACCTGCCAAAGCTGGTCAGAGTTTCAACCTCCTGTTCTTTTCGTTAATAATGTACTAGGTGTACTGTGGAAATGTATTTTAACGGCTATACTGTTTTTCTTAACCACTACAGTCCCCCCTCTCATAGTTCTTAAGACTATGACAACGATAATTCACGCTCTTACTTGACTTGCTTCGGAAACTGCCGTTACCGGACCCTTTGGGTCATCGGCCAGTCCAGCCCCTCCGCAAGGTACACTAGAAAAACATCAGCTGTACCCAAACAGGGTGACATAAATTTAATAGGGAGGCATTTTAACATTTATCCTTAGCTCTGATCGATTTAATCTCGGTCTCCACGGCTATTACATTGAAGATTATTACACAGTAGTTTACACATTATTTCTTTATCACATTCTAAATACATTTCACTGGTTCACTTCACTAGTACATATCACTAGTACATTTCACTAATACATCACTAATACATCACTAATACATCACTAATACATCACTAATACATCACTAATACATTACTGCACATTCAGGCAAAAATCCCTGTGGGTAAAATTCCTGAACGACCCTCACAATGACATTTAACGTCAGAATGTCACTTTTTCTCAGAGATGGTTCGGTCTCGTGGCCTACGTCCATCTTTCTTTCGTGAGCGATCACCGGCACGCCGGCATGCAGTGTTGGTTGGCACAGTGGGTTGGCTCATAGAAAACAGAAAATAGAAATCAAACATTAGAATCATCACAAGAGTACATAAACACTGTAAATGGAGTTAATTAGTAAAGATTATGCAACATTAAATTTTCTAACTTTCATTACATAATCAAAAATCAGCTGTTAATCCCCTTCCATTAAGGGTTGTACTTATACAGGTGAATGGCAAACGTATATGTGCTGTAATATAGAAAATCAAAATGTGATTAATTGTACATGAGATTATAGGAAGTGACTTATTGTAGGACCACTCTTCTTTTCCCTTGGATCCTCTCAATCCAGAAGTGTTTGGATCTGTTCTTCGTATAGGTGCTCTTCGTCCTCGTCGTCTCGGCCCCTCTCTGGATCGGGTAAGGGGAACAGATCTGGTGTTCTCTCCTTGAACCGGCTTAACTCTACCATCTGTGCTACCTCTCGCTGTCCCCTCACTATCACTCTCTTCACCAGTGGCAGGCAACAACAGCCAATGAACATCAACAATATCACACAGACGAATATTGTAACGACAAGTCTCACCAGTCCGTTTCTCCAATTCCCCACTGCATCCTTTAACCAAGTTATCCATCCTACACTAGTATCTCTACCAGCCCCCTCACTCACCTGGCGCCTCAGCTGTCGTAACTTAGCCATAGCTCTAGTAAACGCCCCCCGAGAGCTTGTATGTCCTGGAATAAAAGTACAACAATACTTCTCTCCAATCAATGCACAAACTCCTCCCTTTTCGGCTAACATCCAGTCTAACATCTGACGGTTTTGCCAAGCCACTGCACTGGTGGCTCCTAACTGCTCTCCTAACAACAGCAGAGCATCCTCAGTGTAGTTGATAAACTGCTGCTGGTTATAGAAAATAAAATTCAACCACTCTGTATTTTTGTTGGTCGTGATCCAAGGCAGAATGGATTCAAATCCTGATGCAACTTCATATCTAGCTTTAAAGGCATTTGGTATACCCCGTGGTTGTCCAATTGAATCAAAATACACTCTATGATCAGGCTTAAACTCCCGTCTCCGTCGCTGATTCATCTCCAGATCCTCAAAGGGAAGCGTGATCACCTCTTGTACCACCTGTACTCTGGCACATCTCCCTGACCAGTCCGGGAGTCTAACCTCCACACGTGAGAACAACTCTCACTGCTCACTCTCCCTACAGGGCGACGGTCTGTTTTCTCCACACACTCAAACTTCCCTATTGGCTCCAATGGCACCCCCCAAGGCATTCCCAGTACTACACTCCTTTCCTCTACTCGGACATCCCACACTCTGCACCGTTCAGCATTATTCATCCCCCCTTGCTGATGAGCAACATAGTCTTCATACATCGGAGAGCCAAGCATCAACACACACTCAGCTTTACACCAGGGTCGAGGATTTTGAGACACCGCTGACACCTCAGTACTACAAGCTTCCCAACTGAACACAGTGTTCATCACATACAACGCCTCTGGCCTAGCCTTGGTGCAGATGTAGCAATTGGTATGACCGTTAACCTGACCTAGAAACTGTACCCAGCGATACCAGCTGTTCTGCTCCAAACCTTCTCCAATACTAATCTCCTCCTCACTAACCTCGCCCACATCTTCCTTATCCGCTAGTCCATATACCACTTGATTCACCCAGCTCTGAAACTGGTCAAGCATACTGCTATTAGTCCTCTCTCCTGCGTCCGTTACCTCCTCTCTTTTCTGCCGCTGCGTCCCTCTCACTTCTGTCTGAGGAGTCACAGTCGTGACTGTTGATGTCCTAGTTGTCATGGTCATCGCTGTAGTCACTTTAGGTGTAATGGTAAGCTTTGTACTAACCAACGGATTAGCAGTAGTTATCGTAGTAGCAGTGGTCGGAGTCGTAGTAAGAGTCATTGTAGGCGACCCCGTAATCTCCTTGCTCCTTCTTTTGTCCAGGGGGTACACCGTCTCATCATAGTTCTGATGGTTCTCAGATACCATAGCCACGAGCACAAAATAACGCTGGTCAGGCTTTGCTTCAACTAACCCTTGCCTTTTGAACCCTACTTCCACCAACCACACCTCCTTTAAGTCTACCACCCCCGTCTTAACCCTTATCGCGCACTGAGGTCCCCCCCACTTCTCCACTGTTATCCACCACTCGGACCTCCACTGTATCCCACAGAGACGAGTTGGCTCTTCTGCTATTACAGTAATCTCAAACGTGTTCACATTTCTCGTCCAAGGGTGCACCGGTGACTGTGCCACCCAAGTCTCCTCATCCTGAAAGTTCCACTGACCTACATTCGATGTCCACTCTTCTCCTCCTGGCCATTCAGGCACATATCTCCTCACTCTCACCCCACCAAACACTCTTTTTTCGGTCTCCTCACTCACTCCATCACTCCTCCCCTTTCCCAGGAACTTTAACTCCTGGGAAAAAAGGCAACTCACTAGCATCACCAACCACTCCATCATCCACACCTTCAACATCCACGCCGCTATCATCTTGCTCTTTCCCTTCATCCCTTCCTGCTAACTCCTGGGGTTGTTCCCCCGAGTCCTCCTGTACTTTCACGCAGTGGTTCAAATGATACCACGTTGGCGACCCTTCTACCTGGACCGCCCTAGATGTAGCCTTAACTACCTCGTAGGGGCCCTCTGGGGTCCACACCAACCCCTGAGATCACCTGAGCCTTCATCCTTTACCATGTCTCTCAATGGTTGAACAATCACTGTGTAACCATCAATCCACTCTGAACTATAGCCAGTCAATCCTAAGAATTGCAACATTTCTCAAACTGTGGTTGGTCTTGGTGCCTTGGCGATAGCTTCAAGTTGGGAGGGGGACACTGCTCGTGTCCCTTCTTTAATTAGTCTCCCCAGGTATTCTACCTGATCTTTACAATACTGCAATTTTTTCAACGAAACCTTGTGGCCTCGTTCTGCCAAAATTGTCAAGAGAGTTATGGAATCCTTATGACAGGTTTCCAAATCCGGCGCACAAAGAATAAGGTCATCAACATACTGAATGACAGTGCTCTGGAGATTGCTCACCACACCTTTTAAGTCCTCCTTCAGGACTTTGTTGAAAATGTGCGGACTGAATTTAAATCCTTGTGGAAGACGCTTATAGCTGAAAGACGTTGGAACCGAATGCCACCTGTAGGTGAAATTGAACAGGTGCCTACTGGACTCAGATAGTGGCACACTAAAGAATGCAGAGCACAAGTCGATCACCGTGAACCATTTGGCGTCCGGAGGAACATTTGACAACAATGTGTGAGGATTAGGGACTTCTGATTGATAGTCCTCCACTACCTCATTCAGGGCTCGGAGATCATGAGCCAAGCGGTATTTGGTTCCGTCTGCCTTTTTGATTGGCAAAATAGGGGTATTGCTACAAGGACGTGGGTCAATCATCAACACATCTGCTTCCAATAACCCCTGTATGGTCTTCTCAATCCCCGCCTCAGCCTCTGGCTGCAGAGGATATTGGGGTCTCCATGGAGGCTTGCAACCTATTTTCAACCTCACCTCCACTGGCTGTGCAGATTTAATGAAACCTACATCAGTCTCATGCTTTGACCACAGACCTTCAGGCACAGCAGCCAGCATTTCTTTTTCCAACTCCGAATGCTGATGACAAAAAACAGATAGACAGGGAAGCCTAACAACCTGTGGAGACGCCCAACCTGACGCAGAGATCAAGACCTTAATGAAGGATCCATCTGTACTCACCCAGATGTTGTCATTGTCAGTGGGCAGGAACTCAGCGTTTCTGGATTCTAAAACCATAGATCCCAAATGTTTTGGCTCATAGCCAGGATTCACCAACAAAGTTACATGCGGGAACCCATTTTTGATTTTGAATTCTTGGTCCAGATAAGAACTTTTTCCCACCACCATTGCGGCACCTTGCTTCCCTAAAACTATGGATGCCGCTTGAATCTGAACCTGTTTAGGCTGTTTTTGAAGCCATGAGTCCGGCTCTGGTCGAGACCCCTTTTTAAAGAACTGGAGGGTGCAATGTGGCAAGCAAGTGGGAGGTCGGGCCTCAGGCAAGTTGATGTTGAGAAACTTCCTCCACACTTGAACTGGCTCCCAGAAAGAGTCACTCAGATCCCCCAGCCAATATACCATGTTCCTCTGGCTGTTGATACATCTGGAAATGAGTTGCATCGACAATTACTCCGTCCGGGGTACATAGAATAGCACATTTGAGTTTACACAGTGCATCACGCCCCAGTAAGTTAACTGGAGTGTGCCTCGATATTAACACAGGAAGTTCGATTGTCTTTCCCTGCACCGTCAATGGCACAGATTTTGAAATGGGGATCTCCCCTGAGAAACCAACAATCCGCACATACTGTCCAGATTGTGGAAGGTATCCAGCTTCCGCTTGTCCTACACAGGTGTATGTTGCTCCTGAGTCCGCCATCATTTTGATGTTTCTTCCAGCCAATACTGCTGACACCATTGGCTCCTCTTCCGGGCGTGCAATTGAGGTCCCCCACCGCCAACACTGGTGTAATTGTTTCTTCTTCGAACGCTGTGATCCAGCGTCCTGCTCCCTCATGAATGCACGGGAGACGCTGTACCAAACTTTCCATGTCCATTGTAGCCCATGGCACATACTGAAGTCTCTCTCCCTTCGCCACCAGTGGATAATTGGATTTCTCCCCTTCCAATATCGTTGGCACTGGCCCCACTCGTGGGCGGAGGACAATCTCTCCCTCAATAGTTCCAATCTCTTCCATCCCCTCCTCAGGGGCCCGCTGTCCAGCTGCAACCCCCTGCTGCTCCTTTTCCACGACCTCAGGTCTCTTCCCTGCTTTTTGAGACTGTAGGTTCACCTCTTTTGGACGGGTCGCTGGGTCCTTCCTCATAGTGACATGCTTGGGCGTCGACACGGCACCAGGATCTGGTAGCTGGCTAAATTCATCATCATCCAAGGGAGGAAAATCTTTGCCCAGTTCCACACCTTTTGCCCCACTGCACCTCCAGCCTTTACCCTTTTCCGCTTCTATTAAAGCGCGGACGACATTCTCATGTAAACCACTAACTCTCTTGCGTGGTTTATCTGCCTTAATTGCCTCCGCATAATCCTGCGGCACGTTTTTCAGCTCATCTTCTTCCTCCTCTTCCAATTCCTGATCCTGGTCCTCCTGCTGTTCTGTTCCTGCCCCCTGCAAATCATCAAATGGGTACAGTCCAGCTCTAGAGGTCCTCATCGCATAGTCTCCTAATAGCCTTACAGAATGCATGGGCATTTGAGTCGGGTATGGAGGGGGCTTACCTTTCCCCTCCCGACTGACTTTTCTTTGCGCCAGTTGCGCTTTTACATGTGCTTGAGTTTTGTTTCGCAGCATTTGAGCCACCTTCGAGAATAGGCGCAAAATAGCAAGTTCTCTCTCACGCTTCTGGACCCGCTTTGCAGAAGTATCCTTACCTTTATAATGTTTTATCAATACCATCATCTCAGCACATTGTGTCAAATCAAAAGTTCCTGCCGCAGGCCAGGGCGATAGACCGCTACGTGTTCTTGCATTCCACTTTTTTGACATTTTCTGTATGTCTTCGGCCAATAGGGGATTTAGTTTCCCAAGAATAGCCACAGGTGAGGAATCATTTTGGTCCGATGCCATGCTTGAACGCAGCTCGGATGTTTGCCCAAAAGTTGAAATTTAATCGGCGCGTGAATTTGAAAATTGAACTTCAAAGTCGATATCTGTAAGTTATTGCCTCCTCAACCAAGACACAACCACACACAAAATGCTTTAAAAACCCTAAAAGAATCTGAACCTAGGACATTAATAATTGTAGCGCATGACTAATCATTTGGGTACAGTAAGAAGAGAAGATTTGAAACCCAATGTTTTATAAAAATAAAATAATAATACAAATACAACAATTCAGCGAAATCAATGAAGTTCAGAAATGAATTGAGGCTTTCCTCAGAAACACAAGGATCTTCCTGACTTATTGTCAATCCTGTTCGTGACGCCAAATCTGATGTGGAATTGAAGCAAACCAAAAGTTCAGTTCAACAATCAGCTGTTTATTCCCATACAATTACCATACCATAATACAATTTATCATAGGGGTATAAATGAACAGATAAAGGTACATAACTTGCTCAGAACGGGAGATTCTCCGGAGAACCTCTTTAAGTCGTGTCGTCTTCTGTGTTCTTCTTTCTTCTTTCTTTCTTTGTCCTGAGAGTAGGTTTTTATACTACGATCAAAACAATACCAAATAAGGGAAAGCTCCCTCCTTAATATGTCCCAATCTCTTTACCTCTCTTTACCAGCGCCAAATATCTGTACTTTCAACGTCCTGTTTTTCCCAATGACCATCAGGTCAGGGTGCCCTGATGTTCACCATGACCTTGGGTAACCTGCCAAAGCTGGTCAGAGTTTCAACCTCCTGTTCTTTTCGTTAATAATGTACTAGGTGTACTGTGGAAATGTATTTTAACGGCTATACTGTTTTTCTTAACCACTACATGAACCTCCACTTGTTGTTTTGTTACTGACTCACAGCGATCACAATAATGTTTGTGTTTCCGCCCGGTCTCGAAACGTGGGGCCTTTCGCGTGTTAGGCGAACGTGATAACCACTACACTACAGAAACGGTGAAAAAGGCCCTGCCTATCACATGGGTGGTTCAAAGCACTTGACCTTGAGCCGTGTCTGGAGTATCTTGACCATATACAGACATTTCATGGGCAGTCATACTACTGTCAGCTGCTGGTTAAAAAAAAATAAGCTAATCAAGTTCCGAGGTGATATGGACTACACAGGTCACAATCAATGCATCCATCTTTTTTTTTCTGGTAACTGCACATCTGGCCCGTCGATGTCCCATCGCACCACCGTGCCTCGTTCCTCGTTAGTATAGTGGACAAGTATCTCCGCCTGTCACGCGGAAGACCGGGGTTCGATTCCCTGACAGGAAGAGTAGAGTTTTCTATCAGATGCTGACTCTTCCCCAAAGCGGACAAAAGCAACTCATTCCCGAAACCTTTGTATTCATCAACTGGTATGAAGCAATAATAGATGCAATGCCTCATTTCAGCATTAAGTGGCGCTATAGGCCACGTTCTCTTCTCAAACACAGCAGAAACATTTGAGGTTGCAAATTCAGAGTTGCTTTAGATTCGCGCAAATTGCACCACCACTCAATGTGAAGCTCCTGAGAAGTAAGGCAATTGTTACTTCTGAGAAGTAAGGCAAATGCGTATTTTGTTCCTGACTCAGAGTGATCACAAAAATGAATGTGTTAAATCAGAGTTGCTTTGGATTTGGGCAAATTGCATCACTTCTCAGTGTGAACCTCCACTTGTTGTTTTGTTACTGACTCACAGCGATCACAATAATGTTTGTGTTTCCGCCCGGTCTCAAAACGTGGGGCCTTTCGCGTGTTAGGCGAACGTGATAACCACTACACTACGGAAACGGTGAAAAGGGCCCTGCCTATCACGTGGGTGGTTCAAAGCACTTGACCTTGAGCCGTGTCTGGAGTATCTTGTCCATATACAGACATTTCATGGGCAGTCATACTACTGTCAGCTGCTGGTTAAAAAAAATAAGCTAATCAAGTTCTGAGGTGATATGGACTACACAGGTCACAATCAATGCATCCATCTGTTTTTTTTCTGGTAACTGCACATCTGGCCCGTCGATGTCCCATGGCAACACGGTGCCTCGTTCCTCGTTAGTATAGTGGACAAGTGTCTCAGCCTGTCACGCGGAAGACCGGGGTTCGATTCCCTGACGGGGAGAGTAGAGTTTTCTATCAGATGCTGACTCTTCCCCAAAGCGGACAAAAGCAACTCATTCCCGAAAGCTTTGTATTCATCAACTGGTATGAAGCAATAATAGATGCAATGCCTCATTTCAGCATTAAGTGGCGCTATAGGCCACGTTCTCTTCTCAAACACAGCAGAAACATTTGAGGTTGCAAATTCAGAGTTGCTTTAGATTCGCGCAAATTGCACCACCACTCAATGTGAAGCTCCTGAGAAGTAAGGCAATTGTTACTTCTGAGAAGTAAGGCAAATGCGTATTTTGTTCCTGACTCAGAGTGATCACAAAAATGAATGTGTTAAATCAGAGTTGCTTTGGGGCAAATTGCATCACTTCTCAGTGTGAACCTCCACTTGTTGTTTTGTTACTGACTCACAGCGATCACAATAATGTTTGTGTTTCCGCCCGGTCTCGAAACGTGGGGCCTTTCGCGTGTTAGGCGAACGTGATAACCACTACACTACAGAAACGGTGAAAAAGGCCCTGCCTATCACATGGGTGGTTCAAAGCACTTGACCTTGAGCCGTGTCTGGAGTATCTTGACCATATACAGACATTTCATGGGCAGTCATACTACTGTCAGCTGCTGGTTAAAAAAAAATAAGCTAATCAAGTTCCGAGGTGATATGGACTACACAGGTCACAATCAATGCATCCATCTTTTTTTTTTCTGGTAACTGCACATCTGGCCCGTCGATGTCCCATCGCACCACCGTGCCTCGTTCCTCGTTAGTATAGTGGACAAGTATCTCCGCCTGTCACGCGGAAGACCGGGGTTCGATTCCCTGACAGGAAGAGTAGAGTTTTCTATCAGATGCTGACTCTTCCCCAAAGCGGACAAAAGCAACTCATTCCCGAAACCTTTGTATTCATCAACTGGTATGAAGCAATAATAGATGCAATGCCTCATTTCAGCATTAAGTGGCGCTATAGGCCACGTTCTCTTCTCAAACACAGCAGAAACATTTGAGGTTGCAAATTCAGAGTTGCTTTAGATTCGCGCAAATTGCACCACCACTCAATGTGAAGCTCCTGAGAAGTAAGGCAATTGTTACTTCTGAGAAGTAAGGCAAATGCGTATTTTGTTCCTGACTCAGAGTGATCACAAAAATGAATGTGTTAAATCAGAGTTGCTTTGGATTTGGGCAAATTGCATCACTTCTCAGTGTGAACCTCCACTTGTTGTTTTGTTACTGACTCACAGCGATCACAATAATGTTTGTGTTTCCGCCCGGTCTCGAAACGTGGGGCCTTTCGCATGTTAGGCGAACGTGATAACCACTACACTATGGAAACGGTGAAAAGGGCCCTGCCTATCACGTGGGTGGTTCAAAGCAATTGACCTTGAGCCATGTCTGGAGTATCTTGACCATATACAGACATTTCATGGGCAGTCATACTACTGTCAGCTGCTGGTTAAAAAAAAATAAGCTAATCAAGTTCCGAGGTGATATGGACTACACAGGTCACAATCAATGCATCCATCTTTTTTTTTTCTGGTAACTGCACATCTGGCCCGTCGATGTCCCATGGCACCACCGTGCCTTGTTCCTCGTTAGTATAGTGGACAAGTATCTCCGCCTGTCACGCGGAAGACCGGGGTTCGATTCCCCGACGGGGAGAGTAGAGTTTTCTATCAGATGCTGACTCTTCCCCAAAGCGGACAAAAGCAACTCATTCCCGAAAGCTTTGTATTCATCAACTGGTATGAAGCAATAATAGATGCAATGCCTCATTTCAGCATTAAGTGGCGCTATAGGCCACGTTCTCTTCTCAAACACAGCAGAAACATTTGAGGTTGCAAATTCAGAGTTGCTTTAGATTCGCGCAAATTGCACCACCACTCAATGTGAAGCTCCTGAGAAGTAAGGCAATTGTTACTTCTGAGAAGTAAGGCAAATGCGTATTTTGTTCCTGACTCAGAGTGATCACAAAAATGAATGTGTTAAATCAGAGTTGCTTTGGATTTGGGCAAATTGCATCACTTCTCAGTGTGAACCTCCACTTGTTGTTTTGTTACTGACTCACAGCGATCACAATAATGTTTGTGTTTCCGCCCGGTCTCGAAACGTGGGGCCTTTCGCGTGTTAGGCGAACGTGATAACCACTACACTACAGAAACGGTGAAAAAGGCCCTGCCTATCACATGGGTGGTTCAAAGCACTTGACCTTGAGCCGTGTCTGGAGTATCTTGACCATATACAGACATTTCATGGGCAGTCATACTACTGTCAGCTGCTGGTTAAAAAAAAATAAGCTAATCAAGTTCCGAGGTGATATGGACTACACAGGTCACAATCAATGCATCCATCTTTTTTTTTTCTGGTAACTGCACATCTGGCCCGTCGATGTCCCATCGCACCACCGTGCCTCGTTCCTCGTTAGTATAGTGGACAAGTATCTCCGCCTGTCACGCGGAAGACCGGGGTTCGATTCCCCGACGGGGAGAGTAAAGTTTTCTATCAGATGCTGACTCTTCCCCAAAGCGGACAAAAGCAACTCATTCCCGAAAGCTTTGTATTCATCAACTGGTATGAAGCAATAATAGATGCAATGCCTCATTTCAGCATTAAGTGGCGCTATAGGCCACGTTCTCTTCTCAAACACAGCAGAAACATTTGAGGTTGCAAATTCAGAGTTGCTTTAGATTCGCGCAAATTGCACCACCACTCAATGTGAAGCTCCTGAGAAGTAAGGCAATTGTTACTTCTGAGAAGTAAGGCAAATGCGTATTTTGTTCCTGACTCAGAGTGATCACAAAAATGAATGTGTTAAATCAGAGTTGCTTTGGATTTGGGCAAATTGCATCACTTCTCAGTGTGAACCTCCACTTGTTGTTTTGTTACTGACTCACAGCGATCACAATAATGTTTGTGTTTCCGCCCGGTCTCAAAACGTGGGGCCTTTCGCGTGTTAGGCGAACGTGATAACCACTACACTACGGAAACGGTGAAAAGGGCCCTGCTTATCACGTGGGTGGTTCAAAGCACTTGACCTTGAGCCGTGTCTGGAGTATCTTGTCCATATACAGACATTTCATGGGCAGTCATACTACTGTCAGCTGCTGGTTAAAAAAAATAAGCTAATCAAGTTCTGAGGTGATATGGACTACACAGGTCACAATCAATGCATCCATCTGTTTTTTTTCTGGTAACTGCACATCTGGCCCGTCGATGTCCCATGGCAACACCGTGCCTCGTTCCTCGTTAGTATAGTGGACAAGTGTCTCAGCCTGTCACGCGGAAGACCGGGGTTCGATTCCCTGACGGGGAGAGTAGAGTTTTCTATCAGATGCTGACTCTTCCCCAAAGCGGACAAAAGCAACTCATTCCCGAAAGCTTTGTATTCATCAACTGGTATGAAGCAATAATAGATGCAATGCCTCATTTCAGCATTAAGTGGCGCTATAGGCCACGTTCTCTTCTCAAACACAGCAGAAACATTTGAGGTTGCAAATTCAGAGTTGCTTTAGATTCGCGCAAATTGCACCACCACTCAATGTGAAGCTCCTGAGAAGTAAGGCAATTGTTACTTCTGAGAAGTAAGGCAAATGCGTATTTTGTTCCTGACTCAGAGTGATCACAAAAATGAATGTGTTAAATCAGAGTTGCTTTGGATTTGGGCAAATTGCATCACTTCTCAGTGTGAACCTCCACTTGTTGTTTTGTTACTGACTCACAGCGATCACAATAATGTTTGTGTTTCCGCCCAGTCTCGAAACGTGGGGCCTTTCGCGTGTTAGGCGAACGTGATAACCACTACACTACAGAAACGGTGAAAAAGGCCCTGCCTATCACATGGGTGGTTCAAAGCACTTGACCTTGAGCCGTGTCTGGAGTATCTTGACCATATACAGACATTTCATGGGCAGTCATACTACTGTCAGCTGCTGGTTAAAAAAAAATAAGCTAATCAAGTTCCGAGGTGATATGGACTACACAGGTCACAATCAATGCATCCATCTTTTTTTTTTCTGGTAACTGCACATCTGGCCCGTCGATGTCCCATCGCACCACCGTGCCTCGTTCCTCGTTAGTATAGTGGACAAGTATCTCCGCCTGTCACGCGGAAGACCGGGGTTCGATTCCCCGACGGGGAGAGTAAAGTTTTCTATCAGATGCTGACTCTTCCCCAAAGCGGACAAAAGCAACTCATTCCCGAAAGCTTTGTATTCATCAACTGGTATGAAGCAATAATAGATGCAATGCCTCATTTCAGCATTAAGTGGCGCTATAGGCCACGTTCTCTTCTCAAACACAGCAGAAACATTTGAGGTTGCAAATTCAGAGTTGCTTTAGATTCGCGCAAATTGCACCACCACTCAATGTGAAGCTCCTGAGAAGTAAGGCAATTGTTACTTCTGAGAAGTAAGGCAAATGCGTATTTTGTTCCTGACTCAGAGTGATCACAAAAATGAATGTGTTAAATCAGAGTTGCTTTGGATTTGGGCAAATTGCATCACTTCTCAGTGTGAACCTCCACTTGTTGTTTTGTTACTGACTCACAGCGATCACAATAATGTTTGTGTTTCCGCCCGGTCTCAAAACGTGGGGCCTTTCGCGTGTTAGGCGAACGTGATAACCACTACACTACGGAAACGGTGAAAAGGGCCCTGCTTATCACGTGGGTGGTTCAAAGCACTTGACCTTGAGCCGTGTCTGGAGTATCTTGTCCATATACAGACATTTCATGGGCAGTCATACTACTGTCAGCTGCTGGTTAAAAAAAATAAGCTAATCAAGTTCTGAGGTGATATGGACTACACAGGTCACAATCAATGCATCCATCTGTTTTTTTTCTGGTAACTGCACATCTGGCCCGTCGATGTCCCATGGCAACACCGTGCCTCGTTCCTCGTTAGTATAGTGGACAAGTGTCTCAGCCTGTCACGCGGAAGACCGGGGTTCGATTCCCTGACGGGGAGAGTAGAGTTTTCTATCAGATGCTGACTCTTCCCCAAAGCGGACAAAAGCAACTCATTCCCGAAAGCTTTGTATTCATCAACTGGTATGAAGCAATAATAGATGCAATGCCTCATTTCAGCATTAAGTGGCGCTATAGGCCACGTTCTCTTCTCAAACACAGCAGAAACATTTGAGGTTGCAAATTCAGAGTTGCTTTAGATTCGCGCAAATTGCACCACCACTCAATGTGAAGCTCCTGAGAAGTAAGGCAATTGTTACTTCTGAGAAGTAAGGCAAATGCGTATTTTGTTCCTGACTCAGAGTGATCACAAAAATGAATGTGTTAAATCAGAGTTGCTTTGGATTTGGGCAAATTGCATCACTTCTCAGTGTGAACCTCCACTTGTTGTTTTGTTACTGACTCACAGCGATCACAATAATGTTTGTGTTTCCGCCCAGTCTCGAAACGTGGGGCCTTTCGCGTGTTAGGCGAACGTGATAACCACTACACTACAGAAACGGTGAAAAAGGCCCTGCCTATCACATGGGTGGTTCAAAGCACTTGACCTTGAGCCGTGTCTGGAGTATCTTGACCATATACAGACATTTCATGGGCAGTCATACTACTGTCAGCTGCTGGTTAAAAAAAAATAAGCTAATCAAGTTCCGAGGTGATATGGACTACACAGGTCACAATCAATGCATCCATCTTTTTTTTTTCTGGTAACTGCACATCTGGCCCGTCGATGTCCCATCGCACCACCGTGCCTCGTTCCTCGTTAGTATAGTGGACAAGTATCTCCGCCTGTCACGCGGAAGACCGGGGTTCGATTCCCCGACGGGGAGAGTAAAGTTTTCTATCAGATGCTGACTCTTCCCCAAAGCGGACAAAAGCAACTCATTCCCGAAAGCTTTGTATTCATCAACTGGTATGAAGCAATAATAGATGCAATGCCTCATTTCAGCATTAAGTGGCGCTATAGGCCACGTTCTCTTCTCAAACACAGCAGAAACATTTGAGGTTGCAAATTCAGAGTTGCTTTAGATTCGCGCAAATTGCACCACCACTCAAAGTGAAGCTCCTGAGAAGTAAGGCAATTGTTACTTCTGAGAAGTAAGGCAAATGCGTATTTTGTTCCTGACTCAGAGTGATCACAAAAATGAATGTGTTAAATCAGAGTTGCTTTGGATTTGGGCAAATTGTATCACTTCTCAGTGTGAACCTCCACTTGTTGTTTTGTTACTGACTCACAGCGATCACAATAATGTTTGTGTTTCCGCCCGGTCTCAAAACGTGGGGCCTTTCGCGTGTTAGGCGAACGTGATAACCACTACACTACGGAAACGGTGAAAAGGGCCCTGCCTATCACGTGGGTGGTTCAAAGCACTTGACCTTGAGCCGTGTCTGGAGTATCTTGTCCATATACAGACATTTCATGGGCAGTCATACTACTGTCAGCTGCTGGTTAAAAAAAATAAGCTAATCAAGTTCTGAGGTGATATGGACTACACAGGTCACAATCAATGCATCCATCTGTTTTTTTTCTGGTAACTGCACATCTGGCCCGTCGATGTCCCATGGCAACACCGTGCCTCGTTCCTCGTTAGTATAGTGGACAAGTGTCTCAGCCTGTCACGCGGAAGACCGGGGTTCGATTCCCTGACGGGGAGAGTAGAGTTTTCTATCAGATGCTGACTCTTCCCCAAAGCGGACAAAAGCAACTCATTCCCGAAACCTTTGTATTCATCAACTGGTATGAAGCCATAATAGATGCAATGCCTTATTTCAGCAGTACGTGGCGCTATAAGCCACGTTCTCTTCTCAAACACAGCAGAAACATTTGAGGTTGCAAATTCAGAGTTGCTTTAGATTCGCGCAAATTACACCACCACTCAATGTGAAGCTCCTGAGAAGTAAGGCAATTCTTACTTCTGAGAAGTAAGGCAAATGCGTATTTTGTTCCTGACTCAGAGCGATCACAAAACTGAATGTGTTAAATCAGAGTTGCTTTGGATTTGGGCAAATTGCATCACTTCTCAGTGTGAACCTCCACTTGTTGTTTTGTTACTGACTCACAGCGATCACAATAATGTTTGCGTTTCTGCCCGGTCTCGAACCGGGGACCTTTCGCGTGTTAGGCGAACGTGATAACCACTACACTACGGAAACGGTGAAAAGGGCCCTGCCTATCACGTGGGTGGTTCAAAGCACTTGACCTTGAGCCGTGTCTGGAGTATCTTGACCATATACAGACATTTCATGGGCAGTCATACTACTGTCAGCTGCAGGTTAAAAAAAATAAGCTAATCAAGTTCTGAGGTGATATGGACTACACAGGTCACAATCAATAGATCCATCTGTTTTTTTTCTGGTAACTGCACATCTGGCCCGTCGATGTCCCATGGCACCACCGTGCCTCGTTCCTCGTTAGTATAGTGGACAAGTATCTCCGCCTGTCACGCGGAAGACCGGCGTTCGATTCCCCGACTGGGAGACTAAAGTTTTCTATCAGATGCTGACTCTTCCCCAAAGCGGACAAAAGCAACTCATTCCCGAAAGCTTTGTATTCATCAACTGGTATGAAGCAATAATAGATGCAATGCCTCATTTCAGCAGTACGTGGCGCTATAGGCCACGTTCTCTTCTCAAACACAGCAGAAACATTTGAGGTTGCAAATTCAGAGTTGCTTTAGATTCGCGCAAATTGCACCACCACTCAACGTGAAGCTCCTGAGAAGTAAGGCAATTGTTACTTCTGAGAAGTAACGCAAATGCGTATTTTGTTCCTGACTCAGAGTGATCACAAAAATGAATGTGTTAAATCAGAGTTGCTTTGGGCAAATTGTATCACTTCTCAGTGTGAACCTCCACTTGTTGTTTTGTTACTGACTCACAGCGATCACAATAATGTTTCTGTTTCCGCCCGGTCTCGAACCGGGGACCTTTCGCGTGTTAGGCGAACGTGATAACCACTACACTACGGAAACGGTGAAAAGGGCCCTGCCTATCACGTGGGTGGTTCAAAGCACTTGACCTTGAGCCGTGTCTGGAGTATCTTGACCATATACAGACATTTCATGGGCAGTCATACTACTGTCAGCTGCTGGTTAAAATAAAATAAGCTAATCAAGTTCCGAGGTGATATGGACTACACAGGTCACAATCAATGCATCCATCTTTTTTTTTTCTGGTAACTGCACATCTGGCCCGTCGATGTCCCATGGCTCCACCGTGCCTCGTTCCTCGTTAGTATAGTGGACAAGTATCTCCGCCTGTCACGCGGAAGACGGGGGTTTGATTCCCCGACGGGGAGAGTAAAGTTTTCTATCAGATGCTGACTCTTCCCCAAAGCGGACAAAAGCAACTCATTCCCGAAAGCTTTGTATTCATCAACTGGTATGAAGCAATAATAGATCCAATGCCTCATTTCAGCAGTACGTGGCGCTGTAGGCCACGTTCTCTTCTCAAACACAGCAGAAACATTTGAGGTTGCAAATTCAGAGTTGCTTTAGATTCGCGCAAATTGCACCACCACTCAACGTGAAGCTCCTGAGAAGTAAGGCAATTGTTACTTCTGAGAAGTAACGCAAATGCGTATTTTGTTCCTGACTCAGAGTGATCACAAAAATGAATGTGTTAAATCAGAGTTGCTTTGGGCAAATTGTATCACTTCTCAGTGTGAACCTCCACTTGTTGTTTTGTTACTGACTCACAGCGATCACAATAATGTTTCTGTTTCCGCCCGGTCTCGAACCGGGGACCTTTCGCGTGTTAGGCGAACGTGATAACCACTACACTACGGAAACGGTGAAAAGGGCCCTGCCTATCACGTGGGTGGTTCAAAGCACTTGACCTTGAGCCGTGTCTGGAGTATCTTGACCATATACAGACATTTCATGGGCAGTCATACTACTGTCAGCTGCTGGTTAAAAAAAAATAAGCTAATCAAGTTCCGAGGTGATATAGACTACACAGGTCACAATCAATGCATCCATCTTTTTTTTTTCTGGTAACTGCACATCTGGCCCGTCGATGTCCCATGGCTCCACCGTGCCTCGTTCCTCGTTAGTATAGTGGACAAGTATCTCCGCCTGTCACGCGGAAGACCGGGGTTTGATTCCCCGACGGGGAGAGTAAAGTTTTCTATCAGATGCTGACTCTTCCCCAAAGCGGACAAAAGCAACTCATTCCCGAAAGCTTTGTATTCATCAACTGGTATGAAGCAATAATAGATCCAATGCCTCATTTCAGCAGTACGTGGCGCTGTAGGCCACGTTCTCTTCTCAAACACAGCAGAAACATTTGAGGTTGCAAATTCAGAGTTGCTTTAGATTCGCGCAAATTGCACCACCACTCAACGTGAAGCTCCTGAGAAGTAAGGCAATTGTTACTTCTGAGAAGTAAGGCAAATGCGTATTTTGTTCCTGACTCAGAGTGATCACAAAAAAGAATGTGTTAAATCAGAGTTGCTTTGGACAAATTGCATCACTTCTCAGTGTGAACCTCCACTTGTTGTTTTGTTACTGACTCACAGCGATCACAATAATGTTTGTGTTTCCGCCCGGTCTCGAACCGGGGACCTTTCGCGTGTTAGGCAAACGTGATAACCACTACACTACGGAAACGGTGAAAAGGGCCCTGCCTATCACGTGGGTGGTTCAAAGCACTTGACCTTGAGCCATGTCTGGAGTATCTTGACCATATACAGACATTTCATGGGCAGTCATACTACTGTCAGCTGCTGGTTAAAAAAAAATAAGCTAATCAAGTTCCGAGGTGATATGGACTACACAGGTCACAATCAATGCATCCATCTTTTTTTTTTCTGGTAACTGCACATCTGGCCCGTCGATGTCCCATGGCACCACCGTGCCTTGTTCCTCGTTAGTATAGTGGACAAGTATCTCCGCCTGTCACGCGGAAGATCGGGGTTCGATTCCCCGACGGGGAGAGTAGAGTCTTCTATCAGATGCTGACTCTTCCCCAAAGCGGACAAAAGCAACTCATTCCCGAAAGCTTTGTATTCATCAAGTGGTATGAAGCAATAATAGATGCAATGCCTCATTTCAGCATTAAGTGGCGCTATAGGCCACGTTCTCTTCTCAAACACAGCAGAAACATTTGAGGTTGCAAATTCAGAGTTGCTTTAGATTCGCGCAAATTGCACCACCACTCAACGTGAAGCTCCTGAGAAGTAAGGCAATTGTTACTTCTGAGAAGTAAGGCAAATGCATATTTTGTTCCTGACTCAGAGTGATCACAAAAATGAATGTGTTAAATCAGAGTTGCTTTGGACAAATTGCATCACTTCTCAGTGTGAACCTCCACTTGTTGTTTTGTTACTGACTCACAGCGATCACAATAATGTTTGTGTTTCCGCCCGGTCTCGAACCGGGGACCTTTCGCATGTTAGGCGAACGTGATAACCACTACACTACGGAAACGGTGAAAAGGGCCCTGCCTATCACGTGGGTGGTTCAAAGCACTTGACCTTGAGCCGTGTCTGGAGTATCTTGACCATATACAGACATTTCATGGGCAGTCATACTACTGTCAGCTGCAGGTTAAAAAAAATAAGCTAATCAAGTTCTGAGGTGATATGGACTACACAGGTCACAATCAATGCATCCATCTGTTTTTTTTCTGGTAACTGCACATCTGGCCCGTCGATGTCCCATGGCACCACCGTGCCTCGTTCCTCGTTAGTATAGTGGACAAGTATCTCCGCCTGTCACGCGGAAGACCGGCGTTCCATTCCCCGACTGGGAGACTAAAGTTTTCTATCAGATGCTGACTCTTCCCCAAAGCGGACAAAAGCAACTCATTCCCGAAAGCTTTGTATTCATCAACTGGTATGAAGCAATAATAGATGCAATGCCTCATTTCAGCAGTACGTGGCGCTATAGCAATGCCTCATTTCAGCAGTACGTGGCGCTGTAGGCCACGTTCTCTTCTCAAACACAGCAGAAACATTTGAGGTTGCAAATTCAGAGTTGCTTTAGATTCGCGCAAATTGCACCACCACTCAACGTGAAGCTCCTGAGAAGTAAGGCAATTGTTACTTCTGAGAAGTAAGGCAAATGCGTATTTTGTTCCTGACTCAGAGTGATCACAAAAATGAATGTGTTAAATCAGAGTTGCTTTGGACAAATTGCATCACTTCTCAGTGTGAACCTCCACTTGTTGTTTTGTTACTGACTCACAGCGATCACAATAATGTTTGTGTTTCCGCCCGGTCTCGAACCGGGGACCTTTCGCGTGTTAGGCGAACGTGATAACCACTACACTACGGAAACGGTGAAAAGGGCCCTGCCTATCACGTGGGTGGTTCAAAGCACTTGACCTTGAGCCGTGTCTGGAGTATCTTGACCATATACAGACATTTCATGGGCAGTCATACTACTGTCAGCTGCTGGTTAAAAAAAAATAAGCTAATCAAGTTCCGAGGTGATATGGACTACACAGGTCACAATCAATGCATCCATCTTTTTTTTTTCTGGTAACTGCACATCTGGCCCGTCGATGTCCCATGGCTCCACCGTGCCTCGTTCCTCGTTAGTATAGTGGACAAGTATCTCCGCCTGTCACGCGGAAGACCGGGGTTTGATTCCCCGACGGGGAGAGTAAAGTTTTCTATCAGATGCTGACTCTTCCCCAAAGCGGACAAAAGCAACTCATTCCCGAAAGCTTTGTATTCATCAACTGGTATGAAGCAATAATAGATCCAATGCCTCATTTCAGCAGTACGTGGCGCTGTAGGCCACGTTCTCTTCTCAAACACAGCAGAAACATTTGAGGTTGCAAATTCAGAGTTGCTTTAGATTCGCGCAAATTGCACCACCACTCAACGTGAAGCTCCTGAGAAGTAAGGCAATTGTTACTTCTGAGAAGTAAGGCAAATGCGTATTTTGTTCCTGACTCAGAGTGATCACAAAAAAGAATGTGTTAAATCAGAGTTGCTTTGGACAAATTGCATCACTTCTCAGTGTGAACCTCCACTTGTTGTTTTGTTACTGACTCACAGCGATCACAATAATGTTTGTGTTTCCGCCCGGTCTCGAACCGGGGACCTTTCGCGTGTTAGGCAAACGTGATAACCACTACACTACGGAAACGGTGAAAAGGGCCCTGCCTATCACGTGGGTGGTTCAAAGCACTTGACCTTGAGCCATGTCTGGAGTATCTTGACCATATACAGACATTTCATGGGCAGTCATACTACTGTCAGCTGCTGGTTAAAAAAAAATAAGCTAATCAAGTTCCGAGGTGATATGGACTACACAGGTCACAATCAATGCATCCATCTTTTTTTTTTCTGGTAACTGCACATCTGGCCCGTCGATGTCCCATGGCACCACCGTGCCTTGTTCCTCGTTAGTATAGTGGACAAGTATCTCCGCCTGTCACGCGGAAGATCGGGGTTCGATTCCCCGACGGGGAGAGTAGAGTTTTCTATCAGATGCTGACTCTTCCCCAAAGCGGACAAAAGCAACTCATTCCCGAAAGCTTTGTATTCATCAAGTGGTATGAAGCAATAATAGATGCAATGCCTCATTTCAGCATTAAGTGGCGCTATAGGCCACGTTCTCTTCTCAAACACAGCAGAAACATTTGAGGTTGCAAATTCAGAGTTGCTTTAGATTCGCGCAAATTGCACCACCACTCAACGTGAAGCTCCTGAGAAGTAAGGCAATTGTTACTTCTGAGAAGTAAGGCAAATGCATATTTTGTTCCTGACTCAGAGTGATCACAAAAATGAATGTGTTAAATCAGAGTTGCTTTGGACAAATTGCATCACTTCTCAGTGTGAACCTCCACTTGTTGTTTTGTTACTGACTCACAGCGATCACAATAATGTTTGTGTTTCCGCCCGGTCTCGAACCGGGGACCTTTCGCATGTTAGGCGAACGTGATAACCACTACACTACGGAAACGGTGAAAAGGGCCCTGCCTATCACGTGGGTGGTTCAAAGCACTTGACCTTGAGCCGTGTCTGGAGTATCTTGACCATATACAGACATTTCATGGGCAGTCATACTACTGTCAGCTGCAGGTTAAAAAAAATAAGCTAATCAAGTTCTGAGGTGATATGGACTACACAGGTCACAATCAATGCATCCATCTGTTTTTTTTCTGGTAACTGCACATCTGGCCCGTCGATGTCCCATGGCACCACCGTGCCTCGTTCCTCGTTAGTATAGTGGACAAGTATCTCCGCCTGTCACGCGGAAGACCGGTGTTCGATTCCCCGACTGGGAGACTAAAGTTTTCTATCAGATGCTGACTCTTCCTCAAAGCGGACAAAAGCAACTCATTCCCGAAAGCTTTGTATTCATCAACTGGTATGAAGCAATAATAGATGCAATGCCTCATTTCAGCAGTACGTGGCGCTATAGCAATGCCTCATTTCAGCAGTACGTGGCGCTGTAGGCCACGTTCTCTTCTCAAACACAGCAGAAACATTTGAGGTTGCAAATTCAGAGTTGCTTTAGATTCGCGCAAATTGCACCACCACTCAACGTGAAGCTCCTGAGAAGTAAGGCAATTGTTACTTCTGAGAAGTAAGGCAAATGCGTATTTTGTTCCTGACTCAGAGTGATCACAAAAATGAATGTGTTAAATCAGAGTTGCTTTGGACAAATTGCATCACTTCTCAGTGTGAACCTCCACTTGTTGTTTTGTTACTGACTCACAGCGATCACAATAATGTTTGTGTTTCCGCCCGGTCTCGAACCGGGGACCTTTCGCGTGTTAGGCAAACGTGATAACCACTACACTACGGAAACGGTGAAAAGGGCCCTGCCTATCACGTGGGTGGTTCAAAGCACTTGACCTTGAGCCGTGTCTGGAGTATCTTGACCATATACAGACATTTCATGGGCAGTCATACTACTGTCAGCTGCTGGTTAAAAAAAAATAAGCTAATCAAGTTCCGAGGTGATATGGACTACACAGGTCACAATCAATGCATCCATCTTTTTTTTTTCTGGTAACTGCACATCTGGCCCGTCGATGTCCCATGGCTCCACCGTGCCTCGTTCCTCGTTAGTATAGTGGACAAGTATCTCCGCCTGTCACGCGGAAGACGGGGGTTTGATTCCCCGACGGGGAGAGTAAAGTTTTCTATCAGATGCTGACTCTTCCCCAAAGCGGACAAAAGCAACTCATTCCCGAAAGCTTTGTATTCATCAACTGGTATGAAGCAATAATAGATCCAATGCCTCATTTCAGCAGTACGTGGCGCTGTAGGCCACGTTCTCTTCTCAAACACAGCAGAAACATTTGAGGTTGCAAATTCAGAGTTGCTTTAGATACGCGCAAATTGCACCACCACTCAACGTGAAGCTCCTGAGAAGTAAGGCAATTGTTACTTCTGAGAAGTAAGGCAAATGCGTATTTTGTTCCTGACTCAGAGTGATCACAAAAATGAATGTGTTAAATCAGAGTTGCTTTGGACAAATTGCATCACTTCTCAGTGTGAACCTCCACTTGTTGTTTTGTTACTGACTCACAGCGATCACAATAATGTTTGTGTTTCCGCCCGGTCTCGAACCGGGGACCTTTCGCGTGTTAGGCAAACGCGATAACCACTACACTACGGAAACGGTGAAAAGGGCCCTGCCTATCACGTGGGTGGTTCAAAGCACTTGACCTTGAGCCGTGTCTGGAGTATCTTGACCATATACAGACATTTCATGGGCAGTCATACTACTGTCAGCTGCTGGTTAAAAAAAAATAAGCTAATCAAGTTCCGAGGTGATATGGACTACACAGGTCACAATCAATGCATCCATCTTTTTTTTTTCTGGTAACTGCACATCTGGCCCGTCGATGTCCCATGGCACCACCGTGCCTTGTTCCTCGTTAGTATAGTGGACAAGTATCTCCGCCTGTCACGCGGAAGACCGGGGTTCGATTCCCCGACGGGGAGAGTAGAGTTTTCTATCAGATGCTGACTCTTCCCCAAAGCGGACAAAAGCAACTCATTCCCGAAAGCTTTGTATTCATCAAGTGGTATGAAGCAATAATAGATGCAATGCCTCATTTCAGCATTAAGTGGCGCTATAGGCCACGTTCTCTTCTCAAACACAGCAGAAACATTTGAGGTTGCAAATTCAGAGTTGCTTTAGATTCGCGCAAATTGCACCACCACTCAACGTGAAGCTCCTGAGAAGTAAGGCAATTGTTACTTCTGAGAAGTAAGGCAAATGCATATTTTGTTCCTGACTCAGAGTGATCACAAAAATGAATGTGTTAAATCAGAGTTGCTTTGGACAAATTGCAACACTTCTCAGTGTGAACCTCCACTTGTTGTTTTGTTACTGACTCACAGCGATCACAATAATGTTTGTGTTTCCGCCCGGTCTCGAACCGGGGACCTTTCGCGTGTTAGGCGAACGTGATAACCACTACACTACGGAAACGGTGAAAAGGGCCCTGCCTATCACGTGGGTGGTTCAAAGCACTTGACCTTGAGCCGTGTCTGGAGTATCTTGACCATATACAGACATTTCATGGGCAGTCATACTACTGTCAGCTGCAGGTTAAAAAAAATAAGCTAATCAAGTTCTGAGGTGATATGGACTACACAGGTCACAATCAATGCATCCATCTGTTTTTTTTCCGGTAACTGCACATCTGGCCCGTCGATGTCCCATGGCACCACCGTGCCTCGTTCCTCGTTAGTATAGTGGACAAGTATCTCCGCCTGTCACGCGGAAGACCGGCGTTCGATTCCCCGACTGGGAGACTAAAGTTTTCTATCAGATGCTGACTCTTCCCCAAAGCGGACAAAAGCAACTCATTCCCGAAAGCTTTGTATTCATCAACTGGTATGAAGCAATAATAGATGCAATGCCTCATTTCAGCAGTACGTGGCGCTATAGGCCACGTTCTCTTCTCAAACACAGCAGAAACATTTGAGGTTGCAAATTCAGAGTTGCTTTAGATTCGCGCAAATTGCACCACCACTCAACGTGAAGCTCCTGAGAAGTAAGGCAATTGTTACTTCTGAGAAGTAACGCAAATGCGTATTTTGTTCCTGACTCAGAGTGATCACAAAAATGAATGTGTTAAATCAGAGTTGCTTTGGGCAAATTGTATCACTTCTCAGTGTGAACCTCCACTTGTTGTTTTGTTACTGACTCACAGCGATCACAATAATGTTTCTGTTTCCGCCCGGTCTCGAACCGGGGACCTTTCGCGTGTTAGGCGAACGTGATAACCACTACACTACGGAAACGGTGAAAAGGGCCCTGCCTATCACGTGGGTGGTTCAAAGCACTTGACCTTGAGCCGTGTCTGGAGTATCTTGACCATATACAGACATTTCATGGGCAGTCATACTACTGTCAGCTGCTGGTTAAAAAAAAATAAGCTAATCAAGTTCCGAGGTGATATAGACTACACAGGTCACAATCAATGCATCCATCTTTTTTTTTTCTGGTAACTGCACATCTGGCCCGTCGATGTCCCATGGCTCCACCGTGCCTCGTTCCTCGTTAGTATAGTGGACAAGTATCTCCGCCTGTCACGCGGAAGACCGGGGTTTGATTCCCCGACGGGGAGAGTAAAGTTTTCTATCAGATGCTGACTCTTCCCCAAAGCGGACAAAAGCAACTCATTCCCGAAAGCTTTGTATTCATCAACTGGTATGAAGCAATAATAGATCCAATGCCTCATTTCAGCAGTACGTGGCGCTGTAGGCCACGTTCTCTTCTCAAACACAGCAGAAACATTTGAGGTTGCAAATTCAGAGTTGCTTTAGATTCGCGCAAATTGCACCACCACTCAACGTGAAGCTCCTGAGAAGTAAGGCAATTGTTACTTCTGAGAAGTAAGGCAAATGCGTATTTTGTTCCTGACTCAGAGTGATCACAAAAAAGAATGTGTTAAATCAGAGTTGCTTTGGACAAATTGCATCACTTCTCAGTGTGAACCTCCACTTGTTGTTTTGTTACTGACTCACAGCGATCACAATAATGTTTGTGTTTCCGCCCGGTCTCGAACCGGGGACCTTTCGCATGTTAGGCAAACGTGATAACCACTACACTACGGAAACGGTGAAAAGGGCCCTGCCTATCACGTGGGTGGTTCAAAGCACTTGACCTTGAGCCGTGTCTGGAGTATCTTGACCATATACAGACATTTCATGGGCAGTCATACTACTGTCAGCTGCTGGTTAAAAAAAAATAAGCTAATCAAGTTCCGAGGTGATATGGACTACACAGGTCACAATCAATGCATCCATCTTTTTTTTTTCTGGTAACTGCACATCTGGCCCGTCGATGTCCCATGGCTCCACCGTGCCTCGTTCCTCGTTAGTATAGTGGACAAGTATCTCCGCCTGTCACGCGGAAGACGGGGGTTTGATTCCCCGACGGGGAGAGTAAAGTTTTCTATCAGATGCTGACTCTTCCCCAAAGCGGACAAAAGCAACTCATTCCCGAAAGCTTTGTATTCATCAACTGGTATGAAGCAATAATAGATCCAATGCCTCATTTCAGCAGTACGTGGCGCTATAGGCCACGTTCTCTTCTCAAACACAGCAGAAACATTTGAGGTTGCAAATTCAGAGTTGCTTTAGATTCGCGCAAATTGCACCACCACTCAACGTGAAGCTCCTGAGAAGTAAGGCAATTGTTACTTCTGAGAAGTAACGCAAATGCGTATTTTGTTCCTGACTCAGAGTGATCACAAAAATGAATGTGTTAAATCAGAGTTGCTTTGGGCAAATTGTATCACTTCTCAGTGTGAACCTCCACTTGTTGTTTTGTTACTGACTCACAGCGATCACAATAATGTTTCTGTTTCCGCCCGGTCTCGAACCGGGGACCTTTCGCGTGTTAGGCGAACGTGATAACCACTACACTACGGAAACGGTGAAAAGGGCCCTGCCTATCACGTGGGTGGTTCAAAGCACTTGACCTTGAGCCGTGTCTGGAGTATCTTGACCATATACAGACATTTCATGGGCAGTCATACTACTGTCAGCTGCTGGTTAAAAAAAAATAAGCTAATCAAGTTCCGAGGTGATATAGACTACACAGGTCACAATCAATGCATCCATCTTTTTTTTTTCTGGTAACTGCACATCTGGCCCGTCGATGTCCCATGGCTCCACCGTGCCTCGTTCCTCGTTAGTATAGTGGACAAGTATCTCCGCCTGTCACGCGGAAGACCGGGGTTTGATTCCCCGACGGGGAGAGTAAAGTTTTCTATCAGATGCTGACTCTTCCCCAAAGCGGACAAAAGCAACTCATTCCCGAAAGCTTTGTATTCATCAACTGGTATGAAGCAATAATAGATCCAATGCCTCATTTCAGCAGTACGTGGCGCTGTAGGCCACGTTCTCTTCTCAAACACAGCAGAAACATTTGAGGTTGCAAATTCAGAGTTGCTTTAGATTCGCGCAAATTGCACCACCACTCAACGTGAAGCTCCTGAGAAGTAAGGCAATTGTTACTTCTGAGAAGTAAGGCAAATGCGTATTTTGTTCCTGACTCAGAGTGATCACAAAAAAGAATGTGTTAAATCAGAGTTGCTTTGGACAAATTGCATCACTTCTCAGTGTGAACCTCCACTTGTTGTTTTGTTACTGACTCACAGCGATCACAATAATGTTTGTGTT
Source organism: Lepturacanthus savala (assembly GCA_030544235.1). NCBI lineage: Eukaryota > Metazoa > Chordata > Actinopteri > Scombriformes > Trichiuridae > Lepturacanthus > Lepturacanthus savala. Next base: position 24,843,564 of record CM060477.1, on the reverse strand, counting down.
TCCGCCCGGTCTCGAACCGGGGACCTTTCGCGTGTTAGGCAAACGTGATAACCACTACACTACGGAAACGGTGAAAAGGGCCCTGCCTATCACGTGGGTGGTTCAAAGCACTTGACCTTGAGCCGTGTCTGGAGTATCTTGACCATATACAGACATTTCATGGGCAGTCATACTACTGTCAGCTGCTGGTTAAAAAAAAATAAGCTAATCAAGTTCCGAGGTGATATGGACTACACAGGTCACAATCAATGCATCCATCTTTTTTTTTTCTGGTAACTGCACATCTGGCCCGTCGATGTCCCATGGCTCCACCGTGCCTCGTTCCTCGTTAGTATAGTGGACAAGTATCTCCGCCTGTCACGCGGAAGACGGGGGTTTGATTCCCCGACGGGGAGAGTAAAGTTTTCTATCAGATGCTGACTCTTCCCCAAAGCGGACAAAAGCAACTCATTCCCGAAAGCTTTGTATTCATCAACTGGTATGAAGCAATAATAGATCCAATGCCTCATTTCAGCAGTACGTGGCGCTGTAGGCCACGTTCTCTTCTCAAACACAGCAGAAACATTTGAGGTTGCAAATTCAGAGTTGCTTTAGATACGCGCAAATTGCACCACCACTCAACGTGAAGCTCCTGAGAAGTAAGGCAATTGTTACTTCTGAGAAGTAAGGCAAATGCATATTTTGTTCCTGACTCAGAGTGATCACAAAAATGAATGTGTTAAATCAGAGTTGCTTTGGACAAATTGCATCACTTCTCAGTGTGAACCTCCACTTGTTGTTTTGTTACTGACTCACAGCGATCACAATAATGTTTGTGTTTCCGCCCGGTCTCGAACCGGGGACCTTTCGCGTGTTAGGCGAACGTGATAACCACTACACTACGGAAACGGTGAAAAGGGCCCTGCCTATCACGTGGGTGGTTCAAAGCACTTGACCTTGAGCCGTGTCTGGAGTATCTTGACCATATACAGACATTTCATGGGCAGTCATACTACTGTCAGCTGCAGGTTAAAAAAAATAAGCTAATCAAGTTCTGAGGTGATATGGACTACACAGGTCACAATCAATGCATCCATCTGTTTTTTTTCCGGTAACTGCACATCTGGCCCGTCGATGTCCCATGGCACCACCGTGCCTCGTTCCTCGTTAGTATAGTGGACAAGTATCTCCGCCTGTCACGCGGAAGACCGGCGTTCGATTCCCCGACTGGGAGACTAAAGTTTTCTATCAGATGCTGACTCTTCCCCAAAGCGGACAAAAGCAACTCATTCCCGAAAGCTTTGTATTCATCAACTGGTATGAAGCAATAATAGATGCAATGCCTCATTTCAGCAGTACGTGGCGCTATAGGCCACGTTCTCTTCTCAAACACAGCAGAAACATTTGAGGTTGCAAATTCAGAGTTGCTTTAGATTCGCGCAAATTGCACCACCACTCAACGTGAAGCTCCTGAGAAGTAAGGCAATTGTTACTTCTGAGAAGTAACGCAAATGCGTATTTTGTTCCTGACTCAGAGTGATCACAAAAATGAATGTGTTAAATCAGAGTTGCTTTGGGCAAATTGTATCACTTCTCAGTGTGAACCTCCACTTGTTGTTTTGTTACTGACTCACAGCGATCACAATAATGTTTCTGTTTCCGCCCGGTCTCGAACCGGGGACCTTTCGCGTGTTAGGCGAACGTGATAACCACTACACTACGGAAACGGTGAAAAGGGCCCTGCCTATCACGTGGGTGGTTCAAAGCACTTGACCTTGAGCCGTGTCTGGAGTATCTTGACCATATACAGACATTTCATGGGCAGTCATACTACTGTCAGCTGCTGGTTAAAAAAAAATAAGCTAATCAAGTTCCGAGGTGATATAGACTACACAGGTCACAATCAATGCATCCATCTTTTTTTTTTCTGGTAACTGCACATCTGGCCCGTCGATGTCCCATGGCTCCACCGTGCCTCGTTCCTCGTTAGTATAGTGGACAAGTATCTCCGCCTGTCACGCGGAAGACCGGGGTTTGATTCCCCGACGGGGAGAGTAAAGTTTTCTATCAGATGCTGACTCTTCCCCAAAGCGGACAAAAGCAACTCATTCCCGAAAGCTTTGTATTCATCAACTGGTATGAAGCAATAATAGATCCAATGCCTCATTTCAGCAGTACGTGGCGCTGTAGGCCACGTTCTCTTCTCAAACACAGCAGAAACATTTGAGGTTGCAAATTCAGAGTTGCTTTAGATTCGCGCAAATTGCACCACCACTCAACGTGAAGCTCCTGAGAAGTAAGGCAATTGTTACTTCTGAGAAGTAAGGCAAATGCGTATTTTGTTCCTGACTCAGAGTGATCACAAAAAAGAATGTGTTAAATCAGAGTTGCTTTGGACAAATTGCATCACTTCTCAGTGTGAACCTCCACTTGTTGTTTTGTTACTGACTCACAGCGATCACAATAATGTTTGTGTTTCCGCCCGGTCTCGAACCGGGGACCTTTCGCGTGTTAGGCAAACGTGATAACCACTACACTACGGAAACGGTGAAAAGGGCCCTGCCTATCACGTGGGTGGTTCAAAGCACTTGACCTTGAGCCGTGTCTGGAGTATCTTGACCATATACAGACATTTCATGGGCAGTCATACTACTGTCAGCTGCTGGTTAAAAAAAAATAAGCTAATCAAGTTCCGAGGTGATATGGACTACACAGGTCACAATCAATGCATCCATCTTTTTTTTTTCTGGTAACTGCACATCTGGCCCGTCGATGTCCCATGGCTCCACCGTGCCTCGTTCCTCGTTAGTATAGTGGACAAGTATCTCCGCCTGTCACGCGGAAGACGGGGGTTTGATTCCCCGACGGGGAGAGTAAAGTTTTCTATCAGATGCTGACTCTTCCCCAAAGCGGACAAAAGCAACTCATTCCCGAAAGCTTTGTATTCATCAACTGGTATGAAGCAATAATAGATCCAATGCCTCATTTCAGCAGTACGTGGCGCTGTAGGCCACGTTCTCTTCTCAAACACAGCAGAAACATTTGAGGTTGCAAATTCAGAGTTGCTTTAGATACGCGCAAATTGCACCACCACTCAACGTGAAGCTCCTGAGAAGTAAGGCAATTGTTACTTCTGAGAAGTAAGGCAAATGCGTATTTTGTTCCTGACTCAGAGTGATCACAAAAATGAATGTGTTAAATCAGAGTTGCTTTGGACAAATTGCATCACTTCTCAGTGTGAACCTCCACTTGTTGTTTTGTTACTGACTCACAGCGATCACAATAATGTTTGTGTTTCCGCCCGGTCTCGAACCGGGGACCTTTCGCGTGTTAGGCAAACGCGATAACCACTACACTACGGAAACGGTGAAAAGGGCCCTGCCTATCACGTGGGTGGTTCAAAGCACTTGACCTTGAGCCGTGTCTGGAGTATCTTGACCATATACAGACATTTCATGGGCAGTCATACTACTGTCAGCTGCTGGTTAAAAAAAAATAAGCTAATCAAGTTCCGAGGTGATATGGACTACACAGGTCACAATCAATGCATCCATCTTTTTTTTTTCTGGTAACTGCACATCTGGCCCGTCGATGTCCCATGGCACCACCGTGCCTTGTTCCTCGTTAGTATAGTGGACAAGTATCTCCGCCTGTCACGCGGAAGACCGGGGTTCGATTCCCCGACGGGGAGAGTAGAGTTTTCTATCAGATGCTGACTCTTCCCCAAAGCGGACAAAAGCAACTCATTCCCGAAAGCTTTGTATTCATCAAGTGGTATGAAGCAATAATAGATGCAATGCCTCATTTCAGCATTAAGTGGCGCTATAGGCCACGTTCTCTTCTCAAACACAGCAGAAACATTTGAGGTTGCAAATTCAGAGTTGCTTTAGATTCGCGCAAATTGCACCACCACTCAACGTGAAGCTCCTGAGAAGTAAGGCAATTGTTACTTCTGAGAAGTAAGGCAAATGCATATTTTGTTCCTGACTCAGAGTGATCACAAAAATGAATGTGTTAAATCAGAGTTGCTTTGGACAAATTGCATCACTTCTCAGTGTGAACCTCCACTTGTTGTTTTGTTACTGACTCACAGCGATCACAATAATGTTTGTGTTTCCGCCCGGTCTCGAACCGGGGACCTTTCGCGTGTTAGGCGAACGTGATAACCACTACACTACGGAAACGGTGAAAAGGGCCCTGCCTATCACGTGGGTGGTTCAAAGCACTTGACCTTGAGCCGTGTCTGGAGTATCTTGACCATATACAGACATTTCATGGGCAGTCATACTACTGTCAGCTGCAGGTTAAAAAAAATAAGCTAATCAAGTTCTGAGGTGATATGGACTACACAGGTCACAATCAATGCATCCATCTGTTTTTTTTCCGGTAACTGCACATCTGGCCCGTCGATGTCCCATGGCACCACCGTGCCTCGTTCCTCGTTAGTATAGTGGACAAGTATCTCCGCCTGTCACGCGGAAGACCGGCGTTCGATTCCCCGACTGGGAGACTAAAGTTTTCTATCAGATGCTGACTCTTCCCCAAAGCGGACAAAAGCAACTCATTCCCGAAAGCTTTGTATTCATCAACTGGTATGAAGCAATAATAGATGCAATGCCTCATTTCAGCAGTACGTGGCGCTATAGGCCACGTTCTCTTCTCAAACACAGCAGAAACATTTGAGGTTGCAAATTCAGAGTTGCTTTAGATTTGCGCAAATTGCACCACCACTCAACGTGAAGCTCCTGAGAAGTAAGGCAATTGTTACTTCTGAGAAGTAAGGCAAATGCGTATTTTGTTCCTGACTCAGAGTGATCACAAAAAAGAATGTGTTAAATCAGAGTTGCTTTGGACAAATTGCATCACTTCTCAGTGTGAACCTCCACTTGTTGTTTTGTTACTGACTCACAGCGATCACAATAATGTTTGTGTTTCCGCCCGGTCTCGAACCGGGGACCTTTCGCGTGTTAGGCAAACGTGATAACCACTACACTACGGAAACGGTGAAAAGGGCCCTGCCTATCACGTGGGTGGTTCAAAGCACTTGACCTTGAGCCATGTCTGGAGTATCTTGACCATATACAGACATTTCATGGGCAGTCATACTACTGTCAGCTGCTGGTTAAAAAAAAATAAGCTAATCAAGTTCCGAGGTGATATGGACTACACAGGTCACAATCAATGCATCCATCTTTTTTTTTTCTGGTAACTGCACATCTGGCCCGTCGATGTCCCATGGCACCACCGTGCCTTGTTCCTCGTTAGTATAGTGGACAAGTATCTCCGCCTGTCACGCGGAAGATCGGGGTTCGATTCCCCGACGGGGAGAGTAGAGTTTTCTATCAGATGCTGACTCTTCCCCAAAGCGGACAAAAGCAACTCATTCCCGAAAGCTTTGTATTCATCAAGTGGTATGAAGCAATAATAGATGCAATGCCTCATTTCAGCATTAAGTGGCGCTATAGGCCACGTTCTCTTCTCAAACACAGCAGAAACATTTGAGGTTGCAAATTCAGAGTTGCTTTAGATTCGCGCAAATTGCACCACCACTCAACGTGAAGCTCCTGAGAAGTAAGGCAATTGTTACTTCTGAGAAGTAAGGCAAATGCATATTTTGTTCCTGACTCAGAGTGATCACAAAAATGAATGTGTTAAATCAGAGTTGCTTTGGACAAATTGCATCACTTCTCAGTGTGAACCTCCACTTGTTGTTTTGTTACTGACTCACAGCGATCACAATAATGTTTGTGTTTCCGCCCGGTCTCGAACCGGGGACCTTTCGCATGTTAGGCGAACGTGATAACCACTACACTACGGAAACGGTGAAAAGGGCCCTGCCTATCACGTGGGTGGTTCAAAGCACTTGACCTTGAGCCGTGTCTGGAGTATCTTGACCATATACAGACATTTCATGGGCAGTCATACTACTGTCAGCTGCAGGTTAAAAAAAATAAGCTAATCAAGTTCTGAGGTGATATGGACTACACAGGTCACAATCAATGCATCCATCTGTTTTTTTTCTGGTAACTGCACATCTGGCCCGTCGATGTCCCATGGCACCACCGTGCCTCGTTCCTCGTTAGTATAGTGGACAAGTATCTCCGCCTGTCACGCGGAAGACCGGCGTTCGATTCCCCGACTGGGAGACTAAAGTTTTCTATCAGATGCTGACTCTTCCCCAAAGCGGACAAAAGCAACTCATTCCCGAAAGCTTTGTATTCATCAACTGGTATGAAGCAATAATAGATGCAATGCCTCATTTCAGCAGTACGTGGCGCTATAGCAATGCCTCATTTCAGCAGTACGTGGCGCTGTAGGCCACGTTCTCTTCTCAAACACAGCAGAAACATTTGAGGTTGCAAATTCAGAGTTGCTTTAGATTCGCGCAAATTGCACCACCACTCAACGTGAAGCTCCTGAGAAGTAAGGCAATTGTTACTTCTGAGAAGTAAGGCAAATGCGTATTTTGTTCCTGACTCAGAGTGATCACAAAAATGAATGTGTTAAATCAGAGTTGCTTTGGACAAATTGCATCACTTCTCAGTGTGAACCTCCACTTGTTGTTTTGTTACTGACTCACAGCGATCACAATAATGTTTGTGTTTCCGCCCGGTCTCGAACCGGGGACCTTTCGCGTGTTAGGCGAACGTGATAACCACTACACTACGGAAACGGTGAAAAGGGCCCTGCCTATCACGTGGGTGGTTCAAAGCACTTGACCTTGAGCCGTGTCTGGAGTATCTTGACCATATACAGACATTTCATGGGCAGTCATACTACTGTCAGCTGCTGGTTAAAAAAAAATAAGCTAATCAAGTTCCGAGGTGATATGGACTACACAGGTCACAATCAATGCATCCATCTTTTTTTTTTCTGGTAACTGCACATCTGGCCCGTCGATGTCCCATGGCTCCACCGTGCCTCGTTCCTCGTTAGTATAGTGGACAAGTATCTCCGCCTGTCACGCGGAAGACCGGGGTTTGATTCCCCGACGGGGAGAGTAAAGTTTTCTATCAGATGCTGACTCTTCCCCAAAGCGGACAAAAGCAACTCATTCCCGAAAGCTTTGTATTCATCAACTGGTATGAAGCAATAATAGATCCAATGCCTCATTTCAGCAGTACGTGGCGCTGTAGGCCACGTTCTCTTCTCAAACACAGCAGAAACATTTGAGGTTGCAAATTCAGAGTTGCTTTAGATTCGCGCAAATTGCACCACCACTCAACGTGAAGCTCCTGAGAAGTAAGGCAATTGTTACTTCTGAGAAGTAAGGCAAATGCGTATTTTGTTCCTGACTCAGAGTGATCACAAAAAAGAATGTGTTAAATCAGAGTTGCTTTGGACAAATTGCATCACTTCTCAGTGTGAACCTCCACTTGTTGTTTTGTTACTGACTCACAGCGATCACAATAATGTTTGTGTTTCCGCCCGGTCTCGAACCGGGGACCTTTCGCGTGTTAGGCAAACGTGATAACCACTACACTACGGAAACGGTGAAAAGGGCCCTGCCTATCACGTGGGTGGTTCAAAGCACTTGACCTTGAGCCATGTCTGGAGTATCTTGACCATATACAGACATTTCATGGGCAGTCATACTACTGTCAGCTGCTGGTTAAAAAAAAATAAGCTAATCAAGTTCCGAGGTGATATGGACTACACAGGTCACAATCAATGCATCCATCTTTTTTTTTTCTGGTAACTGCACATCTGGCCCGTCGATGTCCCATGGCACCACCGTGCCTTGTTCCTCGTTAGTATAGTGGACAAGTATCTCCGCCTGTCACGCGGAAGATCGGGGTTCGATTCCCCGACGGGGAGAGTAGAGTTTTCTATCAGATGCTGACTCTTCCCCAAAGCGGACAAAAGCAACTCATTCCCGAAAGCTTTGTATTCATCAAGTGGTATGAAGCAATAATAGATGCAATGCCTCATTTCAGCATTAAGTGGCGCTATAGGCCACGTTCTCTTCTCAAACACAGCAGAAACATTTGAGGTTGCAAATTCAGAGTTGCTTTAGATTCGCGCAAATTGCACCACCACTCAACGTGAAGCTCCTGAGAAGTAAGGCAATTGTTACTTCTGAGAAGTAAGGCAAATGCATATTTTGTTCCTGACTCAGAGTGATCACAAAAAAGAATGTGTTAAATCAGAGTTGCTTTGGACAAATTGCATCACTTCTCAGTGTGAACCTCCACTTGTTGTTTTGTTACTGACTCACAGCGATCACAATAATGTTTGTGTTTCCGCCCGGTCTCGAACCGGGGACCTTTCGCATGTTAGGCGAACGTGATAACCACTACACTACAGAAACGGTGAAAAGGGCCCTGCCTATCACGTGGGTGGTTCAAAGCACTTGACCTTGAGCCGTGTCTGGAGTATCTTGACCATATACAGACATTTCATGGGCAGTCATACTACTGTCAGCTGCAGGTTAAAAAAAATAAGCTAATCAAGTTCTGAGGTGATATGGACTACACAGGTCACAATCAATGCATCCATCTGTTTTTTTTCTGGTAACTGCACATCTGGCCCGTCGATGTCCCATGGCACCACCGTGCCTCGTTCCTCGTTAGTATAGTGGACAAGTATCTCCGCCTGTCACGCGGAAGACCGGTGTTCGATTCCCCGACTGGGAGACTAAAGTTTTCTATCAGATGCTGACTCTTCCCCAAAGCGGACAAAAGCAACTCATTCCCGAAAGCTTTGTATTCATCAACTGGTATGAAGCAATAATAGATGCAATGCCTCATTTCAGCAGTACGTGGCGCTATAGCAATGCCTCATTTCAGCAGTACGTGGCGCTGTAGGCCACGTTCTCTTCTCAAACACAGCAGAAACATTTGAGGTTGCAAATTCAGAGTTGCTTTAGATTCGCGCAAATTGCACCACCACTCAACGTGAAGCTCCTGAGAAGTAAGGCAATTGTTACTTCTGAGAAGTAAGGCAAATGCGTATTTTGTTCCTGACTCAGAGTGATCACAAAAATGAATGTGTTAAATCAGAGTTGCTTTGGACAAATTGCATCACTTCTCAGTGTGAACCTCCACTTGTTGTTTTGTTACTGACTCACAGCGATCACAATAATGTTTGTGTTTCCGCCCGGTCTCGAACCGGGGACCTTTCGCGTGTTAGGCAAACGTGATAACCACTACACTACGGAAACGGTGAAAAGGGCCCTGCCTATCACGTGGGTGGTTCAAAGCACTTGACCTTGAGCCATGTCTGGAGTATCTTGACCATATACAGACATTTCATGGGCAGTCATACTACTGTCAGCTGCTGGTTAAAAAAAAATAAGCTAATCAAGTTCCGAGGTGATATGGACTACACAGGTCACAATCAATGCATCCATCTTTTTTTTTTCTGGTAACTGCACATCTGGCCCGTCGATGTCCCATGGCACCACCGTGCCTTGTTCCTCGTTAGTATAGTGGACAAGTATCTCCGCCTGTCACGCGGAAGATCGGGGTTCGATTCCCCGACGGGGAGAGTAGAGTTTTCTATCAGATGCTGACTCTTCCCCAAAGCGGACAAAAGCAACTCATTCCCGAAAGCTTTGTATTCATCAAGTGGTATGAAGCAATAATAGATGCAATGCCTCATTTCAGCATTAAGTGGCGCTATAGGCCACGTTCTCTTCTCAAACACAGCAGAAACATTTGAGGTTGCAAATTCAGAGTTGCTTTAGATTCGCGCAAATTGCACCACCACTCAACGTGAAGCTCCTGAGAAGTAAGGCAATTGTTACTTCTGAGAAGTAAGGCAAATGCATATTTTGTTCCTGACTCAGAGTGATCACAAAAATGAATGTGTTAAATCAGAGTTGCTTTGGACAAATTGCATCACTTCTCAGTGTGAACCTCCACTTGTTGTTTTGTTACTGACTCACAGCGATCACAATAATGTTTGTGTTTCCACCCGGTCTCGAACCGGGGACCTTTCGCATGTTAGGCGAACATGATAACCACTACACTACGGAAACGGTGAAAAGGGCCCTGCCTATCACGTGGGTGGTTCAAAGCACTTGACCTTGAGCCGTGTCTGGAGTATCTTGACCATATACAGACATTTCATGGGCAGTCATACTACTGTCAGCTGCAGGTTAAAAAAAATAAGCTAATCAAGTTCTGAGGTGATATGGACTACACAGGTCACAATCAATGCATCCATCTTTTTTTTTTCTGGTAACTGCACATCTGGCCCGTCGATGTCCCATGGCACCACCGTGCCTCGTTCCTCGTTAGTATAGTGGACAAGTATCTCCGCCTGTCACGCGGAAGACCGGCGTTCGATTCCCCGACTGGGAGACTAAAGTTTTCTATCAGATGCTGACTCTTCCCCAAAGCGGACAAAAGCAACTCATTCCCGAAAGCTTTGTATTCATCAACTGGTATGAAGCAATAATAGATGCAATGCCTCATTTCAGCAGTACGTGGCGCTATAGCAATGCCTCATTTCAGCAGTACGTGGCGCTGTAGGCCACGTTCTCTTCTCAAACACAGCAGAAACATTTGAGGTTGCAAATTCAGAGTTGCTTTAGATTCGCGCAAATTGCACCACCACTCAACGTGAAGCTCCTGAGAAGTAAGGCAATTGTTACTTCTGAGAAGTAAGGCAAATGCGTATTTTGTTCCTGACTCAGAGTGATCACAAAAATGAATGTGTTAAATCAGAGTTGCTTTGGACAAATTGCATCACTTCTCAGTGTGAACCTCCACTTGTTGTTTTGTTACTGACTCACAGCGATCACAATAATGTTTGTGTTTCCGCCCGGTCTCGAACCGGGGACCTTTCGCGTGTTAGGCGAACGTGATAACCACTACACTACGGAAACGGTGAAAAGGACCCTGCCTATCACGTGGGTGGTTCAAAGCACTTGACCTTGAGCCGTGTCTGGAGTATCTTGACCATATACAGACATTTCATGGGCAGTCATACTACTGTCAGCTGCTGGTTAAAAAAAAATAAGCTAATCAAGTTCCGAGGTGATATGGACTACACAGGTCACAATCAATGCATCCATCTTTTTTTTTTCTGGTAACTGCACATCTGGCCCGTCGATGTCCCATGGCTCCACCGTGCCTCGTTCCTCGTTAGTATAGTGGACAAGTATCTCCGCCTGTCACGCGGAAGACCGGGGTTTGATTCCCCGACGGGGAGAGTAAAGTTTTCTATCAGATGCTGACTCTTCCCCAAAGCGGACAAAAGCAACTCATTCCCGAAAGCTTTGTATTCATCAACTGGTATGAAGCAATAATAGATCCAATGCCTCATTTCAGCAGTACGTGGCGCTGTAGGCCACGTTCTCTTCTCAAACACAGCAGAAACATTTGAGGTTGCAAATTCAGAGTTGCTTTAGATTCGCGCAAATTGCACCACCACTCAACGTGAAGCTCCTGAGAAGTAAGGCAATTGTTACTTCTGAGAAGTAAGGCAAATGCGTATTTTGTTCCTGACTCAGAGTGATCACAAAAAAGAATGTGTTAAATCAGAGTTGCTTTGGACAAATTGCATCACTTCTCAGTGTGAACCTCCACTTGTTGTTTTGTTACTGACTCACAGCGATCACAATAATGTTTGTGTTTCCGCCCGGTCTCGAACCGGGGACCTTTCGCGTGTTAGGCAAACGTGATAACCACTACACTACGGAAACGGTGAAAAGGGCCCTGCCTATCACGTGGGTGGTTCAAAGCACTTGACCTTGAGCCATGTCTGGAGTATCTTGACCATATACAGACATTTCATGGGCAGTCATACTACTGTCAGCTGCTGGTTAAAAAAAAATAAGCTAATCAAGTTCCGAGGTGATATGGACTACACAGGTCACAATCAATGCATCCATCTTTTTTTTTTCTGGTAACTGCACATCTGGCCCGTCGATGTCCCATGGCACCACCGTGCCTCGTTCCTCGTTAGTATAGTGGACAAGTATCTCCGCCTGTCACGCGGAAGACCGGCGTTCGATTCCCCGACTGGGAGACTAAAGTTTTCTATCAGATGCTGACTCTTCCCCAAAGCGGACAAAAGCAACTCATTCCCGAAAGCTTTGTATTCATCAACTGGTATGAAGCAATAATAGATGCAATGCCTCATTTCAGCAGTACGTGGCGCTATAGCAATGCCTCATTTCAGCAGTACGTGGCGCTGTAGGCCACGTTCTCTTCTCAAACACAGCAGAAACATTTGAGGTTGCAAATTCAGAGTTGCTTTAGATTCGCGCAAATTGCACCACCACTCAACGTGAAGCTCCTGAGAAGTAAGGCAATTGTTACTTCTGAGAAGTAAGGCAAATGCGTATTTTGTTCCTGACTCAGAGTGATCACAAAAATGAATGTGTTAAATCAGAGTTGCTTTGGACAAATTGCATCACTTCTCAGTGTGAACCTCCACTTGTTGTTTTGTTACTGACTCACAGCGATCACAATAATGTTTGTGTTTCCGCCCGGTCTCGAACCGGGGACCTTTCGCGTGTTAGGCGAACGTGATAACCACTACACTACGGAAACGGTGAAAAGGGCCCTGCCTATCACGTGGGTGGTTCAAAGCACTTGACCTTGAGCCGTGTCTGGAGTATCTTGACCATATACAGACATTTCATGGGCAGTCATACTACTGTCAGCTGCTGGTTAAAAAAAAATAAGCTAATCAAGTTCCGAGGTGATATGGACTACACAGGTCACAATCAATGCATCCATCTTTTTTTTTTCTGGTAACTGCACATCTGGCCCGTCGATGTCCCATGGCTCCACCGTGCCTCGTTCCTCGTTAGTATAGTGGACAAGTATCTCCGCCTGTCACGCGGAAGACCGGGGTTTGATTCCCCGACGGGGAGAGTAAAGTTTTCTATCAGATGCTGACTCTTCCCCAAAGCGGACAAAAGCAACTCATTCCCGAAAGCTTTGTATTCATCAACTGGTATGAAGCAATAATAGATCCAATGCCTCATTTCAGCAGTACGTGGCGCTGTAGGCCACGTTCTCTTCTCAAACACAGCAGAAACATTTGAGGTTGCAAATTCAGAGTTGCTTTAGATTCGCGCAAATTGCACCACCACTCAACGTGAAGCTCCTGAGAAGTAAGGCAATTGTTACTTCTGAGAAGTAAGGCAAATGCGTATTTTGTTCCTGACTCAGAGTGATCACAAAAAAGAATGTGTTAAATCAGAGTTGCTTTGGACAAATTGCATCACTTCTCAGTGTGAACCTCCACTTGTTGTTTTGTTACTGACTCACAGCGATCACAATAATGTTTGTGTTTCCGCCCGGTCTCGAACCGGGGACCTTTCGCGTGTTAGGCAAACGTGATAACCACTACACTACGGAAACGGTGAAAAGGGCCCTGCCTATCACGTGGGTGGTTCAAAGCACTTGACCTTGAGCCATGTCTGGAGTATCTTGACCATATACAGACATTTCATGGGCAGTCATACTACTGTCAGCTGCTGGTTAAAAAAAAATAAGCTAATCAAGTTCCGAGGTGATATGGACTACACAGGTCACAATCAATGCATCCATCTTTTTTTTTTCTGGTAACTGCACATCTGGCCCGTCGATGTCCCATGGCACCACCGTGCCTTGTTCCTCGTTAGTATAGTGGACAAGTATCTCCGCCTGTCACGCGGAAGATCGGGGTTCGATTCCCCGACGGGGAGAGTAGAGTTTTCTATCAGATGCTGACTCTTCCCCAAAGCGGACAAAAGCAACTCATTCCCGAAAGCTTTGTATTCATCAAGTGGTATGAAGCAATAATAGATGCAATGCCTCATTTCAGCATTAAGTGGCGCTATAGGCCACGTTCTCTTCTCAAACACAGCAGAAACATTTGAGGTTGCAAATTCAGAGTTGCTTTAGATTCGCGCAAATTGCACCACCACTCAACGTGAAGCTCCTGAGAAGTAAGGCAATTGTTACTTCTGAGAAGTAAGGCAAATGCATATTTTGTTCCTGACTCAGAGTGATCACAAAAATGAATGTGTTAAATCAGAGTTGCTTTGGATTTGGGCAAATTGCATCACTTCTCAGTGTGAACCTCCTCTTGTTGTTTTGTTACTGACTCACAGCGATCACAATAATGTTTGTGTTTCTGCCCGGTCTCGAACCGGGGACCTTTCGCGTGTTAGGCGAACGTGATAACCACTACACTATGGAAACGGTGAAAAGGGCCCTGCCTATCACGTGGGTGGTTCAAAGCACTTGACCTTGAGCCGTGTCGGGAGTATCTTGACCATATACAGACATTTCATGGGCAGTCATACTACTGTCAGCTGCTGGTTAAAAAAAATAAGCTAATCAAGTTCTGAGGTGATATGGACTACACAGGTCACAATCAATGCATCCATCTTTTTTTTTTCTGGTAACTGCACATCTGGCCCGTCGATGTCCCAGGGCACCGCCGTGCCTCGTTCCTCGTTAGTATAGTGGACGAGAATCTCCGCCTGTCACGCGGAAGACCGGGGTTCGATTCCCTGACGGGGAGTGTACAGTTTTCTATCAGTGAAAAGCAACTCATTCACGAAAGCTTTGTATTCATCAACTGGTATGAAGCCATAATAGATGCAATGCCTCATTTCAGCAGTACGTGGCGCTATAGGCCACGTTCTCTTCTCAAACACAGCAGAAACATTTGAGGTTGCAAATTCAGAGTTGCTTTAGATTCGCGCAAATTGCACCACGACTCAATGTGAAGCTCCTGAGAAGTAAGGCAATTGTTACTTCTGAGAATTTAGGCAAATGCGTACTTTGTTCCTGACTCAGAGCGATCACAAAAATGAATGTGTTAAATCAGAGTTGATTTGGATTTGGGCAAATTGCATCACTTCTCAGTGTGAACCTCCACTTCTTGTTTTGTTACTGACTCACAGCAATCACAATAATGTATGTGTTTCCGCCCGGTCTCAAACTGGGGACCTTTCGCGTGTGAGGCGAACGTGATAACCACTACACTACAGAAACGGTGAAATGGGCCCTGCCTATCACGTGGGTGTTTCAAAGCACTTGACCTTGAGCCGTGTCGGGAGTATCTTGACCATATACAGACATTTCATGGGCAGTCATACTACTGTCAGCTGCTGGTTAAAAAAAATAAGCTAATCAAGTTCTGAGGTGATATGGACTACACAGGTCACAATCAATGCATCCATCTTTTTTTTTTCTGGTAACTGCACATCTGTCCCGTCGATGTCCCAGGGCACCGCCGTGCCTCGTTCCTCGTTAGTATAGTGGACGAGTATCTCCGCCTGTCACGCGGAAGACCGGGGTTCGATTCCCCGACGGGGAGAGTAGAGTTTTCTATCAGTGAAAAGCAACTCATTCACGAAAGCTTTGTATTCATCAACTGGTATGAAGCCATAATAGATGCAATGCCTCATTTCAGCAGTACGTGGCGCTATAGGCCACGTTCTCTTCTCAAACACAGCAGAAACATTTGAGGTTGCAAATTCAGAGTTGCTTTAGATTCGCGCAAATTGCACCACGACTCAATGTGAAGCTCCTGAGAAGTAAGGCAATTGTTACTTCTGAGAATTAAGGCAAATGCGTACTTTGTTCCTGACTCAGAGCGATCACAAAAATGAATGTGTTAAATCAGAGTTGCTTTGGATTTGGGCAAATTGCATCACTTCTCAGTGTGAACCTCCACTTCTTGTTTTGTTACTGACTCACAGCAATCACAATAATGTATGTGTTTCCGCCCGGTCTCGAACCGGGGACCTTTCGCGTGTGAGGCGAACGTGATAACCACTACACTACAGAAACGGCGAAAAGGGCCCTGCCTATCACGTGGGTGGTTCAAAGCACTTGACCTTGAGCCGTGTCTGGAGTATCTTGACCATATACAGACATTTCATAGGCAGTCATACTACTGTCAGCTGCTGGTTAAAAAAAATAAGCTAATCAAGTTCTGAGGTGATATGGACTACACAGGTCACAATCAATGCATCCATCTTTTTTTTTTCTGGTAACTGCACATCTGGCCCGTCGATGTCCAATGGCACCACCGTGCCTCGTTCCTCGTTAGTATAGTGGACAAGTATCTCTGCCTGTCACGCGGAAGACCGGGGTTCGATTCCCTGACGGGGAGAGTAGAGTTTTCTATCAGATGCTGACTCTTCCCCAAAGCGGACAGAAGCAACTCATTCCCGAAAGCTTTGTATTCATCAACTGGTATGAAGCCATAATAGATGCAATGCCTTATTTCAGCAGTACGTGGCGCTATAGGCCACGTTCTCTTCTCAAACACAGCAGAAACATTTGAGGTTGCAAATTCAGAGTTGCTTTAGATTCGCGCAAATTGCACCACCACTCAATGTGAAGCTCCTGAGAAGTAAGGCAATTCTTATTTCTGAGAAGTAAGTCAAATGCGTATTTTGTTCCTGACTCAGAGCGATCACAAAAATGAATGTGTTAAATCAGAGTTGCTTTGGATTTGGGCAAATTGTCTCACTTCTCAGTGTGAACCTCCACTTGTTATTTTGTGACTGACTCACAGCGATCACAATAATGTTTGTGTTTCCGCCCGGTCTCGAACCGGGGACCTTTCGCGTGTTAGGCGAACGTGATAACCACTACACTACGGAAACGGTGAAAAGGGCCCTGCCTATCACGTGGGTGGTTCAAAGCACTTGACCTTGAGCCGTGTCTGGAGTATCTTGACCATATACAGACATTTCATGGGCAGTCATACTACTGTCAGCTGCTGGTTAAAAAAAAATAAGCTAATCAAGTTCTGAGGTGATATGGACTACACAGGTCACAATCAATGCATCCATCTTTTTTTTTTCTGGTAACTGCACATCTGGCCCGTCGATGTCCCATGGCTCCACCGTGCCTCGTTCCTCGTTAGTATAGTGGACGAGTGTCTCCGCCTGTCACGCGGAAGACCGGTGTTCGATTCCCCGACGGGGAGAGTAGAGTTTTCTATCAGTGAAAAGCAACTCATTCACGAAAGCTTTGTATTCATCAACTGGTATGAAGCCATAATAGATGCAATGCCTCATTTCAGCAGTACGTGGCGCTATAGGCCACGTTCTCTTCTCAAACACAGCAGAAACATTTGAGGTTGCAAATTCAGAGTTGCTTTAGATTCGCGCAAATTGCACCACGACTCAATGTGAAGCTCCTGAGAAGTAAGGCAATTGTTACTTCTGAGAATTAAGGCAAATGCGTACTTTGTTCCTGACTCAGAGCGATCACAAAAATGAATGTGTTAAATCAGAGTTGCTTTGGATTTGGGCAAATTGCATCACTTCTCAGTGTGAACCTCCACTTCTTGTTTTGTTACTGACTCACAGCAATCACAATAATGTATGTGTTTCCGCCCGGTCTCAAACCGGGGACCTTTCGCGTGTGAGGCGAACGTGATAACCACTACACTACAGAAACTGTGAACTGGGCCCTGCCTATCACGTGGGTGTTTCAAAGCACTTGACCTTGAGCCGAGTCGGGAGTATCTTGACCATATACAGACATTTCATGGGCAGTCATACTACTGTCAGCTGCTGGTTAAAAAAAATAAGCTAATCAAGTTCTGAGGTGATATGGACTACACAGGTCACAATCAATGCATCCATCTTTTTTTTTTCTGGTAACTGCACATCTGGCCCGTCGATGTCCCAGGGCACCGCCGTGCCTCGTTCCTCGTTAGTATAGTGGACGAGTATCTCCGCCTGTCACGCGGAAGACCGGGGTTCGATTCCCCGACGGGGAGAGTAGAGTTTTCTATCAGTGAAAAGCAACTCATTCATGAAAGCTTTGTATTCATCAACTGGTATGAAGCCATAATAGATGCAATGCCTCATTACAGCAGTACGTGGCGCTATAGGCCACGTTCTCTTCTCAAACACAGCAGAAACATTTGAGGTTGCAAATTCAGAGTTGCTTTAGATTCGCGCAAATTGCACCACCACTCAATGTGAAGCTCCTGAGAAGTAAGGCAATTGTTACTTCTGAGAAGTAAGGCAAATGCGTACTTTGTTCCTGACTCAGAGCGATCACAAAAAAGAATGTGTTAAATCAGAGTTGCTTTGGATTTGGGCAAACTGCATCACTTCTCAGTGTGAACCTCAACTTCTTGTTTTGTTACTGACTCACAGCGATCACAATAATGTATGTGTTTCCGCCCGGTCTCGAACCGGGGACCTTTCGCGTGTTAGGCGAACGTGATAAGCACTACACTACGGAAACGGTGAAAAGGGCCCTGCCTATCACGTGGGTGGTTCAAAGCACTTGACCTTGAGCCGTGTCTGGAGTATCTTGACCATATACAGACATTTCATGGGCAGTCATACTACTGTCAGCTGCTGGTTAAAAAAAATAAGCTAATCAAGTTCTGAGGTGATATGGACTACACAGGTCACAATCAATGCATCCATCTTTTTTTTTTCTGGTAACTGCACATCTGGCCCGTCGATGTCCCAGGGCACCGCCGTGCCTCGTTCCTCGTTAGTATAGTGGACGAGAATCTCCGCCTGTCACGCGGAAGACCGGGGTTCGATTCCCTGACGGGGAGTGTACAGTTTTCTATCAGTGAAAAGCAACTCATTCACGAAAGCTTTGTATTCATCAACTGGTATGAAGCCATAATAGATGCAATGCCTCATTTCAGCAGTACGTGGCGCTATAGGCCACGTTCTCTTCTCAAACACAGCAGAAACATTTGAGGTTGCAAATTCAGAGTTGCTTTAGATTCGCGCAAATTGCACCACGACTCAATGTGAAGCTCCTGAGAAGTAAGGCAATTGTTACTTCTGAGAATTTAGGCAAATGCGTACTTTGTTCCTGACTCAGAGCGATCACAAAAATGAATGTGTTAAATCAGAGTTGATTTGGATTTGGGCAAATTGCATCACTTCTCAGTGTGAACCTCCACTTCTTGTTTTGTTACTGACTCACAGCAATCACAATAATGTATGTGTTTCCGCCCGGTCTCAAACTGGGGACCTTTCGCGTGTGAGGCGAACGTGATAACCACTACACTACAGAAACGGTGAAATGGGCCCTGCCTATCACGTGGGTGTTTCAAAGCACTTGACCTTGAGCCGTGTCGGGAGTATCTTGACCATATACAGACATTTCATGGGCAGTCATACTACTGTCAGCTGCTGGTTAAAAAAAATAAGCTAATCAAGTTCTGAGGTGATATGGACTACACAGGTCACAATCAATGCATCCATCTTTTTTTTTTCTGGTAACTGCACATCTGTCCCGTCGATGTCCCAGGGCACCGCCGTGCCTCGTTCCTCGTTAGTATAGTGGACGAGTATCTCCGCCTGTCACGCGGAAGACCGGGGTTCGATTCCCCGACGGGGAGAGTAGAGTTTTCTATCAGTGAAAAGCAACTCATTCACGAAAGCTTTGTATTCATCAACTGGTATGAAGCCATAATAGATGCAATGCCTCATTTCAGCAGTACGTGGCGCTATAGGCCACGTTCTCTTCTCAAACACAGCAGAAACATTTGAGGTTGCAAATTCAGAGTTGCTTTAGATTCGCGCAAATTGCACCACGACTCAATGTGAAGCTCCTGAGAAGTAAGGCAATTGTTACTTCTGAGAATTAAGGCAAATGCGTACTTTGTTCCTGACTCAGAGCGATCACAAAAATGAATGTGTTAAATCAGAGTTGCTTTGGATTTGGGCAAATTGCATCACTTCTCAGTGTGAACCTCCACTTCTTGTTTTGTTACTGACTCACAGCAATCACAATAATGTATGTGTTTCCGCCCGGTCTCGAACCGGGGACCTTTCGCGTGTGAGGCGAACGTGATAACCACTACACTACAGAAACGGCGAAAAGGGCCCTGCCTATCACGTGGGTGGTTCAAAGCACTTGACCTTGAGCCGTGTCTGGAGTATCTTGACCATATACAGACATTTCATAGGCAGTCATACTACTGTCAGCTGCTGGTTAAAAAAAATAAGCTAATCAAGTTCTGAGGTGATATGGACTACACAGGTCACAATCAATGCATCCATCTTTTTTTTTTCTGGTAACTGCACATCTGGCCCGTCGATGTCCAATGGCACCACCGTGCCTCGTTCCTCGTTAGTATAGTGGACAAGTATCTCTGCCTGTCACGCGGAAGACCGGGGTTCGATTCCCTGACGGGGAGAGTAGAGTTTTCTATCAGATGCTGACTCTTCCCCAAAGCGGACAGAAGCAACTCATTCCCGAAAGCTTTGTATTCATCAACTGGTATGAAGCCATAATAGATGCAATGCCTTATTTCAGCAGTACGTGGCGCTATAGGCCACGTTCTCTTCTCAAACACAGCAGAAACATTTGAGGTTGCAAATTCAGAGTTGCTTTAGATTCGCGCAAATTGCACCACCACTCAATGTGAAGCTCCTGAGAAGTAAGGCAATTCTTATTTCTGAGAAGTAAGTCAAATGCGTATTTTGTTCCTGACTCAGAGCGATCACAAAAATGAATGTGTTAAATCAGAGTTGCTTTGGATTTGGGCAAATTGTCTCACTTCTCAGTGTGAACCTCCACTTGTTATTTTGTGACTGACTCACAGCGATCACAATAATGTTTGTGTTTCCGCCCGGTCTCGAACCGGGGACCTTTCGCGTGTTAGGCGAACGTGATAACCACTACACTACGGAAACGGTGAAAAGGGCCCTGCCTATCACGTGGGTGGTTCAAAGCACTTGACCTTGAGCCGTGTCTGGAGTATCTTGACCATATACAGACATTTCATGGGCAGTCATACTACTGTCAGCTGCTGGTTAAAAAAAAATAAGCTAATCAAGTTCTGAGGTGATATGGACTACACAGGTCACAATCAATGCATCCATCTTTTTTTTTTCTGGTAACTGCACATCTGGCCCGTCGATGTCCCATGGCTCCACCGTGCCTCGTTCCTCGTTAGTATAGTGGACGAGTGTCTCCGCCTGTCACGCGGAAGACCGGTGTTCGATTCCCCGACGGGGAGAGTAGAGTTTTCTATCAGTGAAAAGCAACTCATTCACGAAAGCTTTGTATTCATCAACTGGTATGAAGCCATAATAGATGCAATGCCTCATTTCAGCAGTACGTGGCGCTATAGGCCACGTTCTCTTCTCAAACACAGCAGAAACATTTGAGGTTGCAAATTCAGAGTTGCTTTAGATTCGCGCAAATTGCACCACGACTCAATGTGAAGCTCCTGAGAAGTAAGGCAATTGTTACTTCTGAGAATTAAGGCAAATGCGTACTTTGTTCCTGACTCAGAGCGATCACAAAAATGAATGTGTTAAATCAGAGTTGCTTTGGATTTGGGCAAATTGCATCACTTCTCAGTGTGAACCTCCACTTCTTGTTTTGTTACTGACTCACAGCAATCACAATAATGTATGTGTTTCCGCCCGGTCTCAAACCGGGGACCTTTCGCGTGTGAGGCGAACGTGATAACCACTACACTACAGAAACTGTGAACTGGGCCCTGCCTATCACGTGGGTGTTTCAAAGCACTTGACCTTGAGCCGAGTCGGGAGTATCTTGACCATATACAGACATTTCATGGGCAGTCATACTACTGTCAGCTGCTGGTTAAAAAAAATAAGCTAATCAAGTTCTGAGGTGATATGGACTACACAGGTCACAATCAATGCATCCATCTTTTTTTTTTCTGGTAACTGCACATCTGGCCCGTCGATGTCCCAGGGCACCGCCGTGCCTCGTTCCTCGTTAGTATAGTGGACGAGTATCTCCGCCTGTCACGCGGAAGACCGGGGTTCGATTCCCCGACGGGGAGAGTAGAGTTTTCTATCAGTGAAAAGCAACTCATTCATGAAAGCTTTGTATTCATCAACTGGTATGAAGCCATAATAGATGCAATGCCTCATTACAGCAGTACGTGGCGCTATAGGCCACGTTCTCTTCTCAAACACAGCAGAAACATTTGAGGTTGCAAATTCAGAGTTGCTTTAGATTCGCGCAAATTGCACCACCACTCAATGTGAAGCTCCTGAGAAGTAAGGCAATTGTTACTTCTGAGAAGTAAGGCAAATGCGTACTTTGTTCCTGACTCAGAGCGATCACAAAAAAGAATGTGTTAAATCAGAGTTGCTTTGGATTTGGGCAAACTGCATCACTTCTCAGTGTGAACCTCAACTTCTTGTTTTGTTACTGACTCACAGCGATCACAATAATGTATGTGTTTCCGCCCGGTCTCGAACCGGGGACCTTTCGCGTGTTAGGCGAACGTGATAAGCACTACACTACGGAAACGGTGAAAAGGGCCCTGCCTATCACGTGGGTGGTTCAAAGCACTTGACCTTGAGCCGTGTCTGGAGTATCTTGACCATATACAGACATTTCATGGGCAGTCATACTACTGTCAGCTGCTGGTTAAAAAAAATAAGCTAATCAAGTTCTGAGGTGATATGGACTACACAGGTCACAATCAATGCATCCATCTTTTTTTTTTCTGGTAACTGCACATCTGGCCCGTCGATGTCCCAGGGCACCGCCGTGCCTCGTTCCTCGTTAGTATAGTGGACGAGTATCTCCGCCTGTCACGCGGAAGACCGGGGTTCGATTCCCCGACGGGGAGAGTAGAGTTTTCTATCAGATGCTGACTCTTCCCCAAAGCGGACAAAAGCAACTCATTCACGAAAGCTTTGTATTCATCAACTGGTATGAAGCCATAATAGATGCAATGCCTCATTTCAGCAGTACGTGGCGCTATAGGCCACGTTCTCTTCTCAAACACAGCAGAAACATTTGAGGTTGCAAATTCAGAGTTGCTTTAGATTCGCGCAAATTGCACCACCACTCAATGTGAAGCTCCTGAGAAGTAAGGCAATTGTTACTTCTGAGAAGTAAGGCAAATGTGTACTTTGTTCCTGACTCAGAGCGATCACAAAAATTTATGTGTTGAATCAGAGTTGCTTTGGATTTGGGCAAATTGCATCACTTCTCAGTGTGAACCTCCACTTCTTGTTTTGTTACTGACTCACAGCAATCACAATAATGTACGTGTTTCCGCCCGGTCTCGAACCGGGGACCTTTCGCGTGTGAGGCGAACGTGATAACCACTACACTACAGAAACGGTGAAAAGGGCCCTGCCTATCACGTGGGTGTTTCAAAGCATTTGACCTTGAGCCGTGTCGGGAGTATCTTGACCATATACAGACATTTCATGGGCAGTCATACTACTGTCAGCTGCTGGTTAAAAAAATAAGCTAATCAAGTTCTGAGGTGATATGGACTACACAGGTCACAATCAATGCATCCATCTTTTTTTTTTCTGGTAACTGCACATCTGGCCCGTCGATGTCCCAGGGCACCGCCGTGCCTCGTTCCTCGTTAGTATAGTGGACGAGTATCTCCGCCTGTCACGCGGAAGACCGGGGTTCGATTCCCCGACGGGGAGAGTAGAGTTTTCTATCAGTGAAAAGCAACTCATTCACGAAAGCTTTGTATTCATCAACTGGTATGAAGCCATAATAGATGCAATGCCTCATTTCAGCAGTACGTGGCGCTATAGGCCACGTTCTCTTCTCAAACACAGCAGAAACATTTGAGGTTGCAAATTCAGAGTTGCTTTAGATTCGCGCAAATTGCACCACCACTCAATGTGAAGCTCCTGAGAAGTAAGGCAATTGTTACTTCTGAGAAGTAAGGCAAATGCGTACTTTGTTCCTGACTCAGAGCGATCACAAAAATGAATGTGTTAAATCAGAGTTGCTTTGGATTTGGGCAAACTGCATCACTTCTCAGTGTGAACCTCAACTTCTTGTTTTGTTACTGACTCACAGCGATCACAATAATGTATGTGTTTCCGCCCGGTCTCGAACCGGGGACCTTTCGCGTGTTAGGCGAACGTGATAAGCACTACACTACGGAAACGGTGAAAAGGGCCCTGCCTATCACGTGGGTGGTTCAAAGCACTTGACCTTGAGCCGTGTCTGGAGTATCTTGACCATATACAGACATTTCATGGGCAGTCATACTACTGTCAGCTGCTGGTTAAAAAAAATAAGCTAATCAAGTTCTGAGGTGATATGGACTACACAGGTCACAATCAATGCATCCATCTTTTTTTTTTCTGGTAACTGCACATCTGGCCCGTCGATGTCCCAGGGCACCGCCGTGCCTCGTTCCTCGTTAGTATAGTGGACGAGTATCTCCGCCTGTCACGCGGAAGACCGGGGTTCGATTCCCCGACGGGGAGAGTAGAGTTTTCTATCAGATGCTGACTCTTCCCCAAAGCGGACAAAAGCAACTCATTCACGAAAGCTTTGTATTCATCAACTGGTATGAAGCCATAATAGATGCAATGCCTCATTTCAGCAGTACGTGGCGCTATAGGCCACGTTCTCTTCTCAAACACAGCAGAAACATTTGAGGTTGCAAATTCAGAGTTGCTTTAGATTCGCGCAAATTGCACCACCACTCAATGTGAAGCTCCTGAGAAGTAAGGCAATTGTTACTTCTGAGAAGTAAGGCAAATGCGTACTTTGTTCCTGACTCAGAGCGATCACAAAAATGAATGTGTTAAATCAGAGTTTCTTTGGATTTGGGCAAATTGCATCACTTCTCAGTGTGAACCTCCACTTCTTGTTTTGTTATTGACTCACAGCAATCACAATAATGTATGGGTTTCCGCCCGGTCTCAAACCGGGGACCTTTCGCATGTGAGGCGAACGTGATAACCACTACACTACAGAAACGGTGAAATGGGCCCTGCCTATCACGTGGGTGTTTCAAAGCACTTGACCTTGAGCCGTGTCGGGAGTATCTTGACCATATACAGACATTTCATGGGCAGTCATACTACTGTCAGCTGCTGGTTAAAAAAAATAAGCTAATCAAGTTCTGAGGTGATATGGACTACACAGGTCACAATCAATGCATCCATCTTTTTTTTTTCTGGTAGCTGCACATCTGGCCCGTCGATGTCCCAGGGCACCTCCATGCCTCGTTCCTCGTTAGTATAGTGGACGAGTATCTCCGCCTGTCACGCGGAAGACCGGGGTTCGATTCCCCGACGGGGAGAGTAGAGTTTTCTATCAGTGAAAAGCAACTCATTCACGAAAGCTTTGTATTCATCAACTGGTATGAAGCCATAATAGATGCAATGCCTCATTTCAGCAGTACGTGGCGCTATAGGCCACGTTCTCTTCTCAAACACAGCAGAAACATTTGAGGTTGCAAATTCAGAGTTGCTTTAGATTCGCGCAAATTGCACCACCACTCAATGTGAAGCTCCTGAGAAGTAAGGCAATTGTTACTTCTGAGAAGTAAGGCAAATGCTTATTTTGTTCCTGACTCAGAGCGATCACAAAAAAGAATGTGTTAAATCAGAGTTGCTTTGGATTTGGGCAAACTGCATCACTTCTCAGTGTGAACCTCAACTTCTTGTTTTGTTACTGACTCACAGCGATCACAATAATGTATGTGTTTCCGCCCGGTCTCGAACCAGGGACCTTTCGCGTGTTAGGCAAACGTGATAACCACTACACTACGGAAACAGTGAAAAGGGCCCTGCCTATCACGTGGGTGGTTCAAAGCACTTGACCTTGAGCCGTGTCGGGAGTATCTTGACCATATACAGACATTTCATGGGCAGTCATACTACTGTCAGCTGCTGGTTAAAAAAAATAAGCTAATCAAGTTCTGAGGTGATATGGACTACACAGGTCACAATCAATGCATCCATCTTTTTTTTTTCTGGTAACTGCACATCTGGCCCGTCGATGTCCCAGGGCACCGCCGTGCCTCGTTCCTCGTTAGTATAGTGGACGAGTATCTCCGCCTGTCACGCGGAAGACCGGGGTTCGATTCCCCGACGGGGAGAGTAGAGTTTTCTATCAGTGAAAAGCAACTCATTCACGAAAGCTTTGTATTCATCAACTGGTATGAAGCCATAATAGATGCAATGCCTCATTTCAGCAGTACGTGGCGCTATAGGCCACGTTCTCTTCTCAAACACAGCAGAAACATTTGAGGTTGCAAATTCAGAGTTGCTTTAGATTCGCGCAAATTGCACCACGACTCAATGTGAAGCTCCTGAGAAGTAAGGCAATTGTTACTTCTGAGAATTAAGGCAAATGCGTACTTTGTTCCTGACTCAGAGCGATCACAAAAATGAATGTGTTAAATCAGAGTTGCTTTGGATTTGGGCAAATTGCATCACTTCTCAGTGTGAACCTCCACTTCTTGTTTTGTTACTGACTCACAGCAATCACAATAATGTATGTGTTTCCACCCGGTCTCAAACCGGGGACCTTTCGCATGTGAGGCGAACGTGATAACCACTACACTACAGAAACGGTGAAATGGGCCCTGCCTATCACGTGGGTGTTTCAAAGCACTTGACCTTGAGCCGTGTCGGGAGTATCTTGACCATATACAGACATTTCATGGGCAGTCATACTACTGTCAGCTGCTGGTTAAAAAAAATAAGCTAATCAAGTTCTGAGGTGATATGGACTACACAGGTCACAATCAATGCATCCATCTTTTTTTTTTTCTGGTAGCTGCACATCTGGCCCGTCGATGTCCCAGGGCACCTCCGTGCCTCGTTCCTCGTTAGTATAGTGGACGAGTATCTCCGCCTGTCACGCGGAAGACCGGGGTTCGATTCCCCGACGGGGAGAGTAGAGTTTTCTATCAGTGAAAAGCAACTCATTCACGAAAGCTTTGTATTCATCAACTGGTATGAAGCCATAATAGATGCAATGCCTCATTTCAGCAGTACGTGGCGCTATAGGCCACGTTCTCTTCTCAAACACAGCAGAAACATTTGAGGTTGCAAATTCAGAGTTGCTTTAGATTCGCGCAAATTGCACCACCACTCAATGTGAAGCTCCTGAGAAGTAAGGCAATTGTTACTTCTGAGAAGTAAGGCAAATGCGTACTTTGTTCCTGACTCAGAGCGATCACAAAAATGAATGTGTTAAATCAGAGTTGCTTTGGATTTGGGCAAATTGCATCACTTCTCAGTGTGAACCTCCACTTCTTGTTTTGTTACTGACTCACAGCAATCACAATAATGTATGTGTTTCCCCCCGGTCTCGAACCAGGGACCTTTCGCGTGTGAGGCGAACGTGATAACCACTACACTACAGAAACGGTGAAAAGGGCCCTGCCTATCACGTGGGTGTTTCAAAGCACTTGACCTTGAGCCGTGTCGGGAGTATCTTGACCATATACAGACATTTCATGGGCAGTCATACTACTGTCAGCTGCTGGTTAAAAAAAATAAGCTAATCAAGTTCTAAGGTGATATGGACTACACAGGTCACAATCAATGCATCCATCTTTTTTTTTTCTGGTAGCTGCACATCTGGCCCGTCGATGTCCCAGGGCACCTCCGTGCCTCGTTCCTCGTTAGTATAGTGGACGAGTATCTCCGCCTGTCACGCGGAAGACCGGGGTTCGATTCCCCGACGGGGAGAGTAGAGTTTTCTATCAGTGAAAAGCAACTCATTCACGAAAGCTTTGTATTCATCAACTGGTATGAAGCCATAATAGATGCAATGCCTCATTTCAGCAGTACGTGGCGCTATAGGCCACGTTCTCTTCTCAAACACAGCAGAAACATTTGAGGTTGCAAATTCAGAGTTGCTTTAGATTCGCGCAAATTGCACCACCACTCAATGTGAAGCTCCTGAGAAGTAAGGCAATTGTTACTTCTGAGAAGTAAGGCAAATGCGTACTTTGTTCCTGACTCAGAGCGATCACAAAAATGAATGTGTTAAATCAGAGTTGCTTTGGATTTGGGCAAATTGCATCACTTCTCAGTGTGAACCTCCACTTCTTGTTTTGTTACTGACTCACAGCAATCACAATAATGTATGTGTTTCCCCCCGGTCTCGAACCAGGGACCTTTCGCGTGTTAGGCAAACGTGATAACCACTACACTACGGAAACGGTGAAAAGGGCCCTGCCTATCACGTGGGTGGTTCAAAGCACTTGACCTTGAGCCGTGTCGGGAGTATCTTGACCATATACAGACATTTCATGGGCAGTCATACTACTGTCAGCTGCTGGTTAAAAAAAATAAGCTAATCAAGTTCTGAGGTGATATGGACTACACAGGTCACAATCAATGCATCCATCTTTTTTTTTTCTGGTAACTGCACATCTGGCCCGTCGATGTCCCAGGGCACCGCCGTGCCTCGTTCCTCGTTAGTATAGTGGACGAGTATCTCCGCCTGTCACGCGGAAGACCGGGGTTCGATTCCCCGACGGGGAGAGTAGAGTTTTCTATCAGTGAAAAGCAACTCATTCACGAAAGCTTTGTATTCATCAACTGGTATGAAGCCATAATAGATGCAATGCCTCATTTCAGCAGTACGTGGCGCTATAGGCCACGTTCTCTTCTCAAACACAGCAGAAACATTTGAGGTTGCAAATTCAGAGTTGCTTTAGATTCGCGCAAATTGCACCACCACTCAATGTGAAGCTCCTGAGAAGTAAGGCAATTGTTACTTCTGAGAAGTAAGGCAAATGCGTACTTTGTTCCTGACTCAGAGCGATCACAAAAATGAATGTGTTAAATCAGAGTTGCTTTGGATTTGGGCAAATTGCATCACTTCTCAGTGTGAACCTCCACTTCTTGTTTTGTTACTGACTCACAGCAATCACAATAATGTATGTGTTTCCCCCCGGTCTCGAACCAGGGACCTTTCGCGTGTGAGGCGAACGTGATAACCACTACACTACAGAAACGGTGAAAAGGGCCCTGCCTATCACGTGGGTGTTTCAAAGCACTTGACCTTGAGCCGTGTCGGGAGTATCTTGACCATATACAGACATTTCATGGGCAGTCATACTACTGTCAGCTGCTGGTTAAAAAAAATAAGCTAATCAAGTTCTGAGGTGATATGGACTACACAGGTCACAATCAATGCATCCATCTTTTTTTTTTCTGGTAACTGCACATCTGGCCCGTCGATGTCCCAGGGCACCGCCGTGCCTCGTTCCTCGTTAGTATAGTGGACGAGTATCTCCGCCTGTCACGCGGAAGACCGGGGTTCGATTCCCCGACGGGGAGAGTAGAGTTTTCTATCAGTGAAAAGCAACTCATTCACGAAAGCTTTGTATTCATCAACTGGTATGAAGCCATAATAGATGCAATGCCTCATTTCAGCAGTACGTGGCGCTATAGGCCACGTTCTCTTCTCAAACACAGCAGAAACATTTGAGGTTGCAAATTCAGAGTTGCTTTAGATTCGCGCAAATTGCACCACCACTCAATGTGAAGCTCCTGAGAAGTAAGGCAATTGTTACTTCTGAGAAGTAAGGCAAATGCGTACTTTGTTCCTGACTCAGAGCGATCACAAAAATGAATGTGTTAAATCAGAGTTGCTTTGGATTTGGGCAAATTGCATCACTTCTCAGTGTGAACCTCCACTTCTTGTTTTGTTACTGACTCACAGCAATCACAATAATGTATGTGTTTCCCCCCGGTCTCGAACCAGGGACCTTTCGCGTGTGAGGCGAACGTGATAACCACTACACTACAGAAACGGTGAAAAGGGCCCTGCCTATCACGTGGGTGTTTCAAAGCACTTGACCTTGAGCCGTGTCGGGAGTATCTTGACCATATACAGACATTTCATGGGCAGTCATACTACTGTCAGCTGCTGGTTAAAAAAAATAAGCTAATCAAGTTCTGAGGTGATATGGACTACACAGGTCACAATCAATGCATCCATCTTTTTTTTTTCTGGTAACTGCACATCTGGCCCGTCGATGTCCCAGGGCATTGCCGTGCCTCGTTCCTCGTTAGTATAGTGGACGAGTATCTCCGCCTGTCACGCGGAAGACCGGGGTTCGATTCCCCGACGGGGAGAGTAGAGTTTTCTATCAGTGAAAAGCAACTCATTCACGAAAGCTTTGTATTCATCAACTGGTATGAAGCCATAATAGATGCAATGCCTCATTTCAGCAGTACGTGGCGCTATAGGCCACGTTCTCTTCTCAAACACAGCAGAAACATTTGAGGTTGCAAATTCAGAGTTGCTTTAGATTCGCGCAAATTGCACCACCACTCAATGTGAAGCTCCTGAGAAGTAAGGCAATTGTTACTTCTGAGAAGTAAGGCAAATGCGTACTTTGTTCCTGACTCAGAGCGATCACAAAAATGAATGTGTTAAATCAGAGTTGCTTTGGATTTGGGCAAATTGCATCACTTCTCAGTGTGAACCTCCACTTCTTGTTTTGTTACTGACTCACAGCAATCACAATAATGTATGTGTTTCCCCCCGGTCTCGAACCAGGGACCTTTCGCGTGTGAGGCGAACGTGATAACCACTACACTACAGAAACGGTGAAAAGGGCCCTGCCTATCACGTGGGTGTTTCAAAGCACTTGACCTTGAGCCGTGTCGGGAGTATCTTGACCATATACAGACATTTCATGGGCAGTCATACTATTGTCAGCTGCTGGTTAAAAAAAATAAGCTAATCAAGTTCTGAGGTGATATGGACTACACAGGTCACAATCAATGCATCCATCTTTTTTTTTTCTGGTAACTGCACATCTGTCCCGTCGATGTCCCAGGGCACCGCCGTGCCTCGTTCCTCGTTAGTATAGTGGACGAGTATCTCCGCCTGTCACGCGGAAGACCGGGGTTCGATTCCCCGACGGGGAGAGTAGAGTTTTCTATCAGTGAAAAGCAACTCATTCACGAAAGCTTTGTATTCATCAACTGGTATGAAGCCATAATAGATGCAATGCCTCATTTCAGCAGTACGTGGCGCTATAGGCCACGTTCTCTTCTCAAACACAGCAGAAACATTTGAGGTTGCAAATTCAGAGTTGCTTTAGATTCGCGCAAATTGCACCACCACTCAATGTGAAGCTCCTGAGAAGTAAGGCAATTGTTACTTCTGAGAAGTAAGGCAAATGCGTACTTTGTTCCTGACTCAGAGCGATCACAAAAATGAATGTGTTAAATCAGAGTTGCTTTGGATTTGGGCAAATTGCATTACTTCTCAGTGTGAACCTCCACTTCTTGTTTTGTTACTGACTCACAGCAATCACAATAATGTATGTGTTTCCCCCCGGTCTCGAACCAGGGACCTTTCGCGTGTGAGGCGAACGTGATAACCACTACACTACAGAAACGGTGAAAAGGGCCCTGCCTATCACGTGGGTGTTTCAAAGCACTTGACCTTGAGCCGTGTCGGGAGTATCTTGACCATATACAGACATTTCATGGGCAGTCATACTATTGTCAGCTGCTGGTTAAAAAAAATAAGCTAATCAAGTTCTGAGGTGATATGGACTACACAGGTCACAATCAATGCATCCATCTTTTTTTTTTCTGGTAACTGCACATCTGTCCCGTCGATGTCCCAGGGCACCGCCGTGCCTCGTTCCTCGTTAGTATAGTGGACGAGTATCTCCGCCTGTCACGCGGAAGACCGGGGTTCGATTCCCCGACGGGGAGAGTAGAGTTTTCTATCAGTGAAAAGCAACTCATTCACGAAAGCTTTGTATTCATCAACTGGTATGAAGCCATAATAGATGCAATGCCTCATTTCAGCAGTACGTGGCGCTATAGGCCATGTTCTCTTCTCAAACACAGCAGAAACATTTGAGGTTGCAAATTCAGAGTTGCTTTAGATTCGCGCAAATTGCACCACCACTCAATGTGAAGCTCCTGAGAAGTAAGGCAATTGTTACTTCTGAGAAGTAAGGCAAATGCGTACTTTGTTCCTGAGTCAGAGCGATCACAAAAATGAATGTGTTAAATCAGAGTTGCTTTGGATTTGGGCAAATTGCATCACTTCTCAGTGTGAACCTCCACTTCTTGTTTTGTTACTGACTCACAGCAATCACAATAATGTATGTGGTTCCCCCCGGTCTCGAACCAGGGACCTTTCGCGTGTGAGGCGAACGTGATAACCACTACACTACAGAAACGGTGAAAAGGGCCCTGCCTATCACGTGGGTGTTTCAAAGCACTTGACCTTGAGCCGTGTCGGGAGTATCTTGACCATATACAGACATTTCATGGGCAGTCATACTACTGTCAGCTGCTGGTTAAAAAAAATAAGCTAATCAAGTTCTGAGGTGATATGGACTACACAGGTCACAATCAATGCATCCATCTTTTTTTTTTCTGGTAACTGCACATCTGGCCCGTCGATGTCCCAGGGCACACCCGTGCCTCGTTCCTCGTTAGTATAGTGGACGAGTATCTCCGCCTGTCACGCGGAAGACCGGGGTTCGATTCCCCGACGGGGAGAGTAGAGTTTTCTATCAGATGCTGACTCTTCCCCAAAGCGGACAAAAGCAACTCATTCACGAAAGCTTTGTATTCATCAACTGGTATGAAGCCTTAATAGATGCAATGCCTCATTTCAGCAGTACGTGGCGCTATAGGCCACATTCTCTTCTCAAACACAGCAGAAACATTTGAGGTTGCAAATTCAGAGTTGCTTTAGATTCGCGCAAATTGCACCACCACTCAATGTGAAGCTCCTGAGAAGTATGGCAATTCTTACTTCTGAGAAGTAAGGCAAATGCGTATTTTGTTCCTGACTCAGAGCGATCACAAAACTGAATGTGTTAAATCAGAGTTGCTTTGGATTTGGGCAAATTGCATCACTTCTCAGTGTGAACCTCCACTTGTTGTTTTGTTACTGACTCACAGCGATCACAATAACTTTTGTGTTTCCGCCCAGTCTCGATCCGGGGACCTTTCGCGTGTGAGGCGAACGTGATAACCACTACACTACAGAAACGGTGAAAAGGGCCCTGCCTATCACGTGGGTGTTTCAAAGCACTTGACCTTGAGCCGTGTCGGGAGTATCTTGACCATATACAGACATTTCATGGGCAGTCATACTACTGTCAGCTGCTGGTTAAAAAAAATAAGCTAATCAAGTTCTGAGGTGATATGGACTACACAGGTCACAATCAATGCATCCATCTTTTTTTTTTCTGGTAACTGCACATCTGGCCCGTCTATGTCCCAGGGCACCACCGTGCCTCGTTCCTCGTTAGTATAGTGGATGAGTATCTCCGCCTGTCACGCGGAAGACCGGGGTTCGATTCCCCGACGGGGAGAGCAGAGTTTTCTATCAGTGAAAAGCAACTCATTCACGAAAGCTTTGTATACATCAACTGGTATGAAGCCATAATAGATGCAATGCCTCATTTCAGCAGTACGTGGCGCTATAGGCCACGTTCTCTTCTCAAACACAGCAGAAACATTTGAGGTTGCAAATTCAGAGTTGCTTTAGATTCGCGCAAATTGCACCACCACTCAATGTGAAGCTCCTGAGAAGTAAGGCAATTGTTACTTCTGAGAAGTAAGGCAAACGCGTACTTTGTTCCTGACTCAGAGCGATCACAAAAGTTTATGTGTTAAATCAGAGTTGCTTTGGATTTGGGCAAATTGCATCACTTCTCAGTGTGAACCTCCACTTCTTGTTTTGTTACTGACTCACAGCAATTACAATAATGTATGTGTTTCCGCCCGGTCTCGAACCAGGGACCTTTCGCGTGTGAGGCGAACGTGATAACCACTACACTACAGAAACGGTGAAAAGGGCCCTGCCTATCACGTGGGTGTTTCAAAGCACTTGACCTTGAGCCGTGTCGGGAGTATCTTGACCATATACAGACATTTCATGGGCAGTCATACTACTGTCAGCTGCTGGTTAAAAAAAATAAGCTAATCAAGTTCTGAGGTGATATGGACTACACAGATCACAATCAATGCATCCATCTTTTTTTTTTCTGGTAACTGCACATCTGGCCCGTCGATGTCCCAGGGCACCACCGTGCCTCGTTCCTCGTTAGTATAGTGGACGAGTATCTCCGCCTGTCACGCGGAAGACCGGGGTTCGATTCCCCGACGGGGAGAGTAGAGTTTTCTATCAGATGCTGACTCTTCCCCAAAGCGGACAAAAGCAACTCATTCACGAAAGCTTTGTATTCATCAACTGGTATGAAGCCATAATAGATGCAATGCCTCATTTCAGCAGTACGTGGCGCTATAGGCCACGTTCTCTTCTCAAACACAGCAGAAACATTTGAGGTTGCAAATTCAGAGTTGCTTTAGATTCGCGCAAATTGCACCACCACTCAATGTGAAGCTCCTGAGAAGTAAGGCAATTGTTACTTCTGAGAAGTAAGGCAAATGCGTACTTTGTTCCTGACTCAGAGCGATCACAAAAATGAATGTGTTAAATCAGAGTTGCTTTGGATTTGGGCAAACTGCATCACTTCTCAGCGTGAACCTCAACTTCTTGTTTTGTTACTGACTCACAGCGATCACAATAATGTATGTGTTTCCGCCCGGTCTCGAACCAGGGTCCTTTCGCATGTTTGGCAAACGTGATAACCACTACACTACGGAAACGGTGAAAAGGGCCCTGCCTATCACGTGGGTGGTTCAAAGCACTTGACCTTGAGCCGTGTCGGGAGTATCTTGACCATATACAGACATTTCATGGGCAGTCATACTACTGTCAGCTGCTGGTTAAAAAAAATAAGCTAATCAAGTTCTGAGGTGATATGGACTACACAGGTCACAATCAATGCATCCATCTTTTTTTTTCTGGTAACTGCACATCTGGCCCGTCGATGTCCCAGGGCACCGCCGTGCCTCGTTCCTCGTTAGTATAGTGGACGAGTATCTCCGCCTGTCACGCGGAAGACCGGGGTTCGATTCCCCGACGGGAAGAGTAGAGTTTTCTATCAGTGAAAAGCAACTCATTCACGAAAGCTTTGTATTCATCAACTGGTATGAAGCCATAATAGATGCAATGCCTCATTTCAGCAGTACGTGGCGCTATAGGCCACGTTCTCTTCTCAAACACAGCAGAAACATTTGAGGTTGCAAATTCAGAGTTGCTTTAGATTCGCGCAAATTGCACCACCACTCAATGTGAAGCTCCTGAGAAGTAAGGCAATTGTTACTTCTGAGAAGTAAGGCAAATGCGTACTTTGTTCCTGACTCAGAGCGATCACAAAAATGAATGTGTTAAATGAGAGTTGCTTTGGATTTGGGCAAATTGCATCACTTCTCAGTGTGAACCTCCACTTCTTGTTTTGTTACTGACTCACAGCAATCACAATAATGTATGTGTTTCTGCCCGGTCTCAAACCGGGGACCTTTCGCGTGTGAGGCGAACGTGATAACCACTACACTACAGAAACGGTGAAATGGGCCCTGCCTATCACGTGGGTGTTTCAAAGCACTTGACCTTGAGCCGTGTCGGGAGTATCTTGACCATATACAGACATTTCATGGGCAGTCATACTACTGTCAGCTGCTGGTTAAAAAAAATAAGCTAATCAAGTTCTGAGGTGATATGGACTACACAGGTCACAATCAATGCATCCATCTTTTTTTTTTTCTGGTAACTGCACATCTGGCCCGTCGATGTCCTAGGGCACCGCCGTGCCTCGTTCCTCGTTAGTATAGTGGACGAGTATCTCCGCCTGTCACGCGGAAGACCGGGGTTCGATTCCCCGACGGGGAGAGTAGAGTTTTCTATCAGATGCTGACTCTTCCCCAAAGCGGACAAAAGCAACTCATTCACGAAAGCTTTGTATTCATCAACTGGTATGAAGCCTTAATAGATGCAATGCCTCATTTCAGCAGTACGTGGCGCTATAGGCCACGTTCTCTTCTCAAACACAGCAGAAACATTTGAGGTTGCAAATTCAGAGTTGCTTTAGATTCGCGCAAATTGCACCACCACTCAATGTGAAGCTCCTGAGAAGTAAGGCAATTCTTACTTCTGAGAAGTAAGGCAAATGCGTACTTTGTTCCTGACTCAGAGCGATCACAAAAATGAATGTGTTAAATCAGAGTTGCTTTGGATTTGGGCAAATTGCATCACTTCTCAGTGTGAACCTCCACTTCTTGTTTTGTTACTGACTCACAGCAATCACAATAATGTATGTGTTTCCCCCCGGTCTCGAACCAGGGACCTTTCGTGTGTGAGGCGAACGTGATAACCACTACACTACAGAAACGGTGAAAAGGGCCCTGCCTATCACGTGGGTGTTTCAAAGCACTTGACCTTGAGCCGTGTCGGGAGTATCTTGACCATATACAGACATTTCATGGGCAGTCATACTACTGTCAGCTGCTGGTTAAAAAAAATAAGCTAATCAAGTTCTGAGGTGATATGGACTACACAGGTCACAATCAATGCATCCATCTTTTTTTTTTCTGGTAACTGCACATCTGGCCCGTCGATGTCCCAGGGCACCGCCGTGCCTCGTTCCTCGTTAGTATAGTGGACGAGTATCTCCGCCTGTCACGCGGAAGACCGGGGTTCGATTCCCCGACGGGGAGAGTAGAGTTTTCTATCAGTGAAAAGCAACTCATTCACGAAAGCTTTGTATTCATCAACTGGTATGAAGCCATAATAGATGCAATGCCTCATTTCAGCAGTACGTGGCGCTATAGGCCACGTTCTCTTCTCAAACACAGCAGAAACATTTGAGGTTGCAAATTCAGAGTTGCTTTAGATTCGCGCAAATTGCACCACCACTCAATGTGAAGCTCCTGAGAAGTAAGGCAATTGTTACTTCTGAGAAGTAAGGCAAATGCGTACTTTGTTCCTGACTCAGAGCGATCACAAAAATGAATGTGTTAAATCAGAGTTGCTTTGGATTTGGGCAAATTGCATCACTTCTCAGTGTGAACCTCCACTTCTTGTTTTGTTACTGACTCACAGCAATCACAATAATGTATGTGTTTCCCCCCGGTCTCGAACCAGGGACCTTTCGCGTGTTAGGCAAACGTGATAACCACTACACTACGGAAACGGTGAAAAGGGCCCTGCCTATCACGTGGGTGGTTCAAAGCACTTGACCTTGAGCCGTGTCGGGAGTATCTTGACCATATACAGACATTTCATGGGCAGTCATACTACTGTCAGCTGCTGGTTAAAAAAAATAAGCTAATCAAGTTCTGAGGTGATATGGACTACACAGGTCACAATCAATGCATCCATCTTTTTTTTTTCTGGTAGCTGCACATCTGGCCCGTCGATGTCCCAGGGCACCTCCGTGCCTCGTTCCTCGTTAGTATAGTGGACGAGTATCTCCGCCTGTCACGCGGAAGACCGGGGTTCGATTCCCCGACGGGGAGAGTAGAGTTTTCTATCAGTGAAAAGCAACTCATTCACGAAAGCTTTGTATTCATCAACTGGTATGAAGCCATAATAGATGCAATGCCTCATTTCAGCAGTACGTGGCGCTATAGGCCACGTTCTCTTCTCAAACACAGCAGAAACATTTGAGGTTGCAAATTCAGAGTTGCTTTAGATTCGCGCAAATTGCACCACCACTCAATGTGAAGCTCCTGAGAAGTAAGGCAATTGTTACTTCTGAGAAGTAAGGCAAATGCGTACTTTGTTCCTGACTCAGAGCGATCACAAAAATGAATGTGTTAAATCAGAGTTGCTTTGGATTTGGGCAAATTGCATCACTTCTCAGTGTGAACCTCCACTTCTTGTTTTGTTACTGACTCACAGCAATCACAATAATGTATGTGTTTCCCCCCGGTCTCGAACCAGGGACCTTTCGCGTGTGAGGCGAACGTGATAACCACTACACTACAGAAACGGTGAAAAGGGCCCTGCCTATCACGTGGGTGTTTCAAAGCACTTGACCTTGAGCCGTGTCGGGAGTATCTTGACCATATACAGACATTTCATGGGCAGTCATACTACTGTCAGCTGCTGGTTAAAAAAAATAAGCTAATCAAGTTCTGAGGTGATATGGACTACACAGGTCACAATCAATGCATCCATCTTTTTTTTTTCTGGTAACTGCACATCTGGCCCGTCGATGTCCCAGGGCACCGCCGTGCCTCGTTCCTCGTTAGTATAGTGGACGAGTATCTCCGCCTGTCACGCGGAAGACCGGGGTTCGATTCCCCGACGGGGAGAGTAGAGTTTTCTATCAGTGAAAAGCAACTCATTCACGAAAGCTTTGTATTCATCAACTGGTATGAAGCCATAATAGATGCAATGCCTCATTTCAGCAGTACGTGGCGCTATAGGCCACGTTCTCTTCTCAAACACAGCAGAAACATTTGAGGTTGCAAATTCAGAGTTGCTTTAGATTCGCGCAAATTGCACCACCACTCAATGTGAAGCTCCTGAGAAGTAAGGCAATTGTTACTTCTGAGAAGTAAGGCAAATGCGTACTTTGTTCCTGACTCAGAGCGATCACAAAAATGAATGTGTTAAATCAGAGTTGCTTTGGATTTGGGCAAATTGCATCACTTCTCAGTGTGAACCTCCACTTCTTGTTTTGTTACTGACTCACAGCAATCACAATAATGTATGTGTTTCCCCCCGGTCTCGAACCAGGGACCTTTCGCGTGTGAGGCGAACGTGATAACCACTACACTACAGAAACGGTGAAAAGGGCCCTGCCTATCACGTGGGTGTTTCAGAGCACTTGACCTTGAGCCGTGTCGGGAGTATCTTGACCATATACAGACATTTCATGGGCAGTCATACTACTGTCAGCTGCTGGTTAAAAAAAATAAGCTAATCAAGTTCTGAGGTGATATGGACTACACAGGTCACAATCAATGCATCCATCTTTTTTTTTTCTGGTAACTGCACATCTGGCCCGTCGATGTCCCAGGGCACCGCCGTGCCTCGTTCCTCGTTAGTATAGTGGACGAGTATCTCCGCCTGTCACGCAGAAGACCGGGGTTCGATTCCCCGACGGGGAGAGTAGAGTTTTCTATCAGTGAAAAGCAACTCATTCACGAAAGCTTTGTATTCATCAACTGGTATGAAGCCATAATAGATGCAATGCCTCATTTCAGCAGTACGTGGCGCTATAGGCCACGTTCTCTTCTCAAACACAGCAGAAACATTTGAGGTTGCAAATTCAGAGTTGCTTTAGATTCGCGCAAATTGCACCACCACTCAATGTGAAGCTCCTGAGAAGTAAGGCAATTGTTACTTCTGAGAAGTAAGGCAAATGCGTACTTTGTTCCTGACTCAGAGCGATCACAAAAATGAATGTGTTAAATCAGAGTTGCTTTGGATTTGGGCAAATTGCATCACTTCTCAGTGTGAACCTCCACTTCTTGTTTTGTTACTGACTCACAGCAATCACAATAATGTATGTGTTTCCCCCCGGTCTCGAACCAGGGACCTTTCGCGTGTGAGGCGAACGTGATAACCACTACACTACAGAAACGGTGAAAAGGGCCCTGCCTATCACGTGGGTGTTTCAAAGCACTTGACCTTGAGCCGTGTCGGGAGTATCTTGACCATATACAGACATTTCATGGGCAGTCATACTACTGTCAGCTGCTGGTTAAAAAAAATAAGCTAATCAAGTTCTGAGGTGATATGGACTACACAGGTCACAATCAATGCATCCATCTTTTTTTTTTCTGGTAACTGCACATCTGGCCCGTCGATGTCCCAGGGCACCGCCGTGCCTCGTTCCTCGTTAGTATAGTGGACGAGTATCTCCGCCTGTCACGCGGAAGACCGGGGTTCGATTCCCCGACGGGGAGAGTAGAGTTTTCTATCAGTGAAAAGCAACTCATTCACGAAAGCTTTGTATTCATCAACTGGTATGAAGCCATAATAGATGCAATGCCTCATTTCAGCAGTACGTGGCGCTATAGGCCACGTTCTCTTCTCAAACACAGCAGAAACATTTGAGGTTGCAAATTCAGAGTTGCTTTAGATTCGCGCAAATTGCACCACCACTCAATGTGAAGCTCCTGAGAAGTAAGGCAATTGTTACTTCTGAGAAGTAAGGCAAATGCGTACTTTGTTCCTGACTCAGAGCGATCACAAAAATGAATGTGTTAAATCAGAGTTGCTTTGGATTTGGGCAAATTGCATCACTTCTCAGTGTGAACCTCCACTTCTTGTTTTGTTACTGACTCACAGCAATCACAATAATGTATGTGTTTCCCCCCGGTCTCGAACCAGGGACCTTTCGCGTGTGAGGCGAACGTGATAACCACTACACTACAGAAACGGTGAAAAGGGCCCTGCCTATCACGTGGGTGTTTCAGAGCACTTGACCTTGAGCCGTGTCGGGAGTATCTTGACCATATACAGACATTTCATGGGCAGTCATACTACTGTCAGCTGCTGGTTAAAAAAAATAAGCTAATCAAGTTCTGAGGTGATATGGACTACACAGGTCACAATCAATGCATCCATCTTTTTTTTTTCTGGTAACTGCACATCTGGCCCGTCGATGTCCCAGGGCACCGCCGTGCCTCGTTCCTCGTTAGTATAGTGGACGAGTATCTCCGCCTGTCACGCGGAAGACCGGGGTTCGATTCCCCGACGGGGAGAGTAGAGTTTTCTATCAGTGAAAAGCAACTCATTCACGAAAGCTTTGTATTCATCAACTGGTATGAAGCCATAATAGATGCAATGCCTCATTTCAGCAGTACGTGGCGCTATAGGCCACGTTCTCTTCTCAAACACAGCAGAAACATTTGAGGTTGCAAATTCAGAGTTGCTTTAGATTCGCGCAAATTGCACCACCACTCAATGTGAAGCTCCTGAGAAGTAAGGCAATTGTTACTTCTGAGAAGTAAGGCAAATGCGTACTTTGTTCCTGACTCAGAGCGATCACAAAAATGAATGTGTTAAATCAGAGTTGCTTTGGATTTGGGCAAATTGCATCACTTCTCAGTGTGAACCTCCACTTCTTGTTTTGTTACTGACTCACAGCAATCACAATAATGTATGTGTTTCCCCCCGGTCTCGAACCAGGGACCTTTCGCGTGTGAGGCGAACGTGATAACCACTACACTACAGAAACGGTGAAAAGGGCCCTGCCTATCACGTGGGTGTTTCAGAGCACTTGACCTTGAGCCGTGTCGGGAGTATCTTGACCATATACAGACATTTCATGGGCAGTCATACTACTGTCAGCTGCTGGTTAAAAAAAATAAGCTAATCAAGTTCTGAGGTGATATGGACTACACAGGTCACAATCAATGCATCCATCTTTTTTTTTTCTGGTAGCTGCACATCTGGCCCGTCGATGTCCCAGGGCACCTCCGTGCCTCGTTCCTCGTTAGTATAGTGGACGAGTATCTCCGCCTGTCACGCGGAAGACCGGGGTTCGATTCCCCGACGGGGAGAGTAGAGT
Organism: Lepturacanthus savala; assembly: GCA_030544235.1. NCBI lineage: Eukaryota > Metazoa > Chordata > Actinopteri > Scombriformes > Trichiuridae > Lepturacanthus > Lepturacanthus savala. The sequence continues at coordinate 24,802,506 of CM060477.1, read as the reverse complement.
TTTCTATCAGTGAAAAGCAACTCATTCACGAAAGCTTTGTATTCATCAACTGGTATGAAGCCATAATAGATGCAATGCCTCATTTCAGCAGTACGTGGCGCTATAGGCCACGTTCTCTTCTCAAACACAGCAGAAACATTTGAGGTTGCAAATTCAGAGTTGCTTTAGATTCGCGCAAATTGCACCACCACTCAATGTGAAGCTCCTGAGAAGTAAGGCAATTGTTACTTCTGAGAAGTAAGGCAAATGCGTACTTTGTTCCTGACTCAGAGCGATCACAAAAATGAATGTGTTAAATCAGAGTTGCTTTGGATTTGGGCAAATTGCATCACTTCTCAGTGTGAACCTCCACTTCTTGTTTTGTTACTGACTCACAGCAATCACAATAATGTATGTGTTTCCCCCCGGTCTCGAACCAGGGACCTTTCGCGTGTGAGGCGAACGTGATAACCACTACACTACAGAAACGGTGAAAAGGGCCCTGCCTATCACGTGGGTGTTTCAAAGCACTTGACCTTGAGCCGTGTCGGGAGTATCTTGACCATATACAGACATTTCATGGGCAGTCATACTACTGTCAGCTGCTGGTTAAAAAAAATAAGCTAATCAAGTTCTGAGGTGATATGGACTACACAGGTCACAATCAATGCATCCATCTTTTTTTTTTCTGGTAACTGCACATCTGGCCCGTCGATGTCCCAGGGCACCGCCGTGCCTCGTTCCTCGTTAGTATAGTGGACGAGTATCTCCGCCTGTCACGCGGAAGACCGGGGTTCGATTCCCCGACGGGGAGAGTAGAGTTTTCTATCAGTGAAAAGCAACTCATTCACGAAAGCTTTGTATTCATCAACTGGTATGAAGCCACAATAGATGCAATGCCTCATTTCAGCAGTACGTGGCGCTATAGGCCACGTTCTCTTCTCAAACACAGCAGAAACATTTGAGGTTGTAAATTCAGAGTTGCTTTAGATTCGCGCAAATTGCACCACCACTCAATGTGAAGCTCCTGAGAAGTAAGGCAATTGTTACTTCTGAGAAGTAAGGCAAATGCGTACTTTGTTCCTGACTCAGAGCGATCACAAAAATGAATGTGTTAAATCAGAGTTGCTTTGGATTTGGGCAAACTGCATCACTTCTCAGTGTGAACCTCCACTTCTTGTTTTGATACTGACTCACAGCAATCACAATAATGTATGTGTTTCTGCCCGGTCTCAAACCGGGGACCTTTCGCGTGTGAGGCGAACGTGATAACCACTACACTACAGAAACGGTGAAATGGGCCCTGCCTATCACGTGGGTGTTTCAAAGCACTTGACCTTGAGCCGTGTCGGGAGTATCTTGACCATATACAGACATTTCATGGGCAGTCATACTACTGTCAGCTGCTGGTTAAAAAAAATGAGCTAATCAAGTTCTGAGGTGATATGGACTACACAGGTCACAATCAATGCATCCATCTGTTTTTTTTCTGGTAACTGCACATCTGGCCCGTCGATGTCCCATGGCACCACCGTGCCTCGTTCCTCGTTAGTATAGTGGACAAGTATCTCAGCCTGTCACGCAGAAGACCGGGGTTCGATTCCCCGACGGGGAGAGTAGAGTTTTCTATCAGATGCTGACTCTTCTCCCAAAGTGGACGAAAACAACTCATTCCCGAAAGCTTTGTATTCATCAACTGGTATGAAGCAATAATAGATGCAATGCCTCATTTCAGCAGTACGTGGCGCTATAGGCCACGTTCTCTTCTCAAACACAGCAGAAACATTTGAGGTTGCAAATACAGAGTTGCTTTAGATTCGCGCAAATTGCACCACCACTCAATGTGAAGCTCCTGAGAAGTAAGGCAATTGTTACTTCTGAGAAGTAAGGCAAATGCGTACTTTGTTCCTGACTCAGAGCGATCACAAAAATGAATGTGTTAAATCAGAGTTGCTTTGGATTTGGGCAAACTGCATCACTTCTCAGCGTGAACCTCAACTTCTTGTTTTGTTACTGACTCACAGCGATCACAATAATGTATGTGTTTCCGCCCGGTCTCGAACCAGGGTCCTTTCGCATGTTTGGCAAACGTGATAACCACTACACTACGGAAACGGTGAAAAGGGCCCTGCCTATCACGTGGGTGGTTCAAAGCACTTGACCTTGAGCCGTGTCGGGAGTATCTTGACCATATACAGACATTTCATGGGCAGTCATACTACTGTCAGCTGCTGGTTAAAAAAAATAAGCTAATCAAGTTCTGAGGTGATATGGACTACACAGGTCACAATCAATGCATCCATCTTTTTTTTTTCTGGTAACTGCACATCTGGCCCGTCGATGTCCCAGGGCACCGCCGTGCCTCGTTCCTCGTTAGTATAGTGGACGAGTATCTCCGCCTGTCACGCGGAAGACCGGGGTTCGATTTCCCGACGGGGAGAGTAGAGTTTTCTATCAGTGAAAAGCAACTCATTCACGAAAGCTTTGTATTCATCAACTGGTATGAAGCCACAATAGATGCAATGCCTCATTTCAGCAGTACGTGGCGCTATAGGCCACGTTCTCTTCTCAAACACAGCAGAAACATTTGAGGTTGTAAATTCAGAGTTGCTTTAGATTCGCGCAAATTGCACCACCACTCAATGTGAAGCTCCTGAGAAGTAAGGCAATTGTTACTTCTGAGAAGTAAGGCAAATGCGTACTTTGTTCCTGACTCAGAGCGATCACAAAAATGAATGTGTTAAATCAGAGTTGCTTTGGATTTGGGCAAACTGCATCACTTCTCAGTGTGAACCTCCACTTGTTGTTTTGTTACTGACTCACAGCGATCACAATAACTTTTGTGTTTCCACCCGGTCTCGAACCGGGGACCTTTCGCGTGTGAGGCGAACGTGATAACCACTACACTACGGAAACGGTGAAAAGGGCCCTGCCTATCACGTGGGTGTTTCAAAGCACTTGACCTTGAGCCGTGTCGGGAGTATCTTGACCATATACAGACATTTCATGGGCAGTCATACTACTGTCAGCTGCTGGTTAAAAAAAATAAGCTAATCAAGTTCTGAGGTGATATGGACTACACAGGTCACAATCAATGCATCCATCTTTTTTTTTTCTGGTAACTGCACATCTGGCCCGTCGATGTCCCAGGGCACCGCCGTGCCTCGTTCCTCGTTAGTATAGTGGACGAGTATCTCCGCCTGTCACGCGGAAGACCGGGGTTCGATTCCCCGACGGGGAGAGTAGAGTTTTCTATCAGTGAAAAGCAACTCATTCACGAAAGCTTTGTATTCATCAACTGGTATGAAGCCATAATAGATGCAATGCCTCATTTCAGCAGTACGTGGCGCTATAGGCCACGTTCTCTTCTCAAACACAGCAGAAACATTTGAGGTTGCAAATTCAGAGTTGCTTTAGATTCGCGCAAATTGCACCACCACTCAATGTGAAGCTCCTGAGAAGTAAGGCAATTGTTACTTCTGAGAAGTAAGGCAAATGCGTACTTTGTTCCTGACTCAGAGCGATCACAAAAATGAATGTGTTAAATCAGAGTTGCTTTGGATTTGGGCAAATTGCATCACTTCTCAGTGTGAACCTCCACTTCTTGTTTTGTTACTGACTCACAGCGATCACAATAATGTATGCGTTTCCGCCCGGTCTCGAACCAGGGTCCTTTCGCATGTTTGGCAAACGTGATAACCACTACACTACGGAAACGGTGAAAAGGGCCCTGCCTATCACGTGGGTGGTTCAAAGCACTTGACCTTGAGCCGTGTCGGGAGTATCTTGACCATATACAGACATTTCATGGGCAGTCATACTACTGTCAGCTGCTGGTTAAAAAAAATAAGCTAATCAAGTTCTGAGGTGATATGGACTACACAGGTCACAATCAATGCATCCATCTTTTTTTTTTCTGGTAACTGCACATCTGGCCCGTCGATGTCCCAGGGCACCGCCGTGCCTCGTTCCTCGTTAGTATAGTGGACGAGTATCTCCGCCTGTCACGCGGAAGACCGGGGTTCGATTTCCCGACGGGGAGAGTAGAGTTTTCTATCAGTGAAAAGCAACTCATTCACGAAAGCTTTGTATTCATCAACTGGTATGAAGCCACAATAGATGCAATGCCTCATTTCAGCAGTACGTGGCGCTATAGGCCACGTTCTCTTCTCAAACACAGCAGAAACATTTGAGGTTGTAAATTCAGAGTTGCTTTAGATTCGCGCAAATTGCACCACCACTCAATGTGAAGCTCCTGAGAAGTAAGGCAATTGTTACTTCTGAGAAGTAAGGCAAATGCGTACTTTGTTCCTGACTCAGAGCGATCACAAAAATGAATGTGTTAAATCAGAGTTGCTTTGGATTTGGGCAAACTGCATCACTTCTCAGTGTGAACCTCAACTTCTTGTTTTGTTACTGACTCACAGCGATCACAATAATGTATGTGTTTCCGCCCGGTCTCGAACCGGGGACCTTTCGCGTGTTAGGCGAACGTGATAACCACTACACTACGGAAACGGTGAAAAGGGCCCTGCCTATCACGTGGGTGTTTCAAAGCACTTGACCTTGAGCCGTGTCGGGAGTATCTTGACCATATACAGACATTTCATGGGCAGTCATACTACTGTCAGCTGCTGGTTAAAAAAATAAGCTAATCAAGTTCTGAGGTGATATGGACTACACAGGTCACAATCAATGCATCCATCTTTTTTTTTTCTGGTAACTGCACATCTGGCCCGTCGATGTCCCAGGGCACCGCCGTGCCTCGTTCCTCGTTAGTATAGTGGACGAGTATCTCCGCCTGTCACGCGGAAGACCGGGGTTCGATTCCCCGACGGGGAGAGTAGAGTTTTCTATCAGTGAAAAGCAACTCATTCACGAAAGCTTTGTATTCATCAACTGGTATGAAGCCATAATAGATGCAATGCCTCATTTCAGCAGTACTTGGCGCTATAAGCCACGTTCTCTTCTCAAACACAGCAGAAACATTTGAGGTTGCAAATTCAGAGTTGCTTTAGATTCGCGCAAATTGCACCACCACTCAATGTGAAGCTCCTGAGAAGTAAGGCAATTGTTACTTCTGAGAAGTAAGGCAAATGCGTACTTTGTTCCTGACTCAGAGCGATCACAAAAATGAATGTGTTAAATGAGAGTTGCTTTGGATTTGGGCAAATTGCATCACTTCTCAGTGTGAACCTCCACTTCTTGTTTTGATACTGACTCACAGCAATCACAATAATGTATGTGTTTCTGCCCGGTCTCAAACCGGGGACCTTTCGCGTGTGAGGCGAACGTGATAACCACTACACTACAGAAACGGTGAAATGGGCCCTGCCTATCACGTGGGTGTTTCAAAGCACTTGACCTTGAGCCGTGTCGGGAGTATCTTGACCATATACAGACATTTCATGGGCAGTCATACTACTGTCAGCTGCTGGTTAAAAAAAATAAGCTAATCAAGTTCTGAGGTGATATGGACTACACAGGTCACAATCAATGCATCCATCTTTTTTTTTTCTGGTAACTGCACATCTGGCCCGTCGATGTCCCAGGGCACCGCCGTGCCTCGTTCCTCGTTAGTATAGTGGACGAGTATCTCCGCCTGTCACGCGGAAGACCGGGGTTCGATTCCCCGACGGGGAGAGTAGAGTTTTCTATCAGTGAAAAGCAACTCATTCACGAAAGCTTTGTATTCATCAACTGGTATGAAGCCATAATAGATGCAATGCCTCATTTCAGCAGTACGTGGCGCTATAGGCCACGTTCTCTTCTCAAACACAGCAGAAACATTTGAGGTTGCAAATTCAGAGTTGCTTTAGATTCGCGCAAATTGCACCACCACTCAATGTGAAGCTCCTGAGAAGTAAGGCAATTGTTACTTCTGAGAAGTAAGGCAAATGCGTACTTTGTTCCTGACTCAGAGCGATCACAAAAATGAATGTGTTAAATCAGAGTTGCTTTGGATTTGGGCAAATTGCATCACTTCTCAGTGTGAACCTCCACTTCTTGTTTTGTTACTGACTCACAGCAATCACAATAATGTATGTGTTCCCCCCGGTCTCGAACCAGGGACCTTTCGCGTGTGAGGCGAACGTGATAACCACTACACTACAGAAACGGTGAAAAGGGCCCTGCCTATCACGTGGGTGTTTCAAAGCACTTGACCTTGAGCCGTGTCGGGAGTATCTTGACCATATACAGACATTTCATGGGCAGTCATACTACTGTCAGCTGCTGGTTAAAAAAAATAAGCTAATCAAGTTCTGAGGTGATATGGACTACACAGGTCACAATCAATGCATCCATCTTTTTTTTTTCTGGTAACTGCACATCTGGCCCGTCGATGTCCCAGGGCACCGCCGTGCCTCGTTCCTTGTTAGTATAGTGGACGAGTATCTCCGCCTGTCACGCGGAAGACCGGGGTTCGATTCCCCGACGGGGAGAGTAGAGTTTTCTATCAGATGCTGACTCTTCCCCAAAGCGGACAAAAGCAACTCATTCACGAAAGCTTTGTATTCATCAACTGGTATGAAGCCTTAATAGATGCAATGCCTCATTTCAGCAGTACGTGGCGCTATAGGCCACATTCTCTTCTCAAACACAGCAGAAACATTTGAGGTTGCAAATTCAGAGTTGCTTTAGATTCGCGCAAATTGCACCACCACTCAATGTGAAGCTCCTGAGAAGTATGGCAATTCTTACTTCTGAGAAGTAAGGCAAATGCGTATTTTGTTCCTGACTCAGAGCGATCACAAAACTGAATGTGTTAAATCAGAGTTGCTTTGGATTTGGGCAAATTGCATCACTTCTCAGTGTGAACCTCCACTTGTTGTTTTGTTACTGACTCACAGCGATCACAATAACTTTTGTGTTTCCACCCAGTCTCGATCCGGGGACCTTTCGCGTGTGAGGCGAACGTGATAACCACTACACTACAGAAACGGTGAAAAGGGCCCTGCCTATCACGTGGGTGTTTCAAAGCACTTGACCTTGAGCCGTGTCGGGAGTATCTTGACCATATACAGACATTTCATGGGCAGTCATACTACTGTCAGCTGCTGGTTAAAAAAAATAAGCTAATCAAGTTCTGAGGTGATATGGACTACACAGGTCACAATCAATGCATCCATCTTTTTTTTTTCTGGTAACTGCACATCTGGCCCGTCTATGTCCCAGGGCACCACCGTGCCTCGTTCCTCGTTAGTATAGTGGACGAGTATCTCCGCCTGTCACGCGGAAGACCGGGGTTCGATTCCCCGACGGGGAGAGTAGAGTTTTCTATCAGTGAAAAGCAACTCATTCACGAAAGCTTTGTATACATCAACTGGTATGAAGCCATAATAGATGCAATGCCTCATTTCAGCAGTACGTGGCGCTATAGGCCACGTTCTCTTCTCAAACACAGCAGAAACATTTGAGGTTGCAAATTCAGAGTTGCTTTAGATTCGCGCAAATTGCACCACCACTCAATGTGAAGCTCCTGAGAAGTAAGGCAATTGTTACTTCTGAGAAGTAAGGCAAACGCGTACTTTGTTCCTGACTCAGAGCGATCACAAAAGTTTATGTGTTAAATCAGAGTTGCTTTGGATTTGGGCAAATTGCATCACTTCTCAGTGTGAACCTCCACTTCTTGTTTTGTTACTGACTCACAGCAATTACAATAATGTATGTGTTTCCGCCCGGTCTCGAACCAGGGACCTTTCGCGTGTGAGGCGAACGTGATAACCACTACACTACAGAAACGGTGAAAAGGGCCCTGCCTATCACGTGGGTGTTTCAAAGCACTTGACCTTGAGCCGTGTCGGGAGTATCTTGACCATATACAGACATTTCATGGGCAGTCATACTACTGTCAGCTGCTGGTTAAAAAAAATAAGCTAATCAAGTTCTGAGGTGATATGGACTACACAGATCACAATCAATGCATCCATCTTTTTTTTTTCTGGTAACTGCACATCTGGCCCGTCGATGTCCCAGGGCACCACCGTGCCTCGTTCCTCGTTAGTATAGTGGACGAGTATCTCCGCCTGTCACGCGGAAGACCGGGGTTCGATTCCCCGACGGGGAGAGTAGAGTTTTCTATCAGATGCTGACTCTTCCCCAAAGCGGACAAAAGCAACTCATTCACGAAAGCTTTGTATTCATCAACTGGTATGAAGCCATAATAGATGCAATGCCTCATTTCAGCAGTACGTGGCGCTATAGGCCACGTTCTCTTCTCAAACACAGCAGAAACATTTGAGGTTGCAAATTCAGAGTTGCTTTAGATTCGCGCAAATTGCACCACCACTCAATGTGAAGCTCCTGAGAAGTAAGGCAATTGTTACTTCTGAGAAGTAAGGCAAATGCGTACTTTGTTCCTGACTCAGAGCGATCACAAAAATGAATGTGTTAAATCAGAGTTGCTTTGGATTTGGGCAAACTGCATCACTTCTCAGCGTGAACCTCAACTTCTTGTTTTGTTACTGACTCACAGCGATCACAATAATGTATGTGTTTCCGCCCGGTCTCGAACCAGGGTCCTTTCGCATGTTTGGCAAACGTGATAACCACTACACTACGGAAACGGTGAAAAGGGCCCTGCCTATCACGTGGGTGGTTCAAAGCACTTGACCTTGAGCCGTGTCGGGAGTATCTTGACCATATACAGACATTTCATGGGCAGTCATACTACTGTCAGCTGCTGGTTAAAAAAAATAAGCTAATCAAGTTCTGAGGTGATATGGACTACACAGGTCACAATCAATGCATCCATCTTTTTTTTTTCTGGTAACTGCACATCTGGCCCGTCGATGTCCCAGGGCACCGCCGTGCCTCGTTCCTCGTTAGTATAGTGGACGAGTATCTCCGCCTGTCACGCGGAAGACCGGGGTTCGATTTCCCGACGGGGAGAGTAGAGTTTTCTATCAGTGAAAAGCAACTCATTCACGAAAGCTTTGTATTCATCAACTGGTATGAAGCCACAATAGATGCAATGCCTCATTTCAGCAGTACGTGGCGCTATAGGCCACGTTCTCTTCTCAAACACAGCAGAAACATTTGAGGTTGTAAATTCAGAGTTGCTTTAGATTCGCGCAAATTGCACCACCACTCAATGTGAAGCTCCTGAGAAGTAAGGCAATTGTTACTTCTGAGAAGTAAGGCAAATGCGTACTTTGTTCCTGACTCAGAGCGATCACAAAAATGAATGTGTTAAATCAGAGTTGCTTTGGATTTGGGCAAACTGCATCACTTCTCAGTGTGAACCTCAACTTCTTGTTTTGTTACTGACTCACAGCGATCACAATAATGTATGTGTTTCCGCCCGGTCTCGAACCGGGGACCTTTCGCGTGTTAGGCGAACGTGATAACCACTACACTACGGAAACGGTGAAAAGGGCCCTGCCTATCACGTGGGTGTTTCAAAGCACTTGACCTTGAGCCGTGTCGGGAGTATCTTGACCATATACAGACATTTCATGGGCAGTCATACTACTGTCAGCTGCTGGTTAAAAAAATAAGCTAATCAAGTTCTGAGGTGATATGGACTACACAGGTCACAATCAATGCATCCATCTTTTTTTTTTCTGGTAACTGCACATCTGGCCCGTCGATGTCCCAGGGCACCGCCGTGCCTCGTTCCTCGTTAGTATAGTGGACGAGTATCTCCGCCTGTCACGCGGAAGACCGGGGTTCGATTCCCCGACGGGGAGAGTAGAGTTTTCTATCAGTGAAAAGCAACTCATTCACGAAAGCTTTGTATTCATCAACTGGTATGAAGCCATAATAGATGCAATGCCTCATTTCAGCAGTACTTGGCGCTATAAGCCACGTTCTCTTCTCAAACACAGCAGAAACATTTGAGGTTGCAAATTCAGAGTTGCTTTAGATTCGCGCAAATTGCACCACCACTCAATGTGAAGCTCCTGAGAAGTAAGGCAATTGTTACTTCTGAGAAGTAAGGCAAATGCGTACTTTGTTCCTGACTCAGAGCGATCACAAAAATGAATGTGTTAAATGAGAGTTGCTTTGGATTTGGGCAAATTGCATCACTTCTCAGTGTGAACCTCCACTTCTTGTTTTGTTACTGACTCACAGCAATCACAATAATGTATGTGTTTCTGCCCGGTCTCAAACCGGGGACCTTTCGCGTGTGAGGCGAACGTGATAACCACTACACTACAGAAACGGTGAAATGGGCCCTGCCTATCACGTGGGTGTTTCAAAGCACTTGACCTTGAGCCGTGTCGGGAGTATCTTGACCATATACAGACATTTCATGGGCAGTCATACTACTGTCAGCTGCTGGTTAAAAAAAATGAGCTAATCAAGTTCTGAGGTGATATGGACTACACAGGTCACAATCAATGCATCCATCTGTTTTTTTTCTGGTAACTGCACATCTGGCCCGTCGATGTCCCATGGCACCACCGTGCCTCGTTCCTCGTTAGTATAGTGGACAAGTATCTCAGCCTGTCACGCAGAAGACCGGGGTTCGATTCCCCGACGGGGAGAGTAGAGTTTTCTATCAGATGCTGACTCTTCTCCCAAAGTGGACGAAAGCAACTCATTCCCGAAAGCTTTGTATTCATCAACTGGTATGAAGCAATAATAGATGCAATGCCTCATTTCAGCAGTACGTGGCGCTATAGGCCACGTTCTCTTCTCAAACACAGCAGAAACATTTGAGGTTGCAAATACAGAGTTGCTTTAGATTCGCGCAAATTGCACCACCACTCAATGTGAAGCTCCTGAGAAGTAAGGCAATTCTTACTTCGGAGAAGTAAGGCAAATGCGTATTTTGTTCCTGACTCAGAGCGATCACAAAACTGAATGTGTTAAATCAGAGTTGCTTTGGATTTGGGCAAACTGCATCACTTCTCAGTGTGAACCTCCACTTGTTGTTTTGTTACTGACTCACAGCGATCACAATAACTTTTGTGTTTCCACCCGGTCTCGAACCGGGGACCTTTCGCGTGTGAGGCGAACGTGATAACCACTACACTACGGAAACGGTGAAAAGGGCCCTGCCTATCACGTGGGTGTTTCAAAGCACTTGACCTTGAGCCGTGTCGGGAGTATCTTGACCATATACAGACATTTCATGGGCAGTCATACTACTGTCAGCTGCTGGTTAAAAAAAATAAGCTAATCAAGTTCTGAGGTGATATGGACTACACAGGTCACAATCAATGCATCCATCTTTTTTTTTTCTGGCAACTGCACATCTGGCCCGTCGATGTCCCATGGCACCACCGTGCCTCGTTCCTCGTTAGTATAGTGGACGAGTATCTCCGCCTGTCACGCGGAAGACCGGGGTTCGTTTCCCCGACGGGGAGAGTAGAGTTTTCTATCAGATGCTGACTCTTCCCCAAAGCGGACAAAAGCAACTCATTCCCGAAAGCTTTGTATTCATCAACTGGTATGAAGCCATAATAGATGCAATGCCTCATTTCAGCAGTACGTGGCGCTATAGGCCACGTTCTCTTCTCAAACACAGCAGAAACATTTGAGGTTGCAAATTCAGAGTTGCTTTAGATTCGCGCAAGTTGCACCACCACTCAATGTGAAGCTCCTGAGAAGTAAGGCAATGGTTACTTCTGAGAAGTAAGGCAAATGCGTATTTTGTTCCTGACTCAGAGCGATCACAAAACTGAATGTGTTAAATCAGAGTTGCTTTGGATTTGGGCAAATTGCATCACTTCTCAGTGTGAACCTCCACTTCTTGTTTTGTTACTGACTCACAGCAATCACAATAATGTATGTGTTTCCACCCAGTCTCGAACAGGTGACCTTTCGCGTGTGGGGCGAACGTGATAACCACTACACTACGGAAACGGTGAAAAGGGCCCTGCCTATCACGTGGGTGTTTCAAAGCACTTGATCTTGAGCCGTGTCGGGAGTATCTTGACCATATACAGACATTTCATGGGCAGTCATACTACTGTCAGCTGCTGGTTAAAAAAAATAAGCTAATCAAGTTCTGAGGTGATATGGACTACACAGGTCACAATCAATGCATCCATCTTTTTTTTTTTCTGGTAACTGCACATCTGGCCCGTCGATGGCCCAGGGCATAGCCGTGCCTCGTTCCTCGTTAGTATAGTGGACAAGTATCTCCGCCTGTCATGCGGAAGACCGGGGTTCGATTCCCCGACAGGGAGAGTAGAGTTTTCTATCAGATGCTGACTCTTCCCCAAAGCGGACAAAAGCAACTCATTCACGAAAGCTTTGTATTCATCAACTGGTATGAAGCCATAATAGATGCAATGCCTCATTTCAGCAGTACGTGGCGCTATAGGCCACGTTCTCTTCTCAAACACAGCAGAAATATTTGAGGTTGCAAATTCAGAGTTGCTTTAGATTCGCGCAAATTGCACCACCACTCAATGTGAAGCTCCTGAGAAGTAAGGCAATTGTTACTTCTGAGAAGTAAGGCAAATGCTTATTTTGTTCCTGACTCAGAGCGATCACAAAAATGAATGTGTTAAATCAGAGTTGCTTTGGATTTGGGCAAACTGCATCACTTCTCAGTGTGAACCTCCACTTGTTGTTTTGTTACTGACTCACAGCGATCACAATAACTTTTGTGTTTCCGCCCAGTCTCGAACCGGGGACCTTTCGCGTGTTAGGCAAACGTGATAACCACTACACTACGGAAACGGTGAAAAGGGCCCTGCCTATCACGTGGGTGGTTCAAAGCACTTGACCTTGAGCCGTGTCTGGAGTATCTTGACCATATACAGACATTTCATGGGCAGTCATACTACTGTCAGCTGCTGGTTAAAAAAAATAATCTAATCAAGTTCTGAGGTGATATGGACTACACAGGTCACAATCAATGCATCCATCTTTTTTTTTTCTGGTAACTGCACATCTGGCCCGTCGATGTCCCAGGGCACCGCCGTGCCTCGTTCCTCGTTAGTATAGTGGACGAGTATCTCCGCCTGTCACGCGGAAGACCGGGGTTCGATTCCCCAACGGGGAGAGTAGAGTTTTCTATCAGATGCTGACTCTTCCCCAAAGCGGACAAAAGCAACTCATTCATGAAAGCTTTGTATTCATCAACTGGTATGAAGCCATAATAGATGCAATGCCTCATTACAGCAGTACGTGGCGCTATAGGCCACGTTCTCTTCTCAAACACAGCAGAAACATTTGAGGTTGCAAATTCAGAGTTGCTTTAGATTCGCGCAAATTGCACCACCACTCAATGTGAAGCTCCTGAGAAGTAAGGCAATTGTTACTTCTGAGAAGTAAGGCAAATGCGTACTTTGTTCCTGACTCAGAGCGATCACAAAAATGAATGTGTTAAATCAGAGTTGCTTTGGATTTGGGCAAACTGCATCACTTCTCAGTGTGAACCTCAACTTCTTGTTTTGTTACTGACTCACAGCGATCACAATAACGTATGTGTTTCCGCCCGGTCTCGAACCAGGGACCTTTCGCGCGTTAGGCAAACGTGATAACCACTACACTACGGAAACGGTGAAAAGGGCCCTGCCTATCACGTGGGTGGTTCAAAGCACTTGACCTTGAGCCGTGTCTGGAGTATCTTGACCATATACAGACATTTCATGGGCAGTCATACTACTGTCAGCTGCTGGTTAAAAAAAATAAGCTAATCAAGTTCTGAGGTGATATGGACTACACAGGTCACAATCAATGCATCCATCTTTTTTTTTTCTGGTAACTGCACATCTGGCCCGTCGATGTCCCAGGGCACCGCCGTGCCTCGTTCCTCGTTAGTATAGTGGACGAGTATCTCCGCCTGTCACGCGGAAGACCGGGGTTCGATTCCCCGACGGGGAGAGTAGAGTTTTCTATCAGTGAAAAGCAACTCATTCACGAAAGCTTTGTATTCATCAACTGGTATGAAGCTATAATAGATGCAATGCCTCATTTCAGCAGTACGTGGCGCTATAGGCCACGTTCTCTTCTCAAACACAGCAGAAACATTTGAGGTTGCAAATTCAGAGTTGCTTTAGATTCGCGCAAATTGCACCACGACTCAATGTGAAGCTCCTGAGAAGTAAGGCAATTGTTACTTCTGAGAATTAAGGCAAATGCGTACTTTGTTCCTGACTCAGAGCGATCACAAAAATGAATGTGTTAAATCAGAGTTGCTTTGGATTTGGGCAAATTGCATCACTTCTCAGTGTGAACCTCCACTTCTTGTTTTGTTACTGACTCACAGCAATTACAATAATGTATGTGTTTCCGCCCGGTCTCGAACCAGGGACCTTTCACGTGTGAGGCGAACGTGATAACCACTACACTACGGAAACGGTGAAAAGGGCCCTGCCTATCACGTGGGTGTTTCAAAGCACTTGATCTTGAGCCGTGTCGGGAGTATCTTGACCATATACAGACATTTCATGGGCAGTCATACTACTGTCAGCTGCTGGTTAAAAAAAATAAGCTAATCAAGTTCTGAGGTGATATGGACTACACAGGTCACAATCAATGCATCCATCTTTTTTTTTTTCTGGTAACTGCACATCTGGCCCGTCGATGGCCCAGGGCATAGCCGTGCCTCGTTCCTCGTTAGTATAGTGGACAAGTATCTCCGCCTGTCATGCGGAAGACCGGGGTTCGATTCCCCGACAGGGAGAGTAGAGTTTTCTATCAGATGCTGACTCTTCCCCAAAGCGGACAAAAGCAACTCATTCACGAAAGCTTTGTATTCATCAACTGGTATGAAGCCATAAGAGATGCAATGCCTCATTTCAGCAGTACGTGGCGCTATAGGCCACGTTCTCTTCTCAAACACAGCAGAAATATTTGAGGTTGCAAATTCAGAGTTGCTTTAGATTCGCGCAAATTGCACCACCACTCAATGTGAAGCTCCTGAGAAGTAAGGCAATTGTTACTTCTGAGAAGTAAGGCAAATGCTTATTTTGTTCCTGACTCAGAGCGATCACAAAAATGAATGTGTTAAATCAGAGTTGCTTTGGATTTGGGCAAACTGCATCACTTCTCAGTGTGAACCTCCACTTGTTGTTTTGTTACTGACTCACAGCGATCACAATAACTTTTGTGTTTCCGCCCAGTCTCGAACCGGGGACCTTTCGCGTGTTAGGCAAACGTGATAACCACTACACTACGGAAACGGTGAAAAGGGCCCTGCCTATCACGTGGGTGGTTCAAAGCACTTGACCTTGAGCTGTGTCTGGAGTATCTTGACCATATACAGACATTTCATGGGCAGTCATACTACTGTCAGCTGCTGGTTAAAAAAAATAATCTAATCAAGTTCTGAGGTGATATGGACTACACAGGTCACAATCAATGCATCCATCTTTTTTTTTTCTGGTAACTGCACATCTGGCCCGTCGATGTCCCAGGGCACCGCCGTGCCTCGTTCCTCGTTAGTATAGTGGACGAGTATCTCCGCCTGTCACGCGGAAGACCGGGGTTCGATTCCCCAACGGGGAGAGTAGAGTTTTCTATCAGATGCTGACTCTTCCCCAAAGCGGACAAAAGCAACTCATTCATGAAAGCTTTGTATTCATCAACTGGTATGAAGCCATAATAGATGCAATGCCTCATTACAGCAGTACGTGGCGCTATAGGCCACGTTCTCTTCTCAAACACAGCAGAAACATTTGAGGTTGCAAATTCAGAGTTGCTTTAGATTCGCGCAAATTGCACCACCACTCAATGTGAAGCTCCTGAGAAGTAAGGCAATTGTTACTTCTGAGAAGTAAGGCAAATGCGTACTTTGTTCCTGACTCAGAGCGATCACAAAAATGAATGTGTTAAATCAGAGTTGCTTTGGATTTGGGCAAACTGCATCACTTCTCAGTGTGAACCTCAACTTCTTGTTTTGTTACTGACTCACAGCGATCACAATAACGTATGTGTTTCCGCCCGGTCTCGAACCAGGGACCTTTCGCGTGTTAGGCAAACGTGATAACCACTACACTACGGAAACGGTGAAAAGGGCCCTGCCTATCACGTGGGTGGTTCAAAGCACTTGACCTTGAGCCGTGTCTGGAGTATCTTGACCATATACAGACATTTCATGGGCAGTCATACTACTGTCAGCTGCTGGTTAAAAAAAATAAGCTAATCAAGTTCTGAGGTGATATGGACTACACAGGTCACAATCAATGCATCCATCTTTTTTTTTTCTGGTAACTGCACATCTGGCCCGTCGATGTCCCAGGGCACCGCCGTGCCTCGTTCCTCGTTAGTATAGTGGACGAGTATCTCCGCCTGTCACGCGGAAGACCGGGGTTCGATTCCCCGACGGGGAGAGCAGAGTTTTCTATCAGATGCTGACTCTTCCCCAAAGCGGACAAAAGCAACTCATTCACGAAAGCTTTGTATTCATCAACTGGTATGAAGCCATAATAGATGCAATGCCTCATTTCAGCAGTACGTGGCGCTATAGGCCACGTTCTCTTCTCAAACACAGCAGAAACATTTGAGGTTGCAAATTCAGAGTTGCTTTAGATTCGCGCAAATTGCACCACCACTCAATGTGAAGCTCCTGAGAAGTAAGGCAATTGTTACTTCTGAGAAGTAAGGCAAATGCTTATTTTGTTCCTGACTCAGAGCGATCACAAAAATGAATGTGTTAAATCAGAGTTGCTTTGGATTTGGGCAAACTGCATCACTTCTCAGTGTGAACCTCAACTTCTTGTTTTGTTACTGACTCACAGCGATCACAATAACGTATGTGTTTCCGCCCGGTCTCGAACCAGGGACCTTTCGCGTGTTAGGCAAACGTGATAACCACTACACTACGGAAACGGTAAAAAGGGCCCTGCCTATCACGTGGGTGGTTCAAAGCACTTGACCTTGAGCCGTGTCGGGAGTATCTTGACCATATACAGACATTTCATGGGCAGTCATACTACTGTCAGCTGCTGGTTAAAAAAAATAAGCTAATCAAGTTCTGAGGTGATATGGACTACACAGGTCACAATCAATGCATCCATCTTTTTTTTTTCTGGTAACTGCACATCTGGCCCGTCGATGTCCCAGGGCACCGCCGTGCCTCGTTCCTCGTTAGTATAGTGGACGAGTATCTCCGCCTGTCACGCGGAAGACCGGGGTTCGATTTCCCGACGGGGAGAGTAGAGTTTTCTATCAGTGAAAAGCAACTCATTCACGAAAGCTTTGTATTCATCAACTGGTATGAAGCCACAATAGATGCAATGCCTCATTTCAGCAGTACGTGGCGCTATAGGCCACGTTCTCTTCTCAAACACAGCAGAAACATTTGAGGTTGTAAATTCAGAGTTGCTTTAGATTCGCGCAAATTGCACCACCACTCAATGTGAAGCTCCTGAGAAGTAAGGCAATTGTTACTTCTGAGAAGTAAGGCAAATGCGTACTTTGTTCCTGACTCAGAGCGATCACAAAAATGAATGTGTTAAATCAGAGTTGCTTTGGATTTGGGCAAACTGCATCACTTCTCAGTGTGAACCTCCACTTGTTGTTTTGTTACTGACTCACAGCGATCACAATAACTTTTGTGTTTCCGCCCAGTCTCGAACCGGGGACCTTTCGCGTGTTAGGCAAACGTGATAACCGCTACACTACGGAAACGGTGAAAAGGGCCCTGCCTATCACGTGGGTGGTTCAAAGCACTTGACCTTGAGCTGTGTCTGGAGTATCTTGACCATATACAGACATTTCATGGGCAGTCATACTACTGTCAGCTGCTGGTTAAAAAAAATAATCTAATCAAGTTCTGAGGTGATATGGACTACACAGGTCACAATCAATGCATCCATCTTTTTTTTTTCTGGTAACTGCACATCTGGCCCGTCGATGTCCCAGGGCACCGCCGTGCCTCGTTCCTCGTTAGTATAGTGGACGAGTATCTCCGCCTGTCACGCGGAAGACCGGGGTTCGATTCCCCGACGGGGAGAGTAGAGTTTTCTATCAGATGCTGACTCTTCCCCAAAGCGGACAAAAGCAACTCATTCACGAAAGCTTTGTATTCATCAACTGGTATGAAGCCATAATAGATGCAATGCCTCATTTCAGCAGTACGTGGCGCTATAGGCCACGTTCTCTTCTCAAACACAGCAGAAACATTTGAGGTTGCAAATTCAGAGTTGCTTTAGATTCGCGCAAATTGCACCACCACTCAATGTGAAGCTCCTGAGAAGTAAGGCAATTGTTACTTCTGAGAAGTAAGGCAAATGCTTATTTTGTTCCTGACTCAGAGCGATCACAAAAATGAATGTGTTAAATCAGAGTTGCTTTGGATTTGGGCAAACTGCATCACTTCTCAGTGTGAACCTCAACTTCTTGTTTTGTTACTGACTCACAGCGATCACAATAACGTATGTGTTTCCGCCCGGTCTCGAACCAGGGACCTTTCGCGTGTTAGGCAAACGTGATAACCACTACACTACGGAAACGGTGAAAAGGGCCCTGCCTATCACGTGGGTGGTTCAAAGCACTTGACCTTGAGCCGTGTCGGGAGTATCTTGACCATATACAGACATTTCATGGGCAGTCATACTACTGTCAGCTGCTGGTTAAAAAAAATAAGCTAATCAAGTTCTGAGGTGATATGGACTACACAGGTCACAATCAATGCATCCATCTTTTTTTTTTCTGGTAACTGCACATCTGGCCCGTCGATGTCCCAGGGCACCGCCGTGCCTCGTTCCTCGTTAGTATAGTGGACGAGTATCTCCGCCTGTCACGCGGAAGACCGGGGTTCGATTTCCCGACGGGGAGAGTAGAGTTTTCTATCAGTGAAAAGCAACTCATTCACGAAAGCTTTGTATTCATCAACTGGTATGAAGCCACAATAGATGCAATGCCTCATTTCAGCAGTACGTGGCGCTATAGGCCACGTTCTCTTCTCAAACACAGCAGAAACATTTGAGGTTGTAAATTCAGAGTTGCTTTAGATTCGCGCAAATTGCACCACCACTCAATGTGAAGCTCCTGAGAAGTAAGGCAATTGTTACTTCTGAGAAGTAAGGCAAATGCGTACTTTGTTCCTGACTCAGAGCGATCACAAAAATGAATGTGTTAAATCAGAGTTGCTTTGGATTTGGGCAAACTGCATCACTTCTCAGTGTGAACCTCCACTTGTTGTTTTGTTACTGACTCACAGCGATCACAATAACTTTTGTGTTTCCACCCGGTCTCGAACCGGGGACCTTTCGCGTGTGAGGCGAACGTGATAACCACTACACTACGGAAACGGTGAAAAGGGCCCTGCCTATCACGTGGGTGTTTCAAAGCACTTGACCTTGAGCCGTGTCGGGAGTATCTTGACCATATACAGACATTTCATGGGCAGTCATACTACTGTCAGCTGCTGGTTAAAAAAAATAAGCTAATCAAGTTCTGAGGTGATATGGACTACACAGGTCACAATCAATGCATCCATCTTTTTTTTTTCTGGTAACTGCACATCTGGCCCGTCGATGTCCCAGGGCACCGCCGTGCCTCGTTCCTCGTTAGTATAGTGGACGAGTATCTCCGCCTGTCACGCGGAAGACCGGGGTTCGATTCCCCGACGGGGAGAGTAGAGTTTTCTATCAGTGAAAAGCAACTCATTCACGAAAGCTTTGTATTCATCAACTGGTATGAAGCCATAATAGATGCAATGCCTCATTTCAGCAGTACGTGGCGCTATAGGCCACGTTCTCTTCTCAAACACAGCAGAAACATTTGAGGTTGCAAATTCAGAGTTGCTTTAGATTCGCGCAAATTGCACCACCACTCAATGTGAAGCTCCTGAGAAGTAAGGCAATTGTTACTTCTGAGAAGTAAGGCAAATGCGTACTTTGTTCCTGACTCAGAGCGATCACAAAAATGAATGTGTTAAATCAGAGTTGCTTTGGATTTGGGCAAATTGCATCACTTCTCAGTGTGAACCTCCACTTCTTGTTTTGTTACTGACTCACAGCAATCACAATATGTATGTGTTTCCCCCCGGTCTCGAACCAGGGACCTTTCGCGTGTGAGGCGAACGTGATAACCACTACACTACAGAAACGGTGAAAAGGGCCCTGCCTATCACGTGGGTGTTTCAAAGCACTTGACCTTGAGCCGTGTCGGGAGTATCTTGACCATATACAGACATTTCATGGGCAGTCATACTACTGTCAGCTGCTGGTTAAAAAAAATAAGCTAATCAAGTTCTGAGGTGATATGGACTACACAGGTCACAATCAATGCATCCATCTTTTTTTTTTCTGGTAACTGCACATCTGGCCCGTCGATGTCCCAGGGCACCGCCGTGCCTCGTTCCTCGTTAGTATAGTGGACGAGTATCTCCGCCTGTCACGCGGAAGACCGGGGTTCGATTCCCCGACGGGGAGAGTAGAGTTTTCTATCAGTGAAAAGCAACTCATTCACGAAAGCTTTGTATTCATCAACTGGTATGAAGCCATAATAGATGCAATGCCTCATTTCAGCAGTACGTGGCGCTATAGGCCACGTTCTCTTCTCAAACACAGCAGAAACATTTGAGGTTGCAAATTCAGAGTTGCTTTAGATTCGCGCAAATTGCACCACCACTCAATGTGAAGCTCCTGAGAAGTAAGGCAATTGTTACTTCTGAGAAGTAAGGCAAATGCGTACTTTGTTCCTGACTCAGAGCGATCACAAAAATGAATGTGTTAAATCAGAGTTGCTTTGGATTTGGGCAAATTGCATCACTTCTCAGTGTGAACCTCCACTTCTTGTTTTGTTACTGACTCACAGCAATCACAATAATGTATGTGTTCCCCCCGGTCTCGAACCAGGGACCTTTCGCGTGTGAGGCGAACGTGATAACCACTACACTACAGAAACGGTGAAAAGGGCCCTGCCTATCACGTGGGTGTTTCAAAGCACTTGACCTTGAGCCGTGTCGGGAGTATCTTGACCATATACAGACATTTCATGGGCAGTCATACTACTGTCAGCTGCTGGTTAAAAAAAATAAGCTAATCAAGTTCTGAGGTGATATGGACTACACAGGTCACAATCAATGCATCCATCTTTTTTTTTTCTGGTAACTGCACATCTGGCCCGTCGATGTCCCAGGGCACCGCCGTGCCTCGTTCCTCGTTAGTATAGTGGACGAGTATCTCCGCCTGTCACGCGGAAGACCGGGGTTCGATTCCCCGACGGGGAGAGTAGAGTTTTCTATCAGATGCTGACTCTTCCCCAAAGCGGACAAAAGCAACTCATTCACGAAAGCTTTGTATTCATCAACTGGTATGAAGCCTTAATAGATGCAATGCCTCATTTCAGCAGTACGTGGCGCTATAGGCCACATTCTCTTCTCAAACACAGCAGAAACATTTGAGGTTGCAAATTCAGAGTTGCTTTAGATTCGCGCAAATTGCACCACCACTCAATGTGAAGCTCCTGAGAAGTATGGCAATTCTTACTTCTGAGAAGTAAGGCAAATGCGTATTTTGTTCCTGACTCAGAGCGATCACAAAACTGAATGTGTTAAATCAGAGTTGCTTTGGATTTGGGCAAATTGCATCACTTCTCAGTGTGAACCTCCACTTGTTGTTTTGTTACTGACTCACAGCGATCACAATAACTTTCGTGTTTCCGCCCAGTCTCGATCCGGGGACCTTTCGCGTGTGAGGCGAACGTGATAACCACTACACTACAGAAACGGTGAAAAGGGCCCTGCCTATCACGTGGGTGTTTCAAAGCACTTGACCTTGAGCCGTGTCGGGAGTATCTTGACCATATACAGACATTTCATGGGCAGTCATACTACTGTCAGCTGCTGGTTAAAAAAAATAAGCTAATCAAGTTCTGAGGTGATATGGACTACACAGGTCACAATCAATGCATCCATCTTTTTTTTTTCTGGTAACTGCACATCTGGCCCGTCTATGTCCCAGGGCACCACCGTGCCTCGTTCCTCGTTAGTATAGTGGACGAGTATCTCCGCCTGTCACGCGGAAGACCGGGGTTCGATTCCCCGACGGGGAGAGTAGAGTTTTCTATCAGTGAAAAGCAACTCATTCACGAAAGCTTTGTTTACATCAACTGGTATGAAGCCATAATAGATGCAATGCCTCATTTCAGCAGTACGTGGCGCTATAGGCCACGTTCTCTTCTCAAACACAGCAGAAACATTTGAGGTTGCAAATTCAGAGTTGCTTTAGATTCGCGCAAATTGCACCACCACTCAATGTGAAGCTCCTGAGAAGTAAGGCAATTGTTACTTCTGAGAAGTAAGGCAAATGCGTACTTTGTTCCTGACTCAGAGCGATCACAAAAATGAATGTGTTAAATCAGAGTTGCTTTGGATTTGGGCAAATTGCATCACTTCTCAGTGTGAACCTCCACTTCTTGTTTTGTTACTGACTCACAGCAATCACAATAATGTATGTGTTTCCCCCCGGTCTCGAACCAGGGACCTTTCGCGTGTGAGGCGAACGTGATAACCACTACACTACAGAAACGGTGAAAAGGGCCCTGCCTATCACGTGGGTGTTTCAAAGCACTTGACCTTGAGCCGTGTCGGGAGTATCTTGACCATATACAGACATTTCATGGGCAGTCATACTACTGTCAGCTGCTGGTTAAAAAAAATAAGCTAATCAAGTTCTGAGGTGATATGGACTACACAGGTCACAATCAATGCATCCATCTTTTTTTTTTCTGGTAACTGCACATCTGGCCCGTCGATGTCCCAGGGCACCGCCGTGCCTCGTTCCTCGTTAGTATAGTGGACGAGTATCTCCGCCTGTCACGCGGAAGACCGGGGTTCGATTCCCCGACGGGGAGAGTAGAGTTTTCTATCAGTGAAAAGCAACTCATTCACGAAAGCTTTGTATTCATCAACTGGTATGAAGCCATAATAGATGCAATGCCTCATTTCAGCAGTACGTGGCGCTATAGGCCACGTTCTCTTCTCAAACACAGCAGAAACATTTGAGGTTGCAAATTCAGAGTTGCTTTAGATTCGCGCAAATTGCACCACCACTCAATGTGAAGCTCCTGAGAAGTAAGGCAATTGTTACTTCTGAGAAGTAAGGCAAATGCGTACTTTGTTCCTGACTCAGAGCGATCACAAAAATGAATGTGTTAAATCAGAGTTGCTTTGGATTTGGGCAAATTGCATCACTTCTCAGTGTGAACCTCCACTTCTTGTTTTGTTACTGACTCACAGCAATCACAATAATGTATGTGTTCCCCCCGGTCTCGAACCAGGGACCTTTCGCGTGTGAGGCGAACGTGATAACCACTACACTACAGAAACGGTGAAAAGGGCCCTGCCTATCACGTGGGTGTTTCAAAGCACTTGACCTTGAGCCGTGTCGGGAGTATCTTGACCATATACAGACATTTCATGGGCAGTCATACTACTGTCAGCTGCTGGTTAAAAAAAATAAGCTAATCAAGTTCTGAGGTGATATGGACTACACAGGTCACAATCAATGCATCCATCTTTTTTTTTTCTGGTAACTGCACATCTGGCCCGTCGATGTCCCAGGGCACCGCCGTGCCTCGTTCCTCGTTAGTATAGTGGACGAGTATCTCCGCCTGTCACGCGGAAGACCGGGGTTCGATTCCCCGACGGGGAGAGTAGAGTTTTCTATCAGATGCTGACTCTTCCCCAAAGCGGACAAAAGCAACTCATTCACGAAAGCTTTGTATTCATCAACTGGTATGAAGCCTTAATAGATGCAATGCCTCATTTCAGCAGTACGTGGCGCTATAGGCCACATTCTCTTCTCAAACACAGCAGAAACATTTGAGGTTGCAAATTCAGAGTTGCTTTAGATTCGCGCAAATTGCACCACCACTCAATGTGAAGCTCCTGAGAAGTATGGCAATTCTTACTTCTGAGAAGTAAGGCAAATGCGTATTTTGTTCCTGACTCAGAGCGATCACAAAACTGAATGTGTTAAATCAGAGTTGCTTTGGATTTGGGCAAATTGCATCACTTCTCAGTGTGAACCTCCACTTGTTGTTTTGTTACTGACTCACAGCGATCACAATAACTTTTGTGTTTCCGCCCAGTCTCGATCCGGGGACCTTTCGCGTGTGAGGCGAACGTGATAACCACTACACTACAGAAACGGTGAAAAGGGCCCTGCCTATCACGTGGGTGTTTCAAAGCACTTGACCTTGAGCCGTGTCGGGAGTATCTTGACCATATACAGACATTTCATGGGCAGTCATACTACTGTCAGCTGCTGGTTAAAAAAAATAAGCTAATCAAGTTCTGAGGTGATATGGACTACACAGGTCACAATCAATGCATCCATCTTTTTTTTTTCTGGTAACTGCACATCTGGCCCGTCTATGTCCCAGGGCACCACCGTGCCTCGTTCCTCGTTAGTATAGTGGACGAGTATCTCCGCCTGTCACGCGGAAGACCGGGGTTCGATTCCCCGACGGGGAGAGTAGAGTTTTCTATCAGTGAAAAGCAACTCATTCACGAAAGCTTTGTTTACATCAACTGGTATGAAGCCATAATAGATGCAATGCCTCATTTCAGCAGTACGTGGCGCTATAGGCCACGTTCTCTTCTCAAACACAGCAGAAACATTTGAGGTTGCAAATTCAGAGTTGCTTTAGATTCGCGCAAATTGCACCACCACTCAATGTGAAGCTCCTGAGAAGTAAGGCAATTGTTACTTCTGAGAAGTAAGGCAAACGCGTACTTTGTTCCTGACTCAGAGCGATCACAAAAGTTTATGTGTTAAATCAGAGTTGCTTTGGATTTGGGCAAATTGCATCACTTCTCAGTGTGAACCTCCACTTCTTGTTTTGTTACTGACTCACAGCAATTACAATAATGTATGTGTTTCCGCCCGGTCTCGAACCAGGGACCTTTCGCGTGTGAGGCGAACGTGATAACCACTACACTACAGAAACGGTGAAAAGGGCCCTGCCTATCACGTGGGTGTTTCAAAGCACTTGACCTTGAGCCGTGTCGGGAGTATCTTGACCATATACAGACATTTCATGGGCAGTCATACTACTGTCAGCTGCTGGTTAAAAAAAATAAGCTAATCAAGTTCTGAGGTGATATGGACTACACAGATCACAATCAATGCATCCATCTTTTTTTTTTCTGGTAACTGCACATCTGGCCCGTCGATGTCCCAGGGCACCACCGTGCCTCGTTCCTCGTTAGTATAGTGGACGAGTATCTCCGCCTGTCACGCGGAAGACCGGGGTTCGATTCCCCGACGGGGAGAGTAGAGTTTTCTATCAGATGCTGACTCTTCCCCAAAGCGGACAAAAGCAACTCATTCACGAAAGCTTTGTATTCATCAACTGGTATGAAGCCATAATAGATGCAATGCCTCATTTCAGCAGTACGTGGCGCTATAGGCCACGTTCTCTTCTCAAACACAGCAGAAACATTTGAGGTTGCAAATTCAGAGTTGCTTTAGATTCGCGCAAATTGCACCACCACTCAATGTGAAGCTCCTGAGAAGTAAGGCAATTGTTACTTCTGAGAAGTAAGGCAAATGCGTACTTTGTTCCTGACTCAGAGCGATCACAAAAATGAATGTGTTAAATCAGAGTTGCTTTGGATTTGGGCAAACTGCATCACTTCTCAGCGTGAACCTCAACTTCTTGTTTTGTTACTGACTCACAGCGATCACAATAATGTATGTGTTTCCGCCCGGTCTCGAACCAGGGTCCTTTCGCATGTTTGGCAAACGTGATAACCACTACACTACGGAAACGGTGAAAAGGGCCCTGCCTATCACGTGGGTGGTTCAAAGCACTTGACCTTGAGCCGTGTCGGGAGTATCTTGACCATATACAGACATTTCATGGGCAGTCATACTACTGTCAGCTGCTGGTTAAAAAAAATAAGCTAATCAAGTTCTGAGGTGATATGGACTACACAGGTCACAATCAATGCATCCATCTTTTTTTTTTCTGGTAACTGCACATCTGGCCCGTCGATGTCCCAGGGCACCGCCGTGCCTCGTTCCTCGTTAGTATAGTGGACGAGTATCTCCGCCTGTCACGCGGAAGACCGGGGTTCGATTTCCCGACGGGGAGAGTAGAGTTTTCTATCAGTGAAAAGCAACTCATTCACGAAAGCTTTGTATTCATCAACTGGTATGAAGCCACAATAGATGCAATGCCTCATTTCAGCAGTACGTGGCGCTATAGGCCACGTTCTCTTCTCAAACACAGCAGAAACATTTGAGGTTGTAAATTCAGAGTTGCTTTAGATTCGCGCAAATTGCACCACCACTCAATGTGAAGCTCCTGAGAAGTAAGGCAATTGTTACTTCTGAGAAGTAAGGCAAATGCGTACTTTGTTCCTGACTCAGAGCGATCACAAAAATGAATGTGTTAAATCAGAGTTGCTTTGGATTTGGGCAAACTGCATCACTTCTCAGTGTGAACCTCAACTTCTTGTTTTGTTACTGACTCACAGCGATCACAATAATGTATGTGTTTCCGCCCGGTCTCGAACCGGGGACCTTTCGCGTGTTAGGCGAACGTGATAACCACTACACTACGGAAACGGTGAAAAGGGCCCTGCCTATCACGTGGGTGTTTCAAAGCACTTGACCTTGAGCCGTGTCGGGAGTATCTTGACCATATACAGACATTTCATGGGCAGTCATACTACTGTCAGCTGCTGGTTAAAAAAATAAGCTAATCAAGTTCTGAGGTGATATGGACTACACAGGTCACAATCAATGCATCCATCTTTTTTTTTTCTGGTAACTGCACATCTGGCCCGTCGATGTCCCAGGGCACCGCCGTGCCTCGTTCCTCGTTAGTATAGTGGACGAGTATCTCCGCCTGTCACGCGGAAGACCGGGGTTCGATTCCCCGAGGGGGAGAGTAGAGTTTTCTATCAGTGAAAAGCAACTCATTCACGAAAGCTTTGTATTCATCAACTGGTATGAAGCCATAATAGATGCAATGCCTCATTTCAGCAGTACTTGGCGCTATAAGCCACGTTCTCTTCTCAAACACAGCAGAAACATTTGAGGTTGCAAATTCAGAGTTGCTTTAGATTCGCGCAAATTGCACCACCACTCAATGTGAAGCTCCTGAGAAGTAAGGCAATTGTTACTTCTGAGAAGTAAGGCAAATGCGTACTTTGTTCCTGACTCAGAGCGATCACAAAAATGAATGTGTTAAATGAGAGTTGCTTTGGATTTGGGCAAATTGCATCACTTCTCAGTGTGAACCTCCACTTCTTGTTTTGTTACTGACTCACAGCAATCACAATAATGTATGTGTTTCTGCCCGGTCTCAAACCGGGGACCTTTCGCGTGTGAGGCGAACGTGATAACCACTACACTACAGAAACGGTGAAATGGGCCCTGCCTATCACGTGGGTGTTTCAAAGCACTTGACCTTGAGCCGTGTCGGGAGTATCTTGACCATATACAGACATTTCATGGGCAGTCATACTACTGTCAGCTGCTGGTTAAAAAAAATGAGCTAATCAAGTTCTGAGGTGATATGGACTACACAGGTCACAATCAATGCATCCATCTGTTTTTTTTCTGGTAACTGCACATCTGGCCCGTCGATGTCCCATGGCACCACCGTGCCTCGTTCCTCGTTAGTATAGTGGACAAGTATCTCAGCCTGTCACGCAGAAGACCGGGGTTCGATTCCCCGACGGGGAGAGTAGAGTTTTCTATCAGATGCTGACTCTTCTCCCAAAGTGGACGAAAGCAACTCATTCCCGAAAGCTTTGTATTCATCAACTGGTATGAAGCAATAATAGATGCAATGCCTCATTTCAGCAGTACGTGGCGCTATAGGCCACGTTCTCTTCTCAAACACAGCAGAAACATTTGAGGTTGCAAATACAGAGTTGCTTTAGATTCGCGCAAATTGCACCACCACTCAATGTGAAGCTCCTGAGAAGTAAGGCAATTCTTACTTCGGAGAAGTAAGGCAAATGCGTATTTTGTTCCTGACTCAGAGCGATCACAAAACTGAATGTGTTAAATCAGAGTTGCTTTGGATTTGGGCAAACTGCATCACTTCTCAGTGTGAACCTCCACTTGTTGTTTTGTTACTGACTCACAGCGATCACAATAACTTTTGTGTTTCCACCCGGTCTCGAACCGGGGACCTTTCGCGTGTGAGGCGAACGTGATAACCACTACACTACGGAAACGGTGAAAAGGGCCCTGCCTATCACGTGGGTGTTTCAAAGCACTTGACCTTGAGCCGTGTCGGGAGTATCTTGACCATATACAGACATTTCATGGGCAGTCATACTACTGTCAGCTGCTGGTTAAAAAAAATAATCTAATCAAGTTCTGAGGTGATATGGACTACACAGGTCACAATCAATGCATCCATCTTTTTTTTTTCTGGTAACTGCACATCTGGCCCGTCGATGTCCCAGGGCACCGCCGTGCCTCGTTCCTCGTTAGTATAGTGGACGAGTATCTCCGCCTGTCACGCGGAAGACCGGGGTTCGATTCCCCAACGGGGAGAGTAGAGTTTTCTATCAGATGCTGACTCTTCCCCAAAGCGGACAAAAGCAACTCATTCATGAAAGCTTTGTATTCATCAACTGGTATGAAGCCATAATAGATGCAATGCCTCATTACAGCAGTACGTGGCGCTATAGGCCACGTTCTCTTCTCAAACACAGCAGAAACATTTGAGGTTGCAAATTCAGAGTTGCTTTAGATTCGCGCAAATTGCACCACCACTCAATGTGAAGCTCCTGAGAAGTAAGGCAATTGTTACTTCTGAGAAGTAAGGCAAATGCGTACTTTGTTCCTGACTCAGAGCGATCACAAAAATGAATGTGTTAAATCAGAGTTGCTTTGGATTTGATCAAACTGCATCACTTCTCAGTGTGAACCTCAACTTCTTGTTTTGTTACTGACTCACAGCGATCACAATAACGTATGTGTTTCCGCCCGGTCTCGAACCAGGGACCTTTCGCGCGTTAGGCAAACGTGATAACCACTACACTACGGAAACGGTGAAAAGGGCCCTGCCTATCACGTGGGTGGTTCAAAGCACTTGACCTTGAGCCGTGTCTGGAGTATCTTGACCATATACAGACATTTCATGGGCAGTCATACTACTGTCAGCTGCTGGTTAAAAAAAATAAGCTAATCAAGTTCTGAGGTGATATGGACTACACAGGTCACAATCAATGCATCCATCTTTTTTTTTTCTGGTAACTGCACATCTGGCCCGTCGATGTCCCAGGGCACCGCCGTGCCTCGTTCCTCGTTAGTATAGTGGACGAGTATCTCCGCCTGTCACGCGGAAGACCGGGGTTCGATTCCCCGACGGGGAGAGTAGAGTTTTCTATCAGTGAAAAGCAACTCATTCACGAAAGCTTTGTATTCATCAACTGGTATGAAGCTATAATAGATGCAATGCCTCATTTCAGCAGTACGTGGCGCTATAGGCCACGTTCTCTTCTCAAACACAGCAGAAACATTTGAGGTTGCAAATTCAGAGTTGCTTTAGATTCGCGCAAATTGCACCACGACTCAATGTGAAGCTCCTGAGAAGTAAGGCAATTGTTACTTCTGAGAATTAAGGCAAATGCGTACTTTGTTCCTGACTCAGAGCGATCACAAAAATGAATGTGTTAAATCAGAGTTGCTTTGGATTTGGGCAAATTGCATCACTTCTCAGTGTGAACCTCCACTTCTTGTTTTGTTACTGACTCACAGCAATTACAATAATGTATGTGTTTCCGCCCGGTCTCGAACCAGGGACCTTTCACGTGTGAGGCGAACGTGATAACCACTACACTACGGAAACGGTGAAAAGGGCCCTGCCTATCACGTGGGTGTTTCAAAGCACTTGATCTTGAGCCGTGTCGGGAGTATCTTGACCATATACAGACATTTCATGGGCAGTCATACTACTGTCAGCTGCTGGTTAAAAAAAATAAGCTAATCAAGTTCTGAGGTGATATGGACTACACAGGTCACAATCAATGCATCCATCTTTTTTTTTTTCTGGTAACTGCACATCTGGCCCGTCGATGGCCCAGGGCATAGCCGTGCCTCGTTCCTCGTTAGTATAGTGGACAAGTATCTCCGCCTGTCATGCGGAAGACCGGGGTTCGATTCCCCGACAGGGAGAGTAGAGTTTTCTATCAGATGCTGACTCTTCCCCAAAGCGGACAAAAGCAACTCATTCACGAAAGCTTTGTATTCATCAACTGGTATGAAGCCATAAGAGATGCAATGCCTCATTTCAGCAGTACGTGGCGCTATAGGCCACGTTCTCTTCTCAAACACAGCAGAAATATTTGAGGTTGCAAATTCAGAGTTGCTTTAGATTCGCGCAAATTGCACCACCACTCAATGTGAAGCTCCTGAGAAGTAAGGCAATTGTTACTTCTGAGAAGTAAGGCAAATGCTTATTTTGTTCCTGACTCAGAGCGATCACAAAAATGAATGTGTTAAATCAGAGTTGCTTTGGATTTGGGCAAACTGCATCACTTCTCAGTGTGAACCTCCACTTGTTGTTTTGTTACTGACTCACAGCGATCACAATAACTTTTGTGTTTCCGCCCAGTCTCGAACCGGGGACCTTTCGCGTGTTAGGCAAACGTGATAACCACTACACTACGGAAACGGTGAAAAGGGCCCTGCCTATCACGTGGGTGGTTCAAAGCACTTGACCTTGAGCTGTGTCTGGAGTATCTTGACCATATACAGACATTTCATGGGCAGTCATACTACTGTCAGCTGCTGGTTAAAAAAAATAATCTAATCAAGTTCTGAGGTGATATGGACTACACAGGTCACAATCAATGCATCCATCTTTTTTTTTTCTGGTAACTGCACATCTGGCCCGTCG
The DNA here is from genome assembly GCA_030544235.1 of Lepturacanthus savala. Lineage (NCBI taxonomy): Eukaryota > Metazoa > Chordata > Actinopteri > Scombriformes > Trichiuridae > Lepturacanthus > Lepturacanthus savala. The sequence continues at coordinate 24,771,786 of CM060477.1, read as the reverse complement.
ATGTCCCAGGGCACCGCCGTGCCTCGTTCCTCGTTAGTATAGTGGACGAGTATCTCCGCCTGTCACGCGGAAGACCGGGGTTCGATTCCCCAACGGGGAGAGTAGAGTTTTCTATCAGATGCTGACTCTTCCCCAAAGCGGACAAAAGCAACTCATTCATGAAAGCTTTGTATTCATCAACTGGTATGAAGCCATAATAGATGCAATGCCTCATTACAGCAGTACGTGGCGCTATAGGCCACGTTCTCTTCTCAAACACAGCAGAAACATTTGAGGTTGCAAATTCAGAGTTGCTTTAGATTCGCGCAAATTGCACCACCACTCAATGTGAAGCTCCTGAGAAGTAAGGCAATTGTTACTTCTGAGAAGTAAGGCAAATGCGTACTTTGTTCCTGACTCAGAGCGATCACAAAAATGAATGTGTTAAATCAGAGTTGCTTTGGATTTGGGCAAACTGCATCACTTCTCAGTGTGAACCTCAACTTCTTGTTTTGTTACTGACTCACAGCGATCACAATAACGTATGTGTTTCCGCCCGGTCTCGAACCAGGGACCTTTCGCGTGTTAGGCAAACGTGATAACCACTACACTACGGAAACGGTGAAAAGGGCCCTGCCTATCACGTGGGTGGTTCAAAGCACTTGACCTTGAGCCGTGTCTGGAGTATCTTGACCATATACAGACATTTCATGGGCAGTCATACTACTGTCAGCTGCTGGTTAAAAAAAATAAGCTAATCAAGTTCTGAGGTGATATGGACTACACAGGTCACAATCAATGCATCCATCTTTTTTTTTTCTGGTAACTGCACATCTGGCCCGTCGATGTCCCAGGGCACCGCCGTGCCTCGTTCCTCGTTAGTATAGTGGACGAGTATCTCCGCCTGTCACGCGGAAGACCGGGGTTCGATTCCCCGACGGGGAGAGTAGAGTTTTCTATCAGATGCTGACTCTTCCCCAAAGCGGACAAAAGCAACTCATTCACGAAAGCTTTGTATTCATCAACTGGTATGAAGCCATAATAGATGCAATGCCTCATTTCAGCAGTACGTGGCGCTATAGGCCACGTTCTCTTCTCAAACACAGCAGAAACATTTGAGGTTGCAAATTCAGAGTTGCTTTAGATTCGCGCAAATTGCACCACCACTCAATGTGAAGCTCCTGAGAAGTAAGGCAATTGTTACTTCTGAGAAGTAAGGCAAATGCTTATTTTGTTCCTGACTCAGAGCGATCACAAAAATGAATGTGTTAAATCAGAGTTGCTTTGGATTTGGGCAAACTGCATCACTTCTCAGTGTGAACCTCAACTTCTTGTTTTGTTACTGACTCACAGCGATCACAATAACGTATGTGTTTCCGCCCGGTCTCGAACCAGGGACCTTTCGCGTGTTAGGCAAACGTGATAACCACTACACTACGGAAACGGTGAAAAGGGGCCTGCCTATCACGTGGGTGGTTCAAAGCACTTGACCTTGAGCCGTGTCTGGAGTATCTTGACCATATACAGACATTTCATGGGCAGTCATACTACTGTCAGCTGCTGGTTAAAAAAAATAAGCTAATCAAGTTCTGAGGTGATATGGACTACACAGGTCACAATCAATGCATCCATCTTTTTTTTTTCTGGTAACTGCACATCTGGCCCGTCGATGTCCCAGGGCACCGCCGTGCCTCGTTCCTCGTTAGTATAGTGGACGAGTATCTCGCCTGTCACGCGGAAGACCGGGGTTCGATTCCCCGACGGGGAGAGTAGAGTTTTCTATCAGATGCTGACTCTTCCCCAAAGCGGACAAAAGCAACTCATTCACGAAAGCTTTGTATTCATCAACTGGTATGAAGCCATAATAGATGCAATGCCTCATTTCAGCAGTACGTGGCGCTATAGGCCACGTTCTCTTCTCAAACACAGCAGAAACATTTGAGGTTGCAAATTCAGAGTTGCTTTAGATTCGCGCAAATTGCACCACCACTCAATGTGAAGCTCCTGAGAAGTAAGGCAATTGTTACTTCTGAGAAGTAAGGCAAATGCTTATTTTGTTCCTGACTCAGAGCGATCACAAAAATGAATGTGTTAAATCAGAGTTGCTTTGGATTTGGGCAAACTGCATCACTTCTCAGTGTGAACCTCAACTTCTTGTTTTGTTACTGACTCACAGCGATCACAATAACGTATGTGTTTCCGCCCGGTCTCGAACCAGGGACCTTTCGCGTGTTAGGCAAACGTGATAACCACTACACTACGGAAACGGTGAAAAGGGCCCTGCCTATCACGTGGGTGGTTCAAAGCACTTGACCTTGAGCCGTGTCGGGAGTATCTTGACCATATACAGACATTTCATGGGCAGTCATACTACTGTCAGCTGCTGGTTAAAAAAAATAAGCTAATCAAGTTCTGAGGTGATATGGACTACACAGGTCACAATCAATGCATCCATCTTTTTTTTTTCTGGTAACTGCACATCTGGCCCGTCGATGTCCCAGGGCACCGCCGTGCCTCGTTCCTCGTTAGTATAGTGGACGAGTATCTCTGCCTGTCACGCGGAAGACCGGGGTTCGATTCCCCGACGGGGAGAGTAGAGTTTTCTATCAGTGAAAAGCAACTCATTCACGAAAGCTTTGTATTCATCAACTGGTATGAAGCCATAATAGATGCAATGCCTCATTTCAGCAGTACGTGGCGCTATAGGCCACGTTCTCTTCTCAAACACAGCAGAAACATTTGAGGTTGCAAATTCAGAGTTGCTTTAGATTCGCGCAAATTGCACCACGACTCAATGTGAAGCTCCTGAGAAGTAAGGCAATTGTTACTTCTGAGAAGTAAGGCAAATGCGTACTTTGTTCCTGACTCAGAGCGATCACAAAAATGAATGTGTTAAATCAGAGTTGCTTTGGATTTGGGCAAACTGCATCACTTCTCAGTGTGAACCTCAACTTCTTGTTTTGTTACTGACTCACAGCGATCACAATAACGTATGTGTTTCCGCCCGGTCTCGAACCAGGGACCTTTCGCGTGTTAGGCAAACGTGATAACCACTACACTACGGAAACGGTGAAAAGGGCCCTGCCTATCACGTGGGTGGTTCAAAGCACTTGACCTTGAGCCGTGTCTGGAGTATCTTGACCATATACAGACATTTCATGGGCAGTCATACTACTGTCAGCTGCTGGTTAAAAAAAATAAGCTAATCAAGTTCTGAGGTGATATGGACTACACAGGTCACAATCAATGCATCCATCTTTTTTTTTTCTGGTAACTGCACATCTGGCCCGTCGATGTCCCAGGGCACCGCCGTGCCTCGTTCCTCGTTAGTATAGTGGACGAGTATCTCTGCCTGTCACGCGGAAGACCGGGGTTCGATTCCCCGACGGGGAGAGTAGAGTTTTCTATCAGTGAAAAGCAACTCATTCACGAAAGCTTTGTATTCATCAACTGGTATGAAGCCATAATAGATGCAATGCCTCATTTCAGCAGTACGTGGCGCTATAGGCCACGTTCTCTTCTCAAACACAGCAGAAACATTTGAGGTTGCAAATTCAGAGTTGCTTTAGATTCGCGCAAATTGCACCACGACTCAATGTGAAGCTCCTGAGAAGTAAGGCAATTGTTACTTCTGAGAATTAAGGCAAATGCGTACTTTGTTCCTGACTCAGAGCGATCACAAAAATGAATGTGTTAAATCAGAGTTGCTTTGGATTTGGGCAAATTGCATCACTTCTCAGTGTGAACCTCCACTTCTTGTTTTGTTACTGACTCACAGCAATCACAATAATGTATGTTTCCGCCCGGTCTTGAACCAGGGACCTTTCGCGTGTGAGGCGAACGTGATAACCACTACACTACAGAAACGGTGAAAAGGGCCCTGCCTATCACGTGGGTGTTTCAAAGCACTTGACCTTGAGCCGTGTCGGGAGTATCTTGACCATATACAGACATTTCATGGGCAGTCATACTACTGTCAGCTGCTGGTTAAAAAAATAAGCTAATCAAGTTCTGAGGTGATATGGACTACACAGGTCACAATCAATGCATCCATCTTTTTTTTTTCTGGTAACTGCACATCTGGCCCGTCGATGTCCCAGGGCACCGCCGTGCCTCGTTCCTCGTTAGTATAGTGGACGAGTATCTCCGCCTGTCACGCGGAAGACCGGGGTTCGATTCCCCGACGGGGAGAGTAGAGTTTTCTATCAGTGAAAAGCAACTCATTCCCGAAAGCTTTGTATTCATCAACTGGTAGGAAGCCATAATAGATGCAATGCCTCATTTCAGCAGTACGTGGCGCTATAGGCCACGTTCTCTTCTCAAACACAGCAGAAACATTTGAGGTTGCAAATTCAGAGTTGCTTTAGACTCACGCAAATTGCACCACCACTCAATGTGAAGCTCCTGAGAAGTAAGGCAATTGTTACTCCTGAGAAGTAAGGCAAATGTGTATTTTGTTCCTGACTCAGAGCGATCACAAAAATGAACATGTTAAATCAGAGTTGCTTTGGATTTGGGCAAATTGCATCACTTCTCAGTGTGAACCTCCACTTCTTGTTTTGTTACTGACTCACAGTGATCACAACTTGTCTTGAACCGGGGACCTTTCGCGTGTGAGGCGAACGTGATAACCACTACACTACAGAAACTGCGAAAAGGGCCCTGCCTATCACGTGGGTGGTTCAAAGCACTTGACCTTGAGCCATGTCTAGAGTATCTTGACCATATACAGACATTTCATGGGCAGTCATACTACTGTCAGCTGATGGTTAAAAAAAATAAGATAATCAAGTTCTGAGGTTAATATGGACTACAAAGGTCACAATCAATGCATCCATCTTTTTTTACACAGTACACAATTCACAGTAATGTATGTGTTTCCGCCCGGTCTCGAACCGGGGACCTTTCGCGTGACACACACACACACACACACACACACACACACACACACACACACACACACACACACACACACACACACAATCAGCTAAATGCATCAAAATCACATGACTATGTTCAATCACACACACACAACCAGTTAAATGTATCAAAATCACATGACTATGTTCAATCACACACACACACACACACACACACACACAACCAGTTAAATGTATCAAAATCACATGACTGTTCAATCACACACACACACACACACACACACACACACACACACACAACCAGTTAAATGTATCAAAATCATATGACTATGTTCAATCACACACACACACACACCACCAGTTAAATGGATCAAAATCACATGACTATGTTCAATCACACACACACACACACACACACACACACACACACACACACAACCAGTTAAATGTATCAAAATCACATGACTATGTTCAATCACACACACACACACAACCAGTTAAATGGATCAAAATCACATGACTATGTTCAATCATACACACACACACAACCAGTTAAATGGAACAAAATCAATTGACTATGTTCAATCACACACACACACACACACACACAACCCGTTAAATGGATCAAAATCACATGACTATGTTCAATCACACATACACACACACACATTCAAACACACACACACAATCAGCTAAATGGATCAAAATCACATGACTATGTTCAATCACACACACACAACCAGTTAAATGGATCAAAATCACATGACTATGTTCAATCACACACACACACAATCAGCTAAATGGATCAAAATCACATGACTATGTTCAATCACACACACACACACACACACACATTCAAACACACACACACAATCAGCTAAATGGATCAAAATCACATGACTATGTTCAATCACACACACACACACACACATTCAAACACACACACACAATCAGCTAAATGGATCAAAATCACATGACTATATTCAATCACACACACACACACACACACACAACCAGTTAAATGGATCAAAATCACATGACTATGTTCAATCACACACACACACAATCAGCTAAATGGATCAAAATCACATGACTATGTTCAATCACACACACACACACACACACACACATTCAAACACACACACACAATCAGCTAAATGGATCAAAATCACATGACTATGTTCAACCACACACACACACAACCAGTTAAATGGATCAAAATCACATTACTATGTTCAACCACACACACACACAAACACACACAATCAGCTAAATGGATCAAAATCACATCACTATGTTCAACCACACACACACACAATCAGCTAAATGGATCAAAATCACATGACTATGTTCAATCATACACACACACACAACCAGTTAAATGGAACAAAATCACATGACTATGTTCAATCACACACACACACACACAACCAGCTAAATGGATCAAAATCACATGACTATGTTCAATCACACACACACACAATCAGCTAAATGGATCAAAATCACATCACTATGTTCAACCACACACACACACACACACACAATCAGCTAAATGGATCAAAATCACATGACTGTGTTCAATCACACACACACACACACAACCAGTTAAATGGAACAAAATCACATGACTATGTTCAATCACATACACACAACCAGTTAAATGGATCAAAATCACATTACTATGTTCAATCACGCACACACACACACACACACAGTTAAATGTATCAAAATCACATGACTATGTTCAACCACACACACACACACACACACAATCAGCTAAATGGATCAAAATCAAATGACTATGTTCAATCACGCACACACACACACACACACAGTTAAATGTATAAAAATCACATGACTATGTTCAACCACACACACACACACACACACACAATCAGCTAAATGGATCAAAATCACATGACTATGTTCAACCACACACACACACACACACACACAACTAGTTAAATGGATCAAAATCACATGACTATGTTCAATCTCACACACACACACACACACACACACACACACACACACACACCACCAGTTAAATGGATTAAAATCACATGACTATGTTCAAACACACACACACATACACAACCAGCTAAATGGATCAAAATCACATGACTATGTTCAATCACACACACACACACACACACACACACAATCAGCTAAATGGATCAAAATCACATCACTATGTTCAACCACACACACACACACAACCAGTTAAATGGATCAAAATCACATTACTATGTTCAACCACACACACACACAAAAAAACACACACACACAATCAGCTAAATGGATCAAAATCACATCACTATGTTCAACCACACACACACACACAATCAGCTAAATGGATCAAAATCACATCACTATGTTCAATCATACACACACAGACAACCAGTTAAATGGAACAAAATCACATGACTATGTTCAATCACACACACACACATTCAAACACACACACACAATCAGCTAAATGGATCAAAATCACATGACTATGTTCAATCACACACACACAACCAGTTAAATGGATCAAAATCACATGACTATGTTCAATCACACACACACACACACACACACACACACACCACCAGTTAAATGGATCAAAATCACATGACTATGTTCAATCACACACACACAACCAGTTAAATGGATCAAAATCACACACACACACACACACACAACTAGTTAAATGGATCAAAATCACATGACTATGTTCAATCACACACACACACACACACACACCACCAGTTAAATGGATCAAAATCACATGACTATGTTCAATCACACACACACACACAACCAGTTAAATGGATCAAAATCACATTACTATGTTCAATCACGCACACACACACACACACACACACACACACACACAATCAGCTAAATGGGTTCAAAATCACATGACTATGTTCAATCACACACACACAACCAGTTAAATGGATCAAAATCACATTACTATGTTCAATCACACACACACACAACCAGTTAAATGTATCAAAATCACATGACCGTTCAACCACAACACACACACACACACAATCAGCTAAATGGATCAAAATCACATTAATATGTTCAATTACACACATCAATTAAATACATCAAAATCACATTAATATGTTCAATTACACACACATCCCAATATCACAATAATATTGTGACATTAAAATACTGATGCACTTTAACTGAAAACCTTTTAACTACATTAACACTAGAACCGCCAAGGGGGTCATTTTTACCCCCTGGCGTTTTCAAATGCTTGTATTTCTGTCAAAATAAAAGCCCTGCACCTCTAAGTTCATGACTTTTCCTAAAATGGTATTATTAATCATTCTGTGAATTTTGGTGAATCTGTGATAAAGAGAAAAAAAAATATGACCATATATACCTAGAACCGCCGAGGGGGTAATTGTTACCCCCTACAGCTGTCACTCGCAAGCGTCTCGCGCTCCACATCTGGTTGCTTAGCAACGCTCATTTTTCGCGCCACACCCTTCGCGCCACGTCATCCGATTTTGACAGCTCTTACTACTACTGTCATCAATGAACAAACCGGCACGAAACATGGACCCGTCAAAAAGATATATGACAGCCAAAGAGGCCTGGCTGTTGTACCAGGATCTGAGTGAGGCAGAGTCGGAAGGAGGGGAGATAACGGTGGGTTTGAGTGGGACGGAGTCAGAGGGGGGGGACGTCAGTGTGGAGGAATCGGAGGGGGACGGGGAGATCGACGACCCATCATTTTTACCGGGTGATGCGTCATCAAGTGACGATGAGGAGCCGACTTTGCGGAAAAAGCGCCGGCTTCTAGTGACGAGTGAGGGGATTCCCTCCGCACACACTCCGCGCTCTGACGCAGCTGGAGCCAGCGGATCCGCTGTGACGGGTAAATGCGACAGTGTGTCATTTCAGTTTCCGAGTGTCCCAATCGCGCTGCATACAAGCAAGGCTAAACTAATAATACATATTTCTATTGTTCAGCGCCAGCTCAACCTGTGTGTGAGCCATATGAGACGGCCAAAGATGGAACCATATGGAGACCCATGCAGCCAGGACTGCGGACTGGAAGAGCCCAGTCCCAAAACATTGTGACAGAGAAAGGTGGCCCCACTCCATATGCGCGCCGCAACATTGACGATCCCATGAGCGCGTTCATATGTTTGATTGATCGAGTGATGCTGCAGCACATCTGTGACTGCACTGTTGCAGAGGCACGTCGGTGTGGACAGGTGGGCTGGGAACTGAGCCTGGCTGAACTAAAAGCCTTCGTTGCACTCCTCCTAGCCAGAGGAGTGCATAACGGGATGAATATTGACGTGGAAGATCTGTGGTCCAAAGAGTGGGGGCTCCCTTTTTTCAGCACCACCATGTCACGCAACCGCTACAGGGAGATAATGCGCTACCTGCGGTTTGACCAGAAAGACACCAGACGCATCCGGCTGTCTCAAGACAAGTTTGCTCTGGTGAGTGAGGTGTGGGACAGACTCATCCAGAACAGTCTGGCGTCTTATAAACCGGGGGCGGAGATAACCGTGGATGAGCAGCTGTTCCCGACAAAGTCACGCTGCACTTTTACACAGTATATGCCAAATAAGCCCGATAAATTCGGCATAAAATTTTGGCTCGCCGCTGATGTGGAAACAAAATATTTACTAAATGGTTATCCATATTTGGGGAGGGATCCAAGTCGCCCAGCAACAGTGAGCCTAGGGGAGAGTGTGGTGCTCAAATTGATGGAGCCTTTTTTGGGGAAAGGAAGAAATGTCACAACAGACAACTTCTTTACTTCTCTCCCCCTTGCCCACAAACTACTGGCAAAAAACACCAGCCTGGTGGGGACAACGAATAAAAACAAAAGATCTCTGCCTCCTTCTGCGCACCTCCAAGCAGCCCTATATGACACCAAAATAATGCGGAGCGACAGCGCAACGGTGACCATATATCAGGGAAAAGAGAAGAAGAATGTGTGCATCCTCAGCACCATGCACACATCAGTGGAGATCCACAAAGACCCGAAGAAGAGGCCAGAAACAGTCTGTTATTATAACAGGACAAAAGTAGGGGTTGATGTCCTGGATAAGATGCTGAGGCAGTACTCCACCCGTGCTGCAACCAGAAGATGGCCAGTTGCAGTTTTTTACAACATATTGGACATTGCTGCGATGAACGCTTGGGTCTTGTACCGAGGCTGCACGGGCTCAAATATTACCCGGCGGGATTTCATCCTGGAGCTCTGTAAACTGTTGCGCACAGAGCACATTTCGAGGCCAGCACCAAAACCTGCTGTAACACAGGCCAACCCTGAGGAGAGGAGAAGAAACTGCGCTGTGAAGCGTAAATGCGCCAAAAATAAAACCACAAAGGTGTGCATGAAGTGCCAGCGGGCGGTATGTGGACAGTGCACAGTCAAAATCTACAGCGTGTGTGCTGACTGTGAGGAATGCGAGTGAGAGCGCAGCGTTAACCAAAAAAATAATTGAAATACTGTAATCTGTTATTTTGTTATTGTGAATACTTATTTGATTTTTCTTTTCATGTTTGTGGTAATCTACAGTTGGTGAATGTCATTATTATTATTATTGTTGTATTATCATTATTATTATTGTTATATTATCATAATTATTATTGTTGTATTATCATTATTATTGGTACATTATCATTATTATTGTATAGAGAAATATGCTGTTTTGTTATTATATTATATATATTTTTCTTTGTTGTTGAACAGTTCCTACAGTTTGTTGTTGATGTGAATATGTTTATTTATTTAATATTTATTGGTGTGCGAGCTAGCGAGCGCCGGGCATCATTAGGCCACTTAATCGTTTTTTCTAAAATCATTATTCATCATTATTATTTTGATATTTATTTATTGTTATTTATTATTTATTTATATTTGTTGTTATTATAATAGATAAATCTGGAATGTTGTTATTGTAAATATTGTGTTATTTGATCGTTTTTGTTGTTTGTTGAACCGGTTTTAAGGTGTGTTGAGTTCGATCAAAATAATTATTTATTTGCAAAAAAAAAATCAATATATATATTTTAAACAATTATTTTGTCAAGTCTTCATTATTATTTTTAAAAAAAAAGATGAGAATAAGCCACTTCACAACTTGTAGAAATGACATTGTAACATCGCTGACGCTATTGAAGCTGGGGGGTCAAAATTACCCCCCTCGGCGGTTCTAGGAGTATTGGAATCTTGGCGGTTCTAGTGTTAAGATCACACTCTAGTTCTTAAAAAACGCTCATTGATCAAAAGCAGATTTTCTCACGCGCACACACACCCACGCACACAGCCTCCTAATACACTAACAGTAGTTACGTACCAAACAAAGGGCTAACAAGCTAGAGGCCTAACGACGCTAATGCTAACAACTCCAATACTTTACACGACAAAAAAAAAATAATAAATAACGAATTCTGTCAAAAATATAAATTTACCTCACACACGAACACACACACCAAGTCATATTATGTCAAGTAACAGGAGCAAACACACACACACATAGCATTTATGCTAACATCACACAACATCACACGGTAAAAAACGACGAAAAATCCAAATCCTAACAAAAATATAACTTTTCGTGTCGGACACAGACTCCCACACGGACATAAAACCATTTAAATACTGAAACTAACAGCAGTTATGCCAAAAGCACTCTGGCGAAGTAGCTTGTAGGCTAATACTAAAGGGATGAAGAGGCAAAAAAAAACAGTACAATCCAACAAACAGCGGAGCAGCAGCAAAGTCCTTTGTTCTCAAAGTGGGGCTGAGAGTCAAAGAGAGAGAACAAAATGGCTGCTATATATTTATACTGGATGATGACGTCAGTCCTTCCAGAAGATTCCTTTGATTCTGAAACCGATAAATTTGATAATTCAACGATTTAGAGATTAAAAAAACAAAAATAATTATTTTATTAGTCTTTATTTTCCCTGTGAGTAAACTCCTTTAAACTCCTGAGTAGTTTAAATGTGTATTTATATTTTTTACTCCTTTTTTTCTTGATGTGATCCTGATATATTCTATAATATTATTTTCTTGAGTCTCCTGACCAATAAACTGTGATTTTCTGTGATAGTTTTGACCATATATATATATATATATATATATATATATATATATATATATATATAATAGTATTATAATACTATTAGTTTTCCGATACTGTTATGTAGCTATTATTATACTGTATAATTGTCTTATATTCTGTTTCTATTAATCTCTGCTTAAAATACCAGTCTGTAATTTATTATGTATATTATTTAGGTTATTTGAATACAGTAAATTCATTCTAAAAATAGAATGTTAATAATGTTATAATGAATTTATTGATATATTGTCGGCCATTAACTCAACATGTAATATGTGATAGTAGATATGACCATTTCAAATTTAAGGAATACAAGGACATAACAAATACTGAATTTCCATATGCACTATTGTGGGTAGTATTGTGAGTTGATGTAGTAAAGAAAATTTTCAATTTGTTTATTGACATGCAGTTGATTTCAAAGTAATAGCAATATCTTTAAAAACATGAGTAAAGCCAAAATCCTTATTGTGTTTATTATTTAAATGCATTGGGAACACTGCATTTTATATCTTAAGTAAATGAAGTGTCATGCAGGTCAATAGATGGCGGCTATCGCTATCACTGCCACTAAACAGCCCTGAAAAATAAATTCATAAATTGCCGGCGTAGCCACAATTTTAACTGCACATCAATAATTTTTACATCAAAACGTAGGCACGACCGCCCTGATCACTCCAATACCACTATCCAAGCTGAAAGTTCTGCGGTTTTCTCGCTATGAGCCTCCAAGCGCAGCTTGGTCCCTCTTTTGCTCCCATTCAGTCCCATATTAAATTTGAAAAACCTTGATTTTCCAAATGTTCCTACTTTTTAAACCGCTCCCGTGCGCACAGTTTTCAAGTTACAGAAATAAAAGTTATATCATTACGACAGGACGAGGGTCTGCTCTCAGAAAATATGATAATTTTTTCTCCATCTTTCACGGTTTTCGAATTATGAGCATTTGTTCGGCTTGTGGTCCGACCATTGGTAGCCTTTCTGCCTCCCCAGATTTCGTCGGTTAGTCATGAATTCAAATGTAGCAGAGCAGTTAGTCACCATGGTAACGGCCCAGCTGCAGCAGGAAGCTGATCAGCAACTGAGCTGATAGCTGATTGGCTGAATGGTTTTCATCAATAACTTTGCATCTAAAGGTTCCACAGTCACCAAACCTAATAGGTGGCTGCGATAGCCGCCACATAAACGTTTTATAATGAAACCTATTAGGTTTTTATAATGAAACCTAATAGGCCGCCACCTAAAATACATACAAGGTTTTATAATGAATAAACCTAATAGGTGGCGGCGATAGCATGACACTTCATTCATTTAAGATATAAAATGCAGTGTTCCCAATGCATTTAAATAATAAACACAATAAGGATTTTGGCTTTACTCACTAGCTACTTCGCCTGAGTGCTTCTGACATAGCTGCTGTTAGTTTTAGTATTTAAATGGTTTTGTCTCCGTGTGGGAGTCTGTGTCCGAGACGAAAAGTTATATTTTTGTCAGGTTTTGCTTTTTTGGTCGTTTTCACCGTGTGATGTTGATGTGTGATGTTAGCATAAATGCTGTTGTTAGCCCTGTCTGTGTGTGTGTGTTCGCTCCTGTTACCTGACGCTTATGTGTGTGTTCGTGTGTGAGGAAAATTCATATTTTTGACAGGATTCGGTTTTTTCTTTTTTTGTCGTGTAAAGTATTGTGGTTATTGTTAGCATTAGCGCCGTCAGACCGCTAGCTTGTTAGCCCTTTGTTGGTGTGAGACATAACTACTGTTACTGTATTAGGAGGCTGTGTGTGTGGCGTGTGTGTGAAAATCCGCTTTTCATAGAATGAAAGGTTTTGTGGTGTCTGCCTCTTTTGCCTTTGTCTTTTTTTCTTTGCCTTGTCATCCCGTTAGCATTAGCTTGCTAGCTACTTCGCCTGAGTGCTTCTGACATAGCTGCTGTTAGTTTTAGTATTTAAATGGTTTTATCTCCGTATGGGAGTCTGTGTCCGAGACGAAAAGTAATATTTTTGTCAGGATTTGCTTTTTTGGTAGTTTTTTACCGTGTGATGATGTGTGATGTTAGCATAAATGCTGTTAGCCCTTTGTGTGTGTGTTCGCTCCTGTTGCCGATTTGGTGTGTGTTCTTGTGAGGTAAAGTTATATTTTTGACAGGATTTGGATTTTTGGTCGTTTTTTACCATGTGATGTTGATGTGTGATGTTAGCATACATGCTGTTAGCCCTGTGTGTGTGAGAAAATCTGCTTTTCAGAGAATGAGCATTTTTAATAAGTGGTGTGTGCCTCTTTTGCCTTTGTCTTTTTTTCTTTGCCTCGTCATCCCGTTAGCATTAGCCTGCTAGCTACTTCGTCTGAGTGCTTCTGACATAACTGCTGTTAGTTTTAGTATTTAAATGGTTTTATGTCCGTGTGGGAGTCTGTGTCTGACAACAAAAAGTCATATTTTTGTCAGGATTTGGATTTTTGGTCGTTTTTTACCCTGTGATGTTGTGTGAAGTTGGCACAAACGCTGTTAGCCCTTTCTGTGTGTGTGTCTGTGTTTTCGCTCCTGTTACCTGACGTAATATGACTTGGTGTGTGTTGTGTTTGAGGTAAATTTATATTTTTGACAGGATTTGTTTTTTTATTCGTTCTTTGTCGTGTAAAGTATTGCGCCGTTAGACCGCTAGCTTGTTAGCCTTTGTGTGAGACATAACTACTGTTATTGTATTAGGAGGCTGTGTGTGTGTGTGTGTGTGTGTGTGTGTGTGTGTGTGTGTGTGTGTGTGTGTGTGTGTGTGTGTGTGTGTGTGTGTGAAAATCTGCTTTTCATAGAGCGTTTTTTAATAACTGGTGTGTGATCTTAATGGAGTTAAAATTTTTTCAGTTAAAGAGTTTAAGGACATCAGTATTTTAATGTCAGAATATTATCTTTTGATTGACATCGTTGATTATTTTTCAGTCATTTTCGATCAGACATTAATTAATCACTGTTTATATAGTGACTTTACTTTTAGTTGTGTTTTAATAAACACATCTAGCTAGTGTGAATAGTATTGTGAGTTAATGTAGTAAAGTATTGCAGTAAAGATGTAAACAGTGTATCTCTGGTCTATATTTGTAGTCAATATTACACATAGTAATGAGTCAATGGAGTTAATTAGTGTTTGTGTAGTTGAACATAGTGTTATTTTGATCCATTTAACGTGTGTGTAGTTGAACATGTTAATGTGATCATAATGTCATTAACTGATTTAATAGATTGTGTTCTTACTCTATTTAAATTATTTCAGTAAAGTAAATGTTAATGTGAGTCAATGTAGTTAATATAATCAGTAATAACATTTGTGGTGGTCTTCTTCTCTCCTGCAGCTCCTCCTCAGGTTTCACACACACACACATACCTGCATTTACACACACCCACACACCTGCCACACTGGAACAATCATTCCATACATCTCTACCATTTTCACCACATTAACTAATTGTATTTGGAAATTGTGCTTGATCTATGCAGGATGCCACGGAAGGGGAAGCGCTCCCGGGCCCAGACGCTGCGCTGGAGGCCGCTGGACCCGCTGGACCCTCGGTTCCAGGAGGTAACTGCACCATCCACATCCCACGTCTTCTCAAAACCACTTCACCATTTACACATCAGAACCAGCATCATCATCCAGTCCTCTGACAGTCTGCCTCTACAATACTGATCTTTGCACCAACATTGCAGCTCTTAAAGCCTGGCTATAGTTTTCTTGATTTCAGATGACCCCGCCTGTGACCCCGCCCCCACCCCCTGGAGTCTGGACCCTGAGGACCGTCGTCACGACTCCCCACCTGCAAAGGTAAGTCTGCCTCTGATTGGTTATTTGGTTGGTTGGTTATCATTTCTAATGAATCATCCTCCAATGAGTGAATCCTGACTGTTGTCATTGCTGTTTCCTTCATCAGGTGCCCTGCCTGTTGGTCCCTGCTGCTCGGCAGGTGTCCCCCAGGTCGGACCGACTCCTCCCTGTCCCTAGCTTCTGGCCTGGTCCGTGACCCACTCTTTTTACTTTAATGTGTTTATAACGTGTCGGTTCTTGTTGCTCATCATTAAATGGTTATCTGGGCTTTTTTCATGTAAAATGTTCCAGACTTTGATCTCACCGTCCGGTGACCTGGCCCAGGTCCCTCTACACCAGGTACACCAAGAGGGTCATGGTTCCTTCCCCTTCAGCAGACAAGGTACGGCTCGGTCCCAGTTTCTAGAGACTAATTGATGTCAGACGAACTTTGGAGGATTTGCACAACTCAAACAATTCTATGCTTTTGCAGTTTGTCCTCATGGTCGGCGATTCCCATCTACTTTCAATCGTGGAGGGAATCGTGGCCATGCCGGCGGGGGGGGATCTCCTTTGGGCTCCTCTCCATCTCTGGAGCCAAGGCCAACACCATTGAGATAGAGGTACGAAATTTATCTCTGCCTCGCACACCCGAGGCAGTCATTGTGTTGGCACCGTGTAATAATGTGGACCGTAGAGTTTGTCTTTCAGATTCGGCTACGGACTTCCAGAGGCTGGTGACCACCGCCCGGGCTGCCTGCAGCAATGTAAGTTACTTTGACTCATTATGACTAGATAATTCCATGATTGATTTCAGAACATGTTAGAAGTTGAGTACATGTTGCCTAACCATTAAAGGTGGAGACACAGATGAGGATTCCTGGACACGGTGAGAGATTTCTACAAACATTTTGAGACCTTGTCCTGTTTACTGAACAAATCTTCAAGTGTGTGTCCTGGACTCCATGTTGGTTTCATGCCAGATGCAGGTTGGCTGTTGAATTGTGTTTTGTTTTGTGTGTTTTCTCTGACAGGTTCACCTCAGCGACAACGTGGGGATGCCGGTCCTCGCTGGCCTCCTGTTTGCTGCTGCTTCCAGGCAGCTGCAGGAGGCCATGGTCCCCGCCCAGACGTCCTCCAAGAAGGAATCTACATCACTTCCTGTTACTGCTTTTATTTAATGTTTGACTCAATAACCAATGTACTGTTTATTATATTGTGTTGCTGCTATCAGATTATTTATATGCACTAAATGTTGTTTGTTCAAATAATTTTGGTCACATTGCCCTTGTTTTTAATTGTTGCCAGTTGTTTTTAACCTCTTCTTCTTCCCATTTAGTTGCATTTTTTTTTCCACTGGTGCTGTTGACAAACTCAAGTAAAATTTGACCCTTTTATCTGTAAAGTCTTTAGTTCTTCTAGTGTATTTCATTCACTTTTCTAATATAAACTATGTCTTTGGTTCCACAGACACCTCCTCCCCCGCCTGCTGACCCACAGGTCCCACCAGGAGTGTCTGTGGAGGTCAAGGCCCCTGTGCCTCATCCTTCCAGTCCTCCTTGAGGGACTAGTGTGGCTCAGGTCAAGAAGAAGGTACGTTATATTATTCACTGTTTGAACATTTGACACAATAACCACCATGTTGTGTGGTTTAACTCATGGCTGATGCGGTTTGTCTTTAGTGAAGATTTTTTACTGTAAACTGTCTTTGGTTCTACAGGTGGTGCCTCCTCCTCCTCCTCCACGGGTCGTCCCAGCAGTGGCTGTGAAGGCTGAGGTCCCTGGACCTCGTCCTTCCAGTCCTGCTGGATGGACCACTGTCTGCCAGTCCAAGAAGGTATTATATTTAACACAATAACCACTGTATTGTAAAGTTTAACTCACTGCTGCTATGTTCATGCACAGAATGTTTATCACTGTCTTTTTTCATTATTGGTAATGTTGTTTTTAACCTTTTGTCTCATTTTGTTCCATATTTCTTTTAATTCCCTATTTGAATTTATTGTATCTGTTACTGTTGACAGACTCAACAACACATACATTTCTAGCTTTTATTTACATCATTCAGTTCGTCTGGTGTACCTTATCTCATTCATTCATCTAATATAAACTATGTGTTTGGTTCTACAGACGGTGCCGACGACCCGGACACCTCCTCCCCCGCCTGCTGTCACACGTGTCCCACCAGGAGTGTCTGTGGAGGTCAAGGCCCCTGTGCCTCGTCCTTCCAGTCCTCCTGGAGGGATTAGTGTGGCTCAGGCCAAGAAGAAGGTACGTTATAAATTCACTGTTGGAACATTTGACACAATAACCACCATGTTGTGCAGTTTAACTGACTGCTGCTCTGTTTATGCACATCAGCTTGTTTTTGTTCTTTTTGTTTTGAACCCTTTTCCCTTTTATTTTTCTTGTCTCAGACTCTACAACACCTACACTCTTTATTTACAATGTCTTCAGTTGGTCTAGTCTTATCTGATTGGTTCTACAGACGGTGACGACGACCTGGACGCCTCCTCCCCCGCCTGCAGCTACACAGGTCTCACCAGGAGTGTCTGTGGAGGTCAAGGTCACTGTACCACGTACCACAAGATGGATGTTCATCAACATAGAATTCAGCTTTGGTGGCAAATTTCTCAAAATAAAATAAATACAGCCAAGTTTGTGCACTCCCTCTTTTGATGTATAACAGGATGTTGAATATCCATTCAATGTTACAAATAAAATGTTTATTTAGACTCTTTATTCTGTCGGAAAATCCCACTTTGACAAAACTTTACTAAAAACACTCCAGACCGCCATTACATTTTTTAGCTTGCACACCCCCGAGTGCTCGGACTGCAGTCAGGGCAAACAGTTGAAGGCAGTGTGTAGATAGAGATGGAGCAAAAAGTGTGGAGGAGATTGGGGAGTAGAGGCCATTTTTGTTTTTAAATGGTTTACAATATTATTTGCACTGGTTTTTAAAGCCTTGGTTTACACCTGCTCAAGAGCAGAGTACTGAAGCTGAGTTAATAGCCTATTTTACACTCAGGTTATTTGTGTTTCTTTTTTTCCATACAGTTTACAGTCTGATTTGCACTTTTACTGACCACTGATGCCATTCCTGTTTGTTATTTTAATGTTGTTAATCCCTGAATAAACAGGTCAGTTTCTTGTTACCAACCTTTGTGTATTCAAACTCACTTAAGTCAGCTGGCTAGTTGTTATCAAGAGTACTAAACCCCTTTTCAATATGAGTCTAATAACTAAGTAAGAAGGCTAAGTAACTTTAAACTTTAATACATGCTTGGTTGGATAGACTGGTATCGGTATCGGCCACCAGGATCGGATGTGCAAAAAGCTGGATCGGGACATCCCTAGTCTGGGGTGAGCAGAAAGAAAAGAAAGTATGACCCTGATTATCTGAAGTTTGGCTTTTCATATACTGGCACAGATGATGCTCCGCTGCCACAGTGTGTCATCTGTAAAGAGGTGCTAGCTAACGACAGTATGCGGCCATGTAAACTCCGGCGTCACATTACAACCAAACACCACAGCTTATTGACCAAGCCGAGGGAGTTTTTTGACCTGAAACTGAAGGAATTGCAGTCACAGAAAAAAGTAATTGAGGCGTTTGGCACTGTGAATACCAGGGCAACTGAAGCATCGTATCGCGTGGCGTTGCGTATTGCGAAGGCGGGGAAGCCTTAAAATGTTAAAATGTGTTTAAAAAATCTATTGAAAACATACAGATGTTAAAATGTGTTTAAAAAATCTATTGAAAACATACAGATGTTAAAATGTGTTTAAAAAATCTAATGAAAATATACAGATGTTAAAATGTGTTTAAAAAATCTAATGAAAATATACAGATGTTAAAATGTGTTGTGTTAAAAACATTTATTGTTTTAAACCTTTTTGAAGCAACAACAATAACCGTAATAATAGCAATAATGATTAGGGGGGGGGGAAGGGGGGCCGGTAGGGGAGGCTCACTATCCCACACTTTGAAAACCCCTGGCCTATAAGACAGAGAACAAACAATTTAATAAAAATAATTCCCTGTAGAAACAAAACCAAAGAAACATCCAATAAGCTTATAAAATGTGGACTCCTAAACATTATGTCTATAGCATCTAAATCTCTGCTGGTAAATGATTAGGTCAGTGATTATAAATTGGATATTTTAGCACTAACAGAAACTTGGCTCCAGCAGGATGAGTATGTGAGTCTCAATGAATCCACTCCACCTAGTCATATTAACTTTCATACAGCTAGAAGCACTGGTCGAGGTGGAGGAGTTGCAGTCATCTCTCACTCTAGTTTAGGTGTTAGTCCCAAAAATAATCATAACTATCAGTCATTTGAAACTTTGCTTTTATCAATGACTGATTCCAGGCAGACAAACAAAAAGCCAGCCCTATTTGTAGTTGTTTATCACCCTCCTAGTCCTTATTCTGTATTTTTAGCAGAATTCTCTACCTTTCTGTCCAGTATAGTGTTAAACTATGACTAAATTGTAATTGTAGGAGACTTTAACATACATGTTGATAACAATAGTGATTCTCTAAGTAACACTTTCAGCAGCATACTAGATGGAATTGGCTTTACTCAGAATGTAAATAAACCAACCCACAGTCACACCCTGGATCTGGTTTTAATTTATGGGATTGAGATTAGTGACCTTGTTGTTCTCCCCCATAATCCAGTTCTTTCAGATCACTTCTTAATTACCTTTCAGTTTATAATGAATGATAATTCCTCACCAGTATTTAAAACTGAAATAAAAAGAGCACTATGTGACTATTCAGTTTTAAAATATATAGAGATAATTGGGCCTATATTCACCCCCACATATAATTATGAGAACAGCAGCTCAGACATGTTGTGTCCTGCTACATGTGATGAGTTAGTTGAAAAAACGATGCACACCCTCCATAGCGCTTTAGACCTGGTAGCCCCATTAAAATGTAAAACTGTTAGACCCAGGACATTATCTCCCTGGTATAATACTGAAACACATTCCCTTAAAAAAGCTACACGTAAATTAGAGAAGCTATGGCGCCGCTCCCACACAGATCATTCCCTCAGTGCCTGGAAGAACAGTCTATTGGCTTATAAGCAGGCCCTGCGTAAAGCAAAAACTAGGTATTATTCATCATTAATAGAAGAAAATAAGAATAAGCCCAGATTCCTGTTCAGCACTGTAGCCAGGCTGACCAACAGTCACAGCTCAGTAGATCCATCTATTCCAGTTAGTCTCAGCTGTGATGACTTCTTAAATTTATTTAATAATAAAATCATAAGTATTAGAGATAAAATAGATCAAATCCTTCCAAACATCAGTGCTGAGGAAGCTCAGGCTGTAGCTTAGTAGCCCCTTTAAACCCAGTAATATTACTGGATAAATTCACCCCTGCAGACCCAGCCCAGTTAACTAAAATCATTATGTCATCTAAGTCAACTACGTGTATTTTAGATCCAATTACAACTAAACTCCTGAAAGAGACGCTGCCCTTAATTATTGAATTAAAGGTATAATATTGAAAATTATTCATTGTACTTGGTGGAAATGAATCTTTGCACTGTAGAGAAATATATTTATATGTTAACAAAAAATGTGCTCTTTGGAAACTGAACTGTCTTTGTCCTATGATTAAAAAATACACATGGACATATAGAACAGGAATACAGTGTCATCTGCTGAAAAGAATTTGATGTTTATTTTTGATGAATTGTTAAAAGCATCTTTTTAGTCATTGTGTGTTTCGGACACACACACACACACACACAAAAACTTGATAGTTAAACAATTAGTAGCCTAATAAGTATACTATAAGTATTAGAGATAAAATAGATCAAATCCTTCCAAACATCAGTGCTGAGGAAGCTCAGGCTGTAGCTTAGTAGCCCCTTTAAACCCAGTAATATTACTGGATAAATTCACCCCTGCAGACCCAGCCCAGTTAACTAAAATCATTATGTCATCTAAGTCAACTGCGTGTATTTTAGATCCAATTACAACTAAACTCCTTAAAGAGACGCTGCCCTTAATTATTGATAATATCTTAGATATAATTAACATGTCCCTAATAACTGGATACGTGCCGCAGGCTTTTAGACATGCAGTTATTAAACTGCTCTTAAAGAAAAACACTCTTGAGCCAGATATTTTAGTAAATTACAGGCCAATTTCAAATCTACCGTTTCTTTCAAAAGTTCTTGAAAGAGTGGTAGTTAAACAGCTGTGTCAGCACTTACAGGACAATAGTTTATTTGAAGATTTTCAGTCTGGTTTTCGGGCCCATCACAGCACTGAAACAGCACTAGTCAAGGTCACAAATGACTTGTTGCTGGCTGCTGATGATGGACTGGGCTAGGTTCTGGTCCTGCTGGATCTAAGTGCTGCATTTGACACAATCGACCATAGCATCTTAATGCAGAGATTGGAACAGGACATAGGCATTAGAGGATCCGCTCTCTCCTGGTTTAAATCCTATTTACATATTTGTTTTTCTCATTATTTTTGTGCAATATAAAAGAAAAGAGGGGGAGAAAAAAAATGAATAAAGGACCGTCCCCATTTTTTTTTGTAGCAGAAGGGAGAAACTGTGATAGCTTGTCTGTAATGTTGACTTAATAAATCAGCTGGAACTGAGCCAGACCAACTCCTGGTTCTATAGAGATCCCAAAGATGATGAAAATCTTCAACCATAACCATTAAAAACTGCAATAGTAAACAATTTGGTTAAATCATGATTTTTTTTTAAAGTGAGAAAGCAGATAAATTAAAGGAAAATGCAAAAAAACAAGCTCCTATATGGTGGAAAGGTAGATGTTCATATAATTTTTCGATTGTAATATAAGACATTATGTGAAAATTGACTTAAAACAATTTTTTAAGAGTTCATCAAAATTGTGTATCAAAAATTCAGAGAAGATTGATAAGAAGAAAATGATTCTTAAGGGTCCCATTTGGTAGAAAGGTAGTCCAATTAATCAGTCTGAATTAAACCTTTTGAGTTTTTTTTTGTACTCAGACGTCTTTACTACCTTATACTCAACTGTAGGAGAATTTAAAGAAAACATTTGCAGGAGAGTCAGGAAGGTTTATACGAAGAGCTCTACACAAATTGACAACAAACATTACAGTAAATGAAAATAATGAATAAAAAGGTTCCTACACTGCAGTAAAAGCATTTTGTTTTTCCTCAAGTGAAGGTGACATGTAAAGATCAGAGGTTTCCCTGGCCGAGATGAATCGCCCTAATGTCTGAAGATAAATAGGATTATGGGATCTTTTGCCATCTAACACCCAAATGCTGTGATTCTCACATGAGTTAATCACTTCATAGCTCTGATCATAGTAAAAGTGAATTAACTGATGCAGACAGTGTGTGTGTATCTATGTATATGAGCATCATGATGAGTTTTTATTAACTTCCCCTGTTTTCAGATGCCACTGAAAATGTTATTGATTTCTTTTTAAGCATATTTTTGTACTTAAACGAACATTAACATGCAAATATATTAGCACAAAAATCTTGTGATTTAGCTTCACTCGACATTCATTCACATATAAAATAAATAACACAGGACCAGAATAGACACATGCATCTACTGTATCTACTATATACACATACATACTCACACATGCATTGTCCTACATTGTACTGCTCCGACCAGGGGCAGACTGGGACATAAAATCAGCCCTGGCATTCAATAATGTGCACCTTTTTTGGCCTTTTTGGTCTCTAGATTATGTATGGCAACTGTGTAACTGTTTAAAACCATATACCTTAAGCAATGCAATTAGGTAGCGGGAATCAGTGAGAGTGGAGGACACAAAATACTTATAAAGTCATTTATTTACAACAAAAATGTATACCAAATGATTTTAATTAGGCCTCTGGGACAATTGCACCAAACCACCCCCCTACAGCTATGAAATAGCTGAGTATTGGTATACCATGGATTTTTTTCATACTCCTCTTATGGATGGATTTAGGCACCTAACTCCTCCTACAGCTTTGAGGGGTCACAAGTGAATTATTATTATATCAAAATGTGCATTTTGATCAGAAATGGTGTGCATTTACTTATATGTACAAAGTAAGATTTTTTTTGCAACATAGGTGACATGAAACTCACAAAATGAATGGGATGAGGTTTAAAAAACAAACCATTCAAGCTTTTGCACTGCTAACTGCTGTTTACTGCTTGGCTATACTTAGAGACTCCATTTAAATTTTAAACTGTAGATACATGTCTCATATATTAATGTATCCCATGTTTTGATAGGTAATATAGTTTTTGATTAGTCACTGATCAATGACCATGATCATTTTTGCAGAAATTTTCAGTTTATAATGGGAGCCTGTGGGACGGAATATTGGTGCTTTAATGGGTGATATCATTACTTAGCGTGTGGGGACATGTACATGTACACACATGATTTTTTCCAACGTTGTAGTGAAAATTGCTGTGATTTTCACAACATAGTCAAAATACCTGAGCGATTTACTGAATTTGAATGTGCAGCCTCTAAGGGCGACCACGTCTCTTTGTTCCTCATTGACTCAAATACAAAGATTTTGAGAAACAAGCAGAACGGACCTCTGTTTTATACTCGCCATTATCTCCAAAATATTTACTGTAGAAACACCAAATCACGCCAAAACATTTGTGAAGTCCTTACAGCGATGATGGTCTTTGTTATTTTTGGAGAGAAGCTACCGTTTTGTCAGTCAAAGCTCAAATGGGAGACCAGCACAAAGGGAGAAAAATGCTGCTTTTCTCCAGATTTCTGTCTGCCTCTACCTGTGGTACAGACGTTGTCATTGGTAACCAGCTCCAGTTGCTATTGAATGTCATTATGTTTGTCAACTTGGCGCACACAAACACACACACACACACTCACACACACACATACAAGTATTTCACCCCAACCCCTAACCCCCTATACATACACTCATTCAGACACACACACATAGTTCATCCCCTACACACACACAAACAAGTAGTTCATCCCCTACACACACTCTAACATATATATATATATATATATATACACAAACATACATTAATGCATTACTCATTTTAATAGCAACTAAATTATTTCTCATTACGTGAATCTTTGACATCAGATGGTGCATTTCAGATTCTCAACTGATAAAATATAATAATTATTCTAAATTTATTTGTAACATTTCAATACAAATAAAGTGCTTTACAGAACACAATATAATACTGTATTAGTACATAATATTGTTGCTAATTTATTGATTATTCTGAATTATTTATTTTGTGTAAACTGAAGGAGCTGAAGAGATTATATTTCACTGTGATCACATATGATCGATAAAGGTTAATTGATAGAGTGACAAAAAAATCAATACCTAACAATCAATATTAAAAAAGTGAACTGATCCCATTATTAAAACTTTCTATAAAAATCTGTCTCATCAAGAGGGATAGAATGGGGAAATGACCCTTGTCTCTAATCATCAATAAAAACATTGACCCGTTGATCAATTAATATGATTAATTGGATTAATATGGGTTTTTAACCTGTTTTGCATGTTGATAAGTCAGTCAACAATATGAGATTCAAAAGTAAACAGCTACTGTTACCGTGACTACATTATGGGATTAGTATTTGGCCTGTGACATCACACGTCTATGACATCACCTAGTCAGCCTAGGCCATGACATGCGTGATGTCACCAAAAAGATCAAAGCAGTCTTTGATGTTTCAAATCCCCCCCCTGCATCAGAGTCTATATAAGGACCCCACGGACACACACAGACAGTGGTTTTGAAGACAAGTCCAACTTTAAAATCATCACTGCACCATTACCATTATCTATAAACACAGAGGATAATGGAAGTCAACATGGATCCCCAATCCCAAAAGTTCATCAGGAACAACCAGAGAACCAGGAGATTGGACAAACTTCAAGAAGCTCGAAGATTCATAGGAGTTAAACGTGACACAAATGGAGTCAGGATAAGAGGCAACAACTTGAAACAATGAAAACAAGTTCCAAGTTGCATATGAGGAGTTAAAGGTGGCACAGGAATACGGATACATTTGTGGGTGAGCTCCAGACAGAGACACACAATTAGTTGTGTGTCTCTGTCTGGAGCTCACACACATATTTATCCATACAGAACTACGAATTTCTCAACCTCTAAGTTACAGATGAGGTTGAATTCATGGGCGAGCTCCAGACAAAGAAAAAGTACTGAACTACAGGTTGCAGAAAATAGAAGCTGCACCTGAGGAGTTAAACATGGCTCATACATTGAGCCAGGATCAATTCCTGGGGCTGAGCAGCAACGACTTGGAGCTGAGCTCCAAGAAAATCTGGACATCAGGCGCTTCACATTTCACAAGGAGTTAAAGATATAAATTGAGCCAGGATAAATTCATGGCTGACCTCCAGATGAAGGACACAACGTACAGAAGTATGAATTTCAGATCCTCCAAGTTAACATGAGGACCAATTCACAGCTGACCTCCAGAATTAAAGATACACAGATGCCTTCCAGAAGAAAGAATTTCAGAAGCTTCAACTTTCACATGAAGAGTGAAAGATTGCTCATGAATTGAACCAGGATGAATTCATGGCTGACCTCCTTAAAAAGAGGAACATGCCTTCTAGAACAAAGACTTTCAGAAGCTTCAACTTTCACATGAAGAGTTAAAGATTGCTTAAATTGAGCCACTGTGATTTGACCGTTGACCTCCCTAAAAAGAGGAACATGCTTTACGAATTTCAGAAGCTTTAACTTACACATATAGAGTTAAAGATTGCTCAAATTGAGCCAGGATGAATTCATGGCTGACCTCCTTAAAAAGAGGAATCCGCCTTCTAGAACAAAGAAATCTAGAAACCTTAACTTTCAATTGAAGAGTTGAATATTGCTTAAATTGAGCCACTGTGATTTGACTGTTGACCTCCCTAAAAAGAGGAACATGCTTTACGAATTTCAGAATCTTTAACTTTCACACATAGAGTTAAAGATTGCTCAAATTGAGCCAGGATGAATTCATGGCTGACCTCCTTAAAAAGAGGAATATGCCTTCTAGAACAAAGAAATCTAGAAACTTTAACTTTTATGTGAAGAGTTGAAGATTGCTCAAATTGAGCAAAGGACAAGGAATTTCAGAAGCTTCAATTCATCATACATTGAGACAGGATGATTTGAGGAGCAGTTAATGACCAAGCTCCAAGAGGAAAAGGACAAGAACATCCTAATGGACCAAGAACTACCAGCTGCAATACACATTAATAAAGGAAGGCACTATCTGGAGAGAAGAAGAAGAGCTGGAAACACAGTGAGATGCAGACCCTGAACATCTGGAAGCTCCTGGAGTGTGAGGACAAAAGTCCAGAATGCAAGATCTGAAACCGGAAGCAACGAATTGTCTGGGGTTGAAGATGGTAAAAAAGAAGAAAGCCCAAACTATGAACCCCTAACTCCTAAATACTCACCCCTAACCCACTTTTAACCCTATAGATTGCTGAATCCTTCTGGTTACCCTATGGGCCCTGTCATATGACCACCATACATCATAGAATGATGTATGGTGGTCAATGGCAAGGAACAACTTCATCTTTAAATCCTGTTTGTATGTAAATTTGCAAATCAAGAAAATAGCACTTTGTCATATAGGTATATATGACTTTGAAAAATACGGAATGAGAAAAACTAAAGACTAGAGAGTTGCATAAGTGACGTTGGAACTTCTCTCTCCCCGTGCTGATGTCAGGTATTAGACTTTCCCGTCTCTTTCTCATATTTTCAGTCAACGGTTTTACCACAAAGTGCGACTTTCGTGGCACATCATATGTGCAATTAATTGGACAAATCAAACAGGATTTAAACATAAGTTATTCTTTGCTAACACCATAGAGATTTAAAAAAAAAAAAAAAAAACAGGGTCCCATGTGGTATCTGGAAGTACTTAGGCAATCTATTCCTCTGACTCCTGACCAGAACCCTGGACCTCATCATGTAAATCATGATGAGGTTATGGATTTGTGTGTATATATATATATATATATATATATATATATATATATATATATATATATATATATATATATATATATATATATATATATATATATATACACTAAACCTTCTTCCTGTGCTGTGACCTTGCCGTGGTGGAGAAGCTTAAGTGCTTCTAGGATCCTGAGAGCTGTGCTGGTCAGGTTTAACCTTAACCAGACTGGTCTCAGATTAGGAGCATGACTAAAGACAGCACACCCCACAAAAAAGAAGAATATATACATAGTTTAAATTAATCACAGAAAATATCCATCACAGAAAATATAATGCACTAATTTATTAATATCAGTCCATCAGTATCGGTCCATAGTAGAATAATACTCAATATTCAATAAATATTCAGATCTACATAGTATACATCCACATGCTATATATATATATATATATATATATACATATATATATATATGTAATGTATTATTTACATATTTTTGAATGAACACACAATGTACATTTTAAGACCTGATGAATGCTTCTTGTATGCATTTTAAAAAGTTGTTTAAATTTCTCATCTGGCCAAAATTATTTGTCCCTGATATACATATACTGTATTATGGTTATATGTATGTTATGGTTAACAGTATATATGGTTATATATTGTTATTAGGGCCTGAGCGATGACTGCGCAGCAGGCCGTGAAGGCCCTATTGGAATTGAAGGAATTCTTTTTATTCTTTTTCTTCACCACAATAAATTTCCTTTTTGGGGACTTTCCCATACCCCAAAACTCACCAAATTTTGCATGCCCATCAGGAGTGGCGAAAATTTAAGTATTCTATTGGACACCAGCATGGATCCACAAAAATGCCTCTGTAGCGCCTGCTGGAAATGTTCAATGTCCCTTATTACACTTATATATAACACTTATAACAATGCAATGCAAATGTTCCCTTTGCATTGGGCTTAATTTGCATGATCAATTTGTATGATCATCATGAAATTCATTTTAAATTCTGTTTAAAAATCTTAGAAAATTGTCACCAGCACAATTTTAGATGAAGAGACATTTAATATAACATGTAATAATAATATAATAAAACATAGATGTACACTACACCTATATATATTTGACTGTATATATGACAGCAGAGAGTGTATTAATACTGTCCCATGTTAAAAAACAATCAATCCACAGAGAAACATACACAGCCTGTATTCAGAAACTGTGCCGTAAAACAAGCAGTCATGACTTATGTGAAGTTGTGATGTCACTACTATACAGTCACCACCAACACCCCCCACAGCCATTTGAAGAGGAGGAGGAGAGGCTTAGAAAGAAGCTGGAGAAAAGAAGTGGAAAACTATACTGAGAGGATCTTTGCTGCTTCAAATCTTGTTAGGGATGTCAAAATTCCAAATAAAAATCAGTAAAGTGTTATAAGTGTTATATATAAGTGTAATAAGGGACATTGAAATCGTACAAAAATAATCAGTTCACTACCCGACCCAAAAAAGAGAGATATCAATGTTCAGGAATCAATACTTAAGAACTTAGACATCCAGCTTTTCTGCAGTAATGGACTTAAATAAAGTGTAAAGTTGCTCCAACCAAGTTTCTCTGGTTAATTAACCCCCGTCTGTATATCAGCATGGATGAAGCCTGATGTCTGGGTCTTTTCTAGGACTAGAGCTCTAGAGCTAAGCAGAACCCCATGATCTAGACCTAGTTAGTCAGGAGTTCATCCTACAGCAACATAATCACATGACATATTAAACTATTAACAATTTAGAAAAACTGAAAAATCAAGGTGTTCTAAGACTTTTGACCAGTGGTGTATATGATGTTTACAATTGGCCCTTTGAGGGAAACCAGAACACTGTGGCCCAGGATGAAACTGAGTACGACTCTCCTGCCCTACATGAACACAAACAGGTAGTTTATCCCCTACACACACACACATACAAGTAGTTCATCCCCTACACACACACACACACCAACCCCTAATCCTAACCCCGTAGACACACACTCATACCCACAAACATAGATAGTTCATATATTACACACACACACACACACACACCCTAACCCCTAAACCTAACCCCAACTCACACACTTATGCACACATCATAGACAAATAGTTCGTCCCCTACAGACACTCTAACCCTTAACCCTAACCCCCTACACACACCCTCATACAAACGCCCACACACCCAAATTGTTTATCCCCTCACACACATACCCCAATCCCTAAACCTAACACACACACAAATAGTTTGTCCCCTACACACACACAAATAAGTAGTTCATCCCCTACACACACACACTCTAACACCTAACCCTAACCCCCTACACACACACTCATACCCACACACACAGATAGTTTATTCCTTACACAAACACACCCTAATCCCTAAACCTAACCCCCGACTCACACACTTATGCACACACTTATGCACACATTTATGCGCACACACACACACACGCACACACACAGAGTTCATCCCCTACATTTACTCAACCTACCCCCTAGCCCTAACCCCCTACACACACTCATCCCCAACACACACACAGGTAGTACGTCCCCAACACAGACACACACACTAACCCCTAACCCCCTACACACACACTCATACCCACACACACAGATAGTTCATTCTTTACACACACACACCCTAATCCCTAAACCTAACCCCCGACTCACACACTCATGCACACATTTATGCACACACACACACACACACACACACAAATAGTTCATCCCCTACACACACCCTAACCCTAACCATAACCCACTACACATACCCTCATACACACACACGCACACACACACACACACACACACACACACACACACACAAAAACGCACACACACACACACACAGTTCATCCCTTACACACACACAACCTAACCCCTAACCCTAACCCCCTACACACACACTCATACTCACACACACATATACAGTTAGGCCCAAAAATATTTGGACAGTGACACAAGTTTTGTTATTTTAGCTGTTTACAAAAACATATTCAAGATACAATTGTATAATCAATATGGGCTTAAAGTGCTGACTCTCAGCTGTAATTTGAGACTATTCATATCCAAATTGGAGCAAGGGTTTAGGAATTACACCTCTTTAACATGTAACCACCTCTTTTTCAAGGGACCAAAAGTAATTGGACAATTGGCTGCAAAAAAATGCATGGATCCTTCCCTCGTTAACAT
Organism: Lepturacanthus savala; assembly: GCA_030544235.1. NCBI lineage: Eukaryota > Metazoa > Chordata > Actinopteri > Scombriformes > Trichiuridae > Lepturacanthus > Lepturacanthus savala. The sequence goes on along the minus strand of CM060477.1, from coordinate 24,740,802 downwards.
GTCATCAATTAAGCAGTTAAAAGTTCTGGAGTTGATTCCAGGTGTGGTGATTGCGTTTGGAAGCTGTTGCTGAGAACACACAACATGCGGTCAAAGGAGCTCTCAATGGAGGTGAAACAGACCATCCTGAGGCTGAAAAAAAGAAGAAATCCATCAGAGAGATAGCAGAAATGTTATGAGTGGCCAAATCAACAGTTTGGTACATTCTGAGCAAAAAAGAGCTGACTGGTGAGCTTGGGAACTCAAAAAGGCCTGGACATCCACGGAAGACAACAGTGGTGGATGATCGCAGAATCCTTTCCATGGTGAAGAAAAACCCCTTCACAACATCCACTCAGGTGCAGAACACTCTCCAGGAAGTAGGTGTTCATGACAATAAATACAAAGGATTCACCACAAGATGCAAACCATTAATCAGCCTTAAAAATAGAAAGGCCAGACTTGACTTTGCCAAAAAACACCTGAAGAAGCCAGCCCAGTTCTGGAACAGCATTCTTTGGACAGATGAGACTAAGATAAACCTGTACCAGATGGGAAGAGGAAAGTTTGGAGAAGAATAGGAACAGCTCATGATCCAAAGCACACCACATCTTCTGTAAAACATGGTGGAGGCAGTGTGATGGCATGTGCATGCATGGCTTCCAATGGCACTGGGTCACTTGTGTTTATTGATGATGTGACAAAAGATAGAAGCAGCCGGATGAATTATGAAGTGTATAGGGAAATACTTTCTGCTCAGATTCAGCCAAATGCAGCAAAGTTGATTGGACGGCGCTTCACAGTACAGATGGACAATGATCCAAAACATACTGCAAAATCAACTCAGGAATTTTTTAAAGCAAAGAAGTGGAATATTCTGCAATGGCCGAGTCAATCACCAGATCTCAACCCAATCGAGCATGCATTTCACTTGCTCAAGACAAAACTTAAGGCAGAAAGTCCCTCAAACAAGCAACAGATGAAGACAGCTGCAGTTAAGGCCTGGCAAAGCATCACAAAGGAGGAAACCCAACGTTTGGTGATGTCCATGGGTTCCAGACTTCAGGCAGTCATTGCCCGCAAAGGATTCACAACAAAATATTGAAAAGTAACATGTTACTTAGGGTTATGTTTATTTGTCCAATTACTTTTGAGCCCCTGAAATGAGGACTGTTTGTGTAAAAATAGCTACAGTTCCTACATGTTTAATCATATATTTCTGTTCAACCCCTTGAATTAAACCTTAAAGTCTGCACTTCAATTCCTTTGTAGTTGTTTCATTTCAAATCCAATGTGGTGGCATGCAGAGTCCAAATCATGAAGATTGCACCACTGTCCAATTATTTTTGGGCCTAACTGTAGTTCATTCCTTACACACACACAACCTAATCCCTAAACCTAACCCCCGACTCACACAATTATGCACACACACACAAATTGTTTGTCTCCTACACACACACATAAGTAGTTCATCCCCAACACACACACTTTAACCCCTAACCCTAACCCCCTACATAGACACTCATACCCACACACACAGATAGTTTATTCCTTACACAAACACACCCTAATCCCTAAACCTAACCCCCGACTCACACACTTATGCACACACACACACACACACACACACACACACACACACACACACACACACACACACACACACACACACACACACACACACACACACAAATAGTTCATCCCCTACACACTCTAATCCCTAACCCAAAGCCCTACACACACACAACTTATCGCCTACACACATACAGGTAATTTATCCCTTACACACACAGAGGGAGTTTAGCCCCTAAATACACACTCACAGGTAGTTCATCCCCTACAAACATACAACATAACCCTAACCCCCTACACACACTCTCATATACACACATATATAGTTTATTTCCTACACACACATACGGCTAATTTATCCCCTACACACACACACAAGTAGTTCATCCCCTACAAACATACAAATACACACACACACACACAAATAGTTCGTCCCCTACACACACGCACTCTAATCCCTAACCCTAACCCCCTACACACACACTCATACCCACACACACAAGATAATTCATTCCCTACACACACACACCCTAACCCTTAATTCTAACCCCGACTCACACACTCACACACACAAATAGTTCGTCCCCTACACACACCCTGCCCCTAACCCTGACCCACTACTTTATCCCCTCCACACACACACACACACACACACACACACTCTCAGACACACACGCACGTATACATGTGATTTATCCCCTACACAGACACACACAATTTTAACATAACCTATAATCAGTTGAATATACCACTTTAAAATAATCCTATGCTGAAATCACACATAATATACACACTATTTCCAATGAAGCTGATTTTAAAATAATTGTTTTTTGCTTTTTATTTGTTTGATTATAATCTTTTTGGTTTATTTTCTGTCATTTTTTCGTTTCAATAACGGTTTATTGTGTTGTCGCTGGGTTGCAGCTACTAGCTAATACAACAACTAAAGAGCCTCTTCAGGAAACAGGCCTAGGTGTCTGTACCACAAGGAGACTGAACACTCTGGCAGGGTCTGTCTGCCTGAGCTGTGGTTAAATACTGCACTGGCTTGATTGGTGCAATGATACATATTTGGAGCAATGATATGTGCAAATATTGGAATATATATATGACTATTTTATGAAAAAGTTCTTGGCACAGCAGATTACATACTAAAAAGGGTAGTTATGACTTAAAGATTATTGAAAATTATTTATTGTACTTGGTGGGAATTAATCTTTGCAATGTAGAGAAATATATTTATAAGTTAACAAAAAATGTGCTCTTTGGAAACTGAACTGTCTTTGATTAAAAAAGAGGTTTAAGGGCAATTACCTGTGATTAAAAAATACACATGGACACATTGAACAGGAATGCAGTGAAACACACAGGTATTCATCCCCAACACACACACACACACTCTAACCCCTAACCCTAACCCCTTACACACACACTCATACCCACACAAAGATAGTTCATTCCTTACACACACACACACTAACCCCTAAACCTAACCCCCGACTCACACACTTATGCACACAATTATGTACACACACACAAAAATAGTTCATCCCCTACACACAACCTCATTCACACACCCATATTGTTTGTCCCCTCACACACACACCCTAATCCCTAAACCTAACCCCCGACTCACAGATTTATGCACACATTCACACACACAAATAGTTCGTCCCCTACACACACACAGGTAGTACATCCCCAACACAGACACATGCTCTAACCCCTAATCCTAACCCCCCACGTACACACTAATACACACACACATAGTTCATCCCCTACATACACCCTAACCTTAACCCTAACCGTAACCCACTACATACACGCTCATACACACACAAACGCACGCACACACATACACAGTTCCTCCCCTACACACACACTCATACCCACACACACAGATAGTTTATTCCTTACACACACACACCCTAACCCCTAAAACTATCCCCTGACTCACACACTTATGCACACATTTATGCACACACACACACACACACAAATAGTTCATCCCCTACACACACACTAACCCCTAACCCACTGCACACACCCTCATACACACGTTGTTTATCCCCTCACACGCACACGCTAATCCCTAAACCCAACCCCTGACTCATACATATGCACACATACACACAAATACTTTGTCCCCTACAAACAATAGTTTATGCCCTAAATACACAAAGGTAGTACATCCCCAACACAGACATACACTCTAACCCCTAACCCTAACCCCCTACACACACCCACACACACACACATATAGTTTATCCCCTCACACACACACCCTAATCCCTAAACCTAACCCCTGACTCACACGCTTATGCACACACACACACACACACACACACACACACACACACACACACACACACACACACACACACACACACACACAAATAGTTTGTCCCCCACAAACACAGAAATAAGTAGATCATCCTAACCCTAGGTCCCTATACACACACTAATATGCACATTATTTATTTATGTTTTATTGTGCAAAAAGGGTTGCAGCTACTAGCTAACACAACAACTAAAGAGCCTCTTCAGGAAACAGGCCTAGGTGTCTGTACCACAAGGAGACTGAACACTCTGGCAGGGTCTGGCTGCCTGAGCTGTGGTTAAATACTGCACTGGCTTGATTGGAGATATGTTGCAGGTGTTCAGAAAGGCAGGAGGAGGGAGCCAGGTGCAGCAACACAGACTGGGACAAACATGACACACTTGGAAGGGAAAGCAGGAAACACAGGGAAAGGGAGCAGCAAAGGCTAAACCCTGACAAGTATATTTTAATTGGAAATAGAAAATTAATAAATATTTGGTGCAATACTATATATAGACTATATGGACTATATATATGACTATTTTATGAAAACGTTCTTGGCACAGCAGATTACATACTGAAAATGGTAGTTATGACTTACTAAAACTATTGAAAATTATTCATTGTACTTGGTGGAAATTAATCTTACACTGTAGAGAAATATATTCATACATTAACAAAAATGTTCTCTTTAGAAACTGAACTGTATTTGATTAAAAAAGAGGTTTAAAGGCAATCTATAGAACACAATAATAGGAAATACTTTTTGTGGCAATGGTACTCAAACAAAAACATTTACTCACACATGGGAGAAGTATGTTGAAATGAATGATTAAAAACTACACATGGACATATAGAACAGGAATGCAGTGTCGTCTGCTAAAAGAATTTGATATTTATTTTTGATGAATTGTTAAAAAACGTCTCTTTAGTCATTGTGTGTTTTGGTTGTGATTTCAGCCCCTATACACACACTCATATACACACACGCACACATATAGTTTATCCCCTCCACAACCACACACACACACACACACACACACACACTACACACACTCTCATATAGACACATATATTATGTTTATTCCCTACACACACATACAGGTAATTTATCCCCTACACATACACCCTAACCCTAAACCCCTACACACACTCACACACACACATAGTTCATTCCCTACACACACCCTAACCCCTAACCCTAACCGTAACGCACTACACACACCCTCATACACGCACGTGCACACACAGTTCATCCCCTACACACACACAACCTGACCCCTAACCCTATCCCCCTACACACACACTCATACTCACACACACAGATAGTTCATTCCTTACGCACACACACCCTAATACCTAAACCTAACCCCAACTAACACAATTATGGACACACTTATGCACACACACTCACACACACAAATAGTAAGTCCCCTACACACTCACAAATAACTAGTTCATCCCCGACGCACACACAAGTAGTAAATCCCCAACACAGACAAAGACTGTAACCCCTAACCTTAACCCCCTATGTACGCACTAATACACACACACATAGTTCATTCCCGATACACACCCTAACCCCTAACCATAACGCACTACAAACACACGCACACACACAGAGTTCATCCCCTACACACACACAACCTAACCCCTAACCCTATAGCCCTAAACACACTCATACACGCACACACACAAACCTAACCCCCAACTCACACACTTATGTACACACACACAAATAATTTGTCCCCGACACACACACATAGTACATCCCCAACACAGACACACACTCTAACCCCTAACCCTAACCCCCTACACACACACTCATACCCACACACACATAGTTCATTCCTTACACACACACACCCTAATCCCTAAACCTAACCCCCGACTCACACACTTATGCACAGACACACACACACTCACACAAACACAAATAGTTCGTCCCCTACACACATACAAGTAGTTCATCCGCTACACACACCCTAACCGTAACCCACTACACACACCTTCATACACACACGCACACATACACACACAGAGTTCATTCCCTACACACACACAAACTAACCCCTAACCGTAACCCCCCTACCCACACACACAAATAGTTCATTCCTTTCACACACACACACCCTATAACCTAAACCTAACCCCCTCACACAATTATGCACACACACACAAATAGTTCGTCCCTTACACACACACAAATAAGTAGTTCATCCCCTACACACACATACACACATAGTTCATTCCTAACACACACACACACACTCTAACCCCTAAGCCTAACCCCCTACACACGCACTCATACCCACACACAGATAGTTCATTCCTTACACACACACACCCTAACCCCTAAACCTAACCCCCGACTCACACACTTATGCACACACGCACACACAAGTAGTTCATCCCCAACACACACCCTAACCCCTAACCCTAATCCACTACACACACCCTCATACACACACACACATATTGTTTATCCCCTCACACACACACCCTAATCCCTAAATCTAACCCCTGTCTCACACACATACATATACACAAATAGTTCATCCCCAACACAGACACACACTCTAACTCATAACCCTAACACCCTACACACACACTCATACCCCCACACACAGATAGTTCATTCCTTACACACTAATCCCTAAACCTAACCTCCGACTCACACACTTATGCACACACACACACAAATAATTCATCCCCTACACACATACAAGTAGTTCATCCCATACACACACCCTAACCCCTAACCCTAACACCTTATGCACACACTAATACACACACACATAGTTTATTCCCTACACACACATGCAGGTAATTTATCCACTCCACACACACACACACACAGATAGTTCATTCCTTACATACACACCCTAACCCCTAAACCTAACCCCCGACTCACACACTTATACGCACACACACACACAAATAGTTTGTCCCCTACACACACACAAATAAGTAGTTCATCCCCTACACACACACAGGTAGTTCATACCCAACACACACACACACTCTAACCCCTAACCCTAACCCCCTACACACAATCTCATACCCACACACACAGATAGTTCATTCCTTACACACATATACCCTAACCCTTAAACCTAACCCCGACTCACATACTTATGTACTCACTTATGCACACACACACACACACAAATAGTTTGTCCCCTACACACATACAAGTAGTTCATACCCTACACACACCCTAACCCCTAAGCCTAACCCTAACCCATTACACACACCCTCATACACACTCACACATATTGTTTATCCCCTCACACACACACCCTAAATCGCTAAACCTAACCCCAATTTACACACTTATGCACACATACATATACACAAATAGCTCGTCCCCTACACACACACAAATAAGTTGTTCATCCTCTACACACACACAGGTAGTACATCCCCAACACACACACACACACACACTAACCCCTAACCCCCTACACAAACACCCATACCCACACACAGATAGTTCCTTCCTTACACACACACATCCTAAACCCTAAACCTAACCCCCGACTCACACACTTATGCACACACACACACACACATACAAATAGTTCATCCCCTACACACATACAAGTAGTTCATCCCATACACACACCCTAACCCCTAAATAGATTATCCCCTACACGCACTCACATACACCCAGGTAGTTCATCTCCTCCACAAACACACCCTAACCCTAACCCCTTACACACACTCTCATATACAGTACATACACATATAGTTTACTCCCTACACACACACACAATTAGTTTAACCCCTACACACACACCCTAACCCTTAACCCTCAACCCCTACACACACTCACACACACATATATAGCTCATCCCCTACACACACACACACATGTAATTTATCCCACACACACACTCACACAGGTAGTTCATCCCCTCCACACACACACACACACACACACACACACACACACACACACACACACACACACACACACACACACACACACACACACACACACACACACACACACACACACACACACACAATTTTAAGCCAACCTATAGTCAGTTGAATATACCACTTTAAAATAATCCTATGCTGAAATCACACATAACATACACAATATTTCCAATAAAGCAGATTTTAAAATAATTGTTTTTTGCTTTTTATTTGTTTGTTTATAATCTTTTTGGTTTATTTTCTGTCATTTTTTCATTTCAATAATGTTTTTTGTGCAAAAAGGGTTGCAGCTACTAGCTAATACAACAACTAAAGAGCCTCTTCAGGAAACAGGTCTAGGTGTCTGTACCACAAGGAGACTGAACACTCTGGCAGGGTCTGGCTGCCTGAGCTGTGGTTAAATACTGCAGTGGCTTGATTGGAGATATGTTGCAGGTGTTCAGAAAGGCAGGAGGAGGGAGCCAGGTGCAGCAACACAGACTGGGACAAACATGACACACATGAAAGGGAGCAGCAAAGGCTGAACCCTGACAAGTATATTTTGATTGGAAATAAAAAAAATAATAATACATATTTGGTGCAGTATTTCTCAAATTATTTATTATTTTTTAACAGGAATATATATGACTATTTTATGAAAAAGTTCACAGCAGATTACATACTGAAAATGGTAGTTATGACTTAAAAACTATTGAAAATTATTCATTGTACTTGGTGGAAATGAATCTTTGCACTGTAGAGAAATATATTTATATGTTAACAAAAAATGTGCTCTTTGGAAACTGAACTGTCTTTGTCCTATGATTAAAAAATACACATGGACATATAGAACAGGAATACAGTGTCATCTGCTGAAAAGAATTTGATGTTTATTTTTGATGAATTGTTAAAAGCATCTTTTTAGTCATTGTGTGTTTCGGACACACACACACACACACACACACACAAAAACTTGATAGTTAAACAATTAGTAGCCTAATAAGTATACTATAAGTATTAGAGATAAAATAGATCAAATCCTTCCTAACATCAGTGCTGAGGAAGCTCGGGCTGTAGCTTAGAAGCCCCTTTAAACCCAGTAATATTACTGGATAAATTCACCCCTGCAGACCCAGCCCAGTTAACTAAAATCATTATCTCATCTAAGTCAACTACATGTATTCTAGACCCAGTTCCAACTAAACTACTTAAAGAGACGCTGCCCTTAATTATTGATAATATCTTAGATATAATTAACATGTCCCTAATAACTGGATACGTGCCGCAGGCTTTTAAACATACAGTCATTAAACTGCTCTTAAAGAAAAACACTCTTGAGCCAGATATTTTAGTAAACTACAGGCCAATTTCAAATCTACCCTTTCTTTCAAAAGTTCTTGAAAGAGTGGTAGATAAACAGCTGTGTCAGCACTTACAGGACAATAGTTTATTTGAAGATTTTCAGTCTGGTTTTCGGGCCCATCACAGCGCTGAAACAGCACTAGTCAAGGTCACTAATGACTTGTTGCTGGCTGCTGATGATGGACTGGGCTCGGTTCTGGTCCTGCTGGATCTAAGTGCTGCATTTGACACAATCGACCATAGCATCTTACTGCAGAGATTGGAACAGGACATAGGCATTAGAGGATCCGCTCTCTCCTGGTTTAAATCCTATTTATCTAATAGGTTCCAGTTTGTTAGCGTTAATCAACAATCGTCATCATACTCAAAAGTCCCTTATGGTGTCCCACAAGGGTCAGTCCTAGGGCCCATTTTGTTTACTCTATATATGCTGCCCTTGGGAAATATTATTAGAAAACATGGCATAAATTTCCACTGCTACGCAGATGACACGCAGCTATACTTATCAATTAAACCCGATCAGATCAGGCTAGTACATAAACTAAGTACCTGTATTAGAGACATAAAGAACTGGATGTCTGTTAACTATTTGTTACTTAACCCTGATAAAACTGAAGTTATTATATTAGGCCCTAAAAGTGTTAGAGAGTCCCTATCTGAGCAACTAGTAACTCTAGATAATGTGAAGATAGCCTCTAGCACCACAGTTAAAAACCTAGGAGTATTATTTGAGCCAGACTTATCATTTAAAGCTCATATTAATCATGCCTGTAGAACAGCCTTCTTTCACCTGCGTAACATAGCCAAAATTAGAAATATCCTGTCTAAAAATGACTCGGAAAAACTAATCCATGCGTTTGTTAGATTACTGTAACTCCCTATTAGTAGCGTGTCCTAAAAACTCCCTAAAAAGTTTTCAGCTGGTTCAAAACGCAGCGGCTCGTTTATTAACAGGAACTAATAGAAGAGAGCACATCAGCCCCATACTCCAAGCCCTTCATTGGCTTCCTGTTGAGTTCAGAATTAAGTTTAAAATCCTACTCCTCACTTATAAAATGGGCCCCTCTTATCTTAAAGATGCCCTTATCCCGTACCATCCAAACAGAACACTGCGGTCTCAGAATGCAGGTCTACTGGTAGTTCCACGGGTCCATAAAAGTACAGTAGGAGCTAGAGCCTTTAGTTACCAAGCCCCTGTTTTATGGAACCAACTCCCAACTGATATTAAAGAGGCCGACACAGTCTGTGCATTTAAGGTTAGACTGAAAACATTTCTGTTTCAAAAGGCCTATGGTCAGGGTAGTTAAAGGTAGACTTAAACCCACAGTTCAGTCTAAGCTGCCCTAGGAGTCAGAATGCTGGGGGAAGTACAGTCACTGAGCTCTATCATCTCTTTCTGGTACCATGTACCACTGTCATTAATAAACAGTATCTAGTTTATACTTGGTCTTTACATCACTATTCACCCCTTCTCCTCTCAGTCCTTCTCCACACTCCCCTTCGGGGGAGTGGCTACTGTTTCAGTTCAAACGTACGAGGCCCAACGATGACGACTCCTGATGCGACTCATCGAGGCCCCTGATGAACCTACTCCTTCACCTGCCTGGTTGGACCCACCCTTCTGCCCCCACCCTACAGCATCTCTACAGACTGAAACATCTTTATAGACTATGACTTCATCATCAGATGGATGTCTGTCAGTCCTGGTTCATCTATAGCCTGTCCGTCCATGGGAGTGGATCTCTCCTTCACTGTGGTTCTCCTCGAGGTTTCTCCTTTTTCCCACTGGGTTTTGGAGTTCTTCCTTGTTGAGAAGGAGGGTCTAAGGATGGGGGATTTTGTGAAGCACTTTGAGACAACTGTGTTGTAAAATTGGGCTATACAAATAAAGAGAATTGAAAAAATTTAATTGAATATTAAATATTCAATAAATCAATAAATCTTCAAATCTACATGGTTTACATCCCCATGCTCTACAAATCATCTTTCTACTAATAATGTTTTAGACATTTTTTTAAGTTCTGTGTTTCAGGGATTCTCCCACTTGCTCTGCAAGATTAACAAGTTAGCGTATATATATATATATATATATATATATATATATATATATATATATATATATATATATATATATATATACATACATATATATATACATATATATATATATACAAACACACATTAATGCATTACTCATTTTAATAGCAAATACATTATTTCTCATTATGTGAATCTTTAACATCAGAGGGTACATTTGGGATTCTCAACTGATAAAATATAATAATTATTCTAAATTTATTTGTAACACTTCAATACAAATAAAGTGCTTTACAGAACACAATATAATACTGTATTAGTACATAATATTGTTGCTAATTTATTGATTATTGTGAATTATTTATTTTGTGTAAACTGAAGGAGCTGGAGAGATTATATTTCACTGTGATCACATATGATAGATAAAGGTTAATTGATAGAGTGACAAAAAATCTATACCTGACAATCAGTTTAAAATTAATTTCAGACACAAAAAGTGAACTGATCCCATTATTAAAACTTTCTAATAAAATCTGTCTCACCAAGTGAGATAAAATGGGGAAATGACTCTTGTCTCTGATCATCAATGAAAACATTGACCTGTTGATCAGTTTTGGATTAATATGGGTTTTTAACCTGTTTTGCATGTTGATAAGTCAGTCAACAATATGAGATTCAAAAGTAAACAGCTACAGTTACCATGACTACATTAGGGGATTAGTATTTTGCCTGTGACATCACACGTCTATGACATCACCTAGTCAGCCTAGGCCATGACATGCGTGATGTCACCAAAAAGATCAAAGCAGTCTTTGATGTTTCAAATCCCCCCCCTGCATCAGAGTCTATATAAGGACCCCACGGACACACACAGACAGTGGTTTTGAAGACAAGTCCAACTTTAAAATCATCACTGCACCATTACCATTATCTATAAACACAGAGGATAATGGAAGTCAACATGGATCCCCAATCCCAAAAGTTCATCAGGAACAACCAGAGAACCAGGAGATTGGACAAACTTCAAGAAGCTCGAAGATTCATAGGAGTTAAACGTGACACAAATGGAGTCAGGATGGGTGAGCTCCAGACAGAGACACACAATTAGTTGTGTGTCTCTGTCTGGAGCTCACACACATATTTATCCATACAGAACTACGAATTTCTCAACGTCTAAGTTACAGATGAGGTTGAATTCATGGGCGAGCTCCAGACAAAGAAAGTGAAAGTATTGAACTACAGGTTTCAGAAAATAGAAGCTGCACCTGAGGAGTTAAACATGGCTCATACATTGAGCCAGGATCAATTCCTGGGGCTGAGCAGCAACGACTTGGAGCTGAGCTCCAAGAAAATCTGGACATCAGGCGCTTCACATTTCACAAGGAGTTAAATATATAAATTGAGCCAGGATAAATTCATGGCTGACCTCCAGATGAAGGACACAACGTACAGAAGTATGAATTTCAGATCCTCCAAGTTAACATGAGGACCAATTCACAGCTGACCTCCAGAATTAAAGGAACACAGATGGCTTCCAGAAGAAAGAAGTTCAGAAGCTTCAACTTTCACATGAAGAGTGAAAGATTGCTCATGAATTGAGCCAGGATGAATTCATGGCTGACCTCCTTAAAAGGAGGAACATGCCTTCTAGAACAAAGACTTTCAGAAGCTTCAACTTTCACATGAAGAGTGAAAGATTGCTCATGAATTGAGCCAGGATGAATTCATGGCTGACCTCCTTAAAAAGAGGAACATGCCTTCTAGAACAAAGACTTTCAGAAGCTTCAACTTTCACATGAAGAGATAAAGATTGCTTAAATTGAGCCACTGTGATTTGACTGTTGACCTCCCTAAAAAGAGGAACATGCTTTACGAATTTCAGAATCTTTAACTTTCACACATAGAGTTAAAGATTGCTCAAATAGAGCCAGGATGAATTCATGGCTGACCTCCCCAAAAAGAGAAATATGCCTTCTAGAACAAAGAAATCTAGAAACTTTAACTTTCATGTGAAGAGTTGAAGATTGCTAAAATTGAGCAAAGCACAAGGAATTTCAGAAGCTTCAATTCATCATACATTGAGACAGGATGATTTGAGGAGCAGTTAATGATCAAGCTCCAAGAGGAAAAGGACAAGAACATCCTAATGGACCAAGAACTACCAGCTGCAATACACATTAATAAAGGAAGGCACTATCTGGAGAGAAGAAGAAGAGCTGGAAACACAGTGAGATGCAGACCCTGAACATCTGGAAGCTCCTGGAGTGTGAGGACAAAAGTCCAGAATGCAAGATCTGAAACCGGAAGCAACGAATTGTCTGGGGTTGAAGATGGTAAAAAAGAAGAAAGCCCAAACTATGAACCCCTAACTCCTAAATACTCACCCCTAACCCACTTTTAACCCTATAGATTGCTGAATCCTTCTGGTTACCCTATGGGCCCTGTCATATGACCACCATACATCATAGAATGATGTATGGTGGTCAATGGCGAGGAACAACTTCATCTTTAAATCCTGTTTGTATATAAATTTGCAAATCAAGAAAATAGCACTTTATCATAGAGGTATATATGACTTTGAAAAATACAGAATGAGAAAAACTAAAGACTAGAGAGTTGCATAAGTGACATTGGAACTTCTCTCTCCCCGTGCTGATGTCAGGTATTAGACTTTCCCGTCTCTTTCTCATATTTTCAAAGTCAACGGTTTTACCACAAAGTGCGACTTTCGTGGCACATCATATGTGCAATTAATTGGACAAATCAAACAGGATTTAAACATAAGTTATTCTTTGCCATTTAACACCATAGAGATTAAAAAAAAAACAAAAAAAGAAAGTGTCCCATGTGGTATCTGGAAGTACTTAGGCAGTCTATTCCTCTGACTCCTGACCAGAACCGTTGACCTCATCATGTAAATCATGAAGAGGTTATGGTTTTGTATATATATATATATATATATATATATATATATATATATATATATATATATATATATATATATATATATATATATATATATATATATATATATATACACACACACTAAACCTTCTCCCTGTGCTGTGGCCTTGCCGTGGTGGAGAAGCTTAAGTGCTTCTAGGATCCTGAGAGCTGTGCTGGTCAGGTTTAACCTTAACCAGACTGGTCTCAGATTAGGAGCATGACTAAAGACAGCACACCCCACAAAAAAAAGAATATATACATAGTTTAAATTAATCACAGAAAATATCCATCACAGAAAATATAATGCACTAATTTATTAATATTAGTCCATCAGTATCGGTCCATAGTAGAATAATACTCAATATTCAATAAATATTCAGATCTACATAGTATACATCCACATGCTATATATATATACATATATATATATATATATATATATATATATATATATATATATATACATATATATACATATATATATATATATATATATATATATATATATATACACACACACAAACACACAATAATGTTCATGTTAATAATTTGTGACAAATAAAGATTAATTTGAATTTAGTTTTAAAAAAACATGCGATATTAACTTTATATATATATATATAATGTATTATTTTATATATTTTTGAATGAACACACAATGTACATTTTGAGAGACCTGATGAATGCTTCTTGTATGTATTTTAAAAAGTTGTTTAACTTTCTCATCTGGCCAAAATTATTTGTCCCTGACATACATATGCTGTATTATGGTTATATGTATGTTATGGTTAACAGTATATATGGTTATATATTGTTATTAGGGCCTGAGCGATGACTGCGCAGCAGGCCGTGAAGGCCCTATTGGAATTGAAGAAATTCTTTTTATTCTTTTTCTTCACCACAATAAATTGCCTTTTTGGGGACTTTCCCATACCCCAAAACTCACCAAATTTTGCATGCCCATCAGGAGTGGCAATTTACGTATTCTATTGGACACCAGCATGGATCCACAAAAATGCCTCCGTAGCGCCTGCTGGAAATGTTCAAAAAACCCTTTGCATTGGGCTTAATTTGTATGATCATCATGAAATTCATTTCTGTTTAAAAATCTTAGAAAATTGTCACCAGCACAATTTTAGATGAAGAGACAATTATTTAATATAATAACATGTAATAATAATATAATAAAACATAGATATACACTACACCTATATATATTTGACTGTATATATGATAGGAGAGAGCGTATTAATACTGTCCCATGTTAAAAAACAATCAATCCACAGAGAAACATACACAGCCTGTATTCAGAAACTGTGCCGTAAAACAAGCAGTCATGACTTATGTGAAGTTGTGATGTCACTACTATACAGTCACCACCAACACCCCCCACAGCCATTTAAAGAGGAGGATGAGAGGCTTAGAAAGAAGCTGGAGAAAAGAAGTGGAAAACTCTACTGAGATGATCTTTGCTGCTTCAAATCTTGTTAGGGATGTCAAAATTCCAAATAAAACTCAGTAAAGTGTTATAAGTGTTATATATAAGTGTAATAAGGGACATTGAAATCGTACAAAAATAATCAGTTCACTACCCGACCCAATAAAGAGAGATATCAATGTTCAGGAATCAATACTTAAGAACTTAGACATCCAGCTTTTCTGCAGTAATGGACTTAAATAAAGTGTAAAGTTGATCCAACCAAGTTTCTCTGGTTAATTAACCCCGGTCTGTATATCAGCATGGATGAAGCCTGATGTCTGGGTCTTTTCTAGGACTAGAGCTCTAGAACTAAGCAGAACCCCATGATCTAGACCTAGTTAGTCAGGAGTTCATCCTACAGCAACATAATCACATGACATATTAAACTATTAACAATTTAGAAAAACTGAAAAATCAAGGTGTTCTAAGACTTTTGACCAGTGGTGTATATGATGTTTACAATTGGCCCTTTGAGGGAAACCAGAACACTGATGTGGCCCAGGATGAAACTGAGTATGACTCTCCTGCCCTACACGAACACAAACAGGTAGTTTATCCCCTACACACACACACACACACCAACCCCTAATCCTAACCCCCTACACACACACTCATACACACACACATATAGTTTATCCCCTCCACACAGGCATAAAGGTAGTTTATCCCCAACACACACACACACAACCTAAACCCTAACCCCCTACACACACCCTCATACAAACGCCCACAGATTCCTTACACACACACACACACACCCTAATCCCTAAACCTAACCCCCGACTCATACACTTATGCACACAATTATGCAAACATACAAGTAGTTCATCCCCTACACACACCCTAACCATAACCCACTACACACACCCTCATACAAACACATGCACAAAAACGCGCACACACACAGTTCATCCCCTACACACACACAACCTAACCCCTAACCCCCTACACACACAAATATGCACACACACACGAATAGTTCGTCCTCTACACACATATGTTGTGCACAGTACTTGCCTCAAGTGCGGCACCATTAATATGTTGTGTCTTTCACTAATTCTTCAGGTAGAATGGACTATCAGAAATCAATAATTATTGGAAATAATTATGGATTCATTAAAAGTTTTAGAATTTCGGGGCACCACCTCTCGGTTGAGAGGAAAAGATAGTCAATTCTCTGATTCAGTCTCATGAATTGTAATAATCTATTAATTTGGACATCTGATTAACAATTAACTTAATAATAGAAACCAGGGTCAATTAATAGCTATTAATAGTTGAAGGATTCTGAGTTCTAAAGTAGAGGTTGGCAGAATTCATTATTGTACAACATTAAAGAGGCAGAATGTATGACTCAAAAGCATTTATTCATAAAATACAAAAGTAAAAAAAAACACAACAAACAATCTAAACTAAATGTATCTTTGTACATGTGAATGTGCGTAGATGCTGTGTGTGTGTGGGGGCACACGTGCATGTGCGTATCTGTGGGGGGGGGGGGACTACAAAGATGGCTGCCGTGGTGGCTGTTCTATGTAGTCCAGGCCATGTGGGGCTCTTTGTTAAGAACAAAGGGAAAATGGCCGACCGTGTTAATGTGTGTGTGAGTGTGTGTGTGTAGGCTTAATGTCACTTTGTGTGCGTTTCAAGGTATCATGTTAAAGAATGGTTAGTATCATGCAGGTTGGGACACTAACATCAAACTAAACCTTCTTACAAACCTAAACCACAGTGAACTGTAGCCTATGATCTCATCACATTAACAAAGTTCAACAGTCTGGTTTAACCGTGTTTGTTAATGTTCTGTTCTGCCCAAGTCATGTTACCAGCGGAAAGGAAGAAGGGTTGCTCTCGGGTTCTGCTTCCTTGAGTAGCTGGAGATGTTGTTGCAGCTGTGGTGTTCATTGAGGAGTAGATCCGTTGTGTAGGTCGCGTTGCTCTTTGTTAATCCTTGTCTGGTTGTAGAACCAGGCCTGAGTTTCTTCAGTGCTGCTGGCTGGACGCCGTTGAGTCCTTGGTCACTTGCAGGTCTGGGAGACGCTGAAAGCAGCTGGATAATCCCTTTTAGAGCAGAGAAGCTGCTGAAGGCTTCTGTCCTGCAGCTTCTCCTGCTACAGAGCGGTGCTCTGCTGATGAGCAGGAGCCCGGGAGAGAGTTTGGAGCTTGCGAGTTGAAGAGACTCTGGAGTGAGAGAGCAAAGTCGAAGAGCATTTGAGAGGGGAAAGGCCGGTGCCTTTATACCTCTGGTAACATTCCTTGAAGGTGTGAAACTGAGTTTCCTGTCGGGGGAAGGGTCACAAGTTCCAGGCTCAGCCAGGCATCTGGCTGAAGATGTTATCACCTTTGTGGGCACAACACATACAAGGAGTTCATCCTCTAAAAACATTAACCCCTAACCCACTGCACACACCCTCATACACACACACACACACTTGTTTATCTCCTCACACACACCCTAATCCCTAAACCTAACCCCCGACTCACACACGTGCACACATTTATGCACACACACACACACACACACACACACACACAGTTCATCCCCTACACACACAACCTAACCCCTAACCCTAACCCCTTACACACACACACTCATACCCACACAAAGATAGTTCATTCCTTACACATACACACACTAACCCCTAAACCTAACCCCCGACTCACAGATTTATGCACACATTCACACACACAAATAGTTCGTCCCCTACACACACACAGGTAGTACATCCCCAACACAGACACATGCTCTAACCCCTAATCCTAACCCCCCACGTATACACTAATACACACACACAGTATATCCCCTACATACACCCTAACAGTAACCCACTACATACACGCTCATACACACACAAACGCACGCACACACATACACAGTTCATCCCCTACACACACACTCATACCCACACACACAGATAGTTCATTCCTTACACACACACACACACACACACACCCTAACCCCTAAAACTATCCCCTGACTCACACTTATGCACACATTTATGCACACACACACAACCAGTTAAATGGATCAAAATCACATGACTATGTTCAATCACACACACACACAACCAGTTAAATGGATCAAAAATCACATGACTATGTTCATCACACACACACACAACCAGTTAAATGGATCAAAATCACATGACTATGTTCAATCACACACACACAACCAGTTAAATGGATCAAAATCACATGACTATGTTCAATCTCACACACACACAATCAGTTAAATGGATCAAAATCACATCACTATGTTCAATCACACACACACACACACACACACACACACACACAATCAGCTAAATGGATCAAAATCACATCACTATGTTCAATCACACACACACAACCAGTTGAATTGATCAAAATCACATGACTATGTTCAATCACACAGACAACAACCAGTTAAATGGATCAAAATCACATGACTATGTTCAATCACACACACACACAACCAGTTAAATGGATCAAAATCACGACTATGTTCAATCACACACACACACACACACACACACACACACACACAACCATTTAAATGGATCAAAATCACATGACTATGTTCAGTCACACACACACACACACACAATCAGTTAAATGGATCAAAATCACATGACTATATTCAATCACACACACACAACCAGTTAAATGGATCAAAATCACATGACTATGTTCAATCACACACACACACACACACACACACACACAGAGTTAAATGGATCAAAATCACATGACTATGTCCAATCACACACACACACAATCAGCTAAATGGATCAAAATCACATTACTATGTTCAACCACACACACACACACACACACACACACACACACACACACACACACACACACACAACCAGTTAAATGGATCAAAATCACATTACTATGTTCAATCTCACACACACAATCAGCTAAATGGATCAAAATCACATTACTATGTTCAACCACACACACACACACACACACACACACACACACACACACACACACACACACACAACCAGTTAAATGGATCAAAATCACATTACTATGTTCAATCTCACACACACAATCAGCTAAATGGATCAAAATCACATTACTATGTTCAACCTCACACACACACAATCAGCTAAATGGATCAAAATCACACGACTATGTTCAATCACACACACACAACCAGTTAAATGGATCAAAATCACATTACTATGTTCAATCCCATACACACACACACACACACACACAACCAGTTAAATGGATCAAAACCACATGACTATGTTCAATCACACACACACAACCAGTTAAATGGATCAAAATCACATTACTATGTTCAATCTCACACACACACACACACACACACACACACACTCAGCTAAATGGATCAAAATCACATCACTATGTTCAACCACACACACACACACAATTAAATGGATCAAAATCACATGACTATGTTCAATCACACACACACAATCAGCTAAATGGATCAAAATCACATTACTATGTTCAACCACACACACACACACAACCAGTTAAATGGATCAAAATCACATTACTATGTTCAATCACACACACACACACACAACCAGTTAAATGGATCAAAATCACATTACTATGTTCAATCTCACACACACACACAACCAGTTAAATGGATCAAAATCACAGTACTATGTTCAACCACACACGCACACACACACAATCAGTTAAATGGATCAAAATCACATGACTATCTTCAATCACACACACACACACACACAACCAGTTAAATGGATCAAAATCACATTACTATGTTCAATCACACACACACACACAATCAGTTAAATGTATCAAAATCACATGACTATGTTCAATCACACACACACACACACACAACCAGTTAAATTGATCAAAATCTCATCACTATGTTCAACCACACATAAGCACACACACACACAACCAGTTAAATGGATCAAAATCACATGACTATGTTCAATCACACACACACAACCAGTTAAATTGATCAAAATCACATGACTATGTTCAATCTCACACACACACACAACCAGTTAAATGGATCAAAATCACATTACTATGTTCAACCACACACACACACAATCAGTTAAATGGATCAAAATCACATGACTATCTTCAATCACACACACACACACACAACCAGTTAAATGGATCAAAATCACATTACTATGTTCAATCACACACACACACACACAACCAGTTAAATTGATCAAAATCTCATCACTATGTTCAACCACACATAAGCACACACACACACAACCAGTTAAATGGATCAAAATCACAGTACTATGTTCAATCTCACACACACAATCAGCTAAATGGATCAAAATCACATTACTATGTTCAACCTCACACACACACACACACACACACACACAATCAGCTAAATGGATCAAAATCACATGACTATGTTCAATCACACACACACACAACCAGTTAAATGGATCAAAATCACATTACTATGTTCAATCCCATACACACACACACACACACACAACCAGTTAAATGGATCAAAACCACATGACTATGTTCAATCACACACACACAACCAGTTAAATGGATCAAAATCACATTACTATGTTCAATCTCACACACACACACGCACACACACACACACACACTCAGCTAAATGGATCAAAATCACATCACTATGTTCAACCACACACACACACACACACACACAATTAAATGGATCAAAATCACATGACTATGTTCAATCACACACACACAACCAGTTAAATGGATCAAAATCACATTACTATGTTCAACCACACACACACACACAACCAGTTAAATGGATCAAAATCACATTACTATGTTCAATCACACACACACACACACACAATCAGTTAAATGTATCAAAATCACATGACTATGTTCAATCACACACACACACACACAACCAGTTAAATTGATCAAAATCTCATCACTATGTTCAACCACACACACACACAATCAGTTAAATGGATCAAAATCACATGACTATCTTCAATCACACACACACACACACACAACCAGTTAAATGGATCAAAATCACATTACTATGTTCAATCACACACACACACACACAACCAGTTAAATTGATCAAAATCTCATCACTATGTTCAACCACACATAAGCACACACACACACAACCAGTTAAATGGATCAAAATCACATCACTATGTTCAATCACACACACACAACCAGTTAAATTGATCAAAATCACATGACTATGTTCAATCACACACACACACAACCAGTTAAATTGATCAAAATCACATGACTATGTTCAATCACACACACACACAACCAGTTAAATGGATCAAAATCACATTACTATGTTCAATCACACACACACACAACCAGTTAAATGTATCAAAATCACATGACCGTTCAACCACAACACACACACACACACACACACACAATCAGCTAAATGGATCAAAATCACATTAATATGTTCAATTACACACATCAATTAAATACATCAAAATCACATTAATATGTTCAATTACACACACATCCCAATATCACAATAATATTGTGACATTAAAATACTGATGCACTTTAACTGAAAACCTTTTAACTACATTAAGATCACACTCTAGTTCTTAAAAAACGCTCATTGATCAAAAGCAGATTTTCTCACGCGCACACACACCCACGCACACAGCCTCCTAATACACTAACAGTAGTTACGTACCAAACAAAGGGCTAACAAGCTAGCGGCCTAACGACGCTAATGCTAACAACTCCAATACTTTACACGACAAAAAAAAACTAATAACGAATTCTGTCAAAAATATAAATTTACCTCACACACGAACACACACACCAAGTCATATTATGTCAAGTAACAGGAGCAAACACACACACACATAGCATTTATGCTAACATCACACAACATCACACGGTAAAAAACGACGAAAAATCCAAATCCTAACAAAAATATAACTTTTCGTGTCGGACACAGACTCCCACACGGACATAAAACCATTTAAATGCTGAAACTAACAGCAGTTATGCCAAAAGCACTCTGGCGAAGTAGCTTGTAGGCTAATACTAAAGGGATGAAGAGGCAAAAAAAAAACAGTACAATCCAACAAACAGCGGAGCAGCAGCAAAGTCCTTTGTTCTCAAAGTGGGGCTGAGAGTCAAAGAGAGAGAACAAAATGGCTGCTGTATATTTATACTGGATGATGACGTCAGTCCTTCCAGAAGATTCCGTTGATTCTGAAACCGATAAATTTGATAATTCAACGATTTAGAGATTAAAAAAACAAAAATAATTATTTTATTAGTCTTTATTTTCCCCGTGAGTAAACTCCTTTAAACTCCTGAGTAGTTTAAATGTGTATTTATATTTTCTCCTGACCAATAAACTGTGATTTATTTAGTTTTGACCATGTATATATATATATATATATATATATATATATATATATATATATATATATATATATATATATATATATATATATAGTATTATAATACTATTAGTTTTCCGATACTGTTATGTAGCTATTATTATACTGTATAATTGTCTTATATTCTGTTTCTATTAATCTCTGCTTAAAATACCAGTCTGTAATTTATTATGTATATTATTTAGGTTATTTGAATACAGTAAATTCATTCTAAAAATAGAATGTTAATAATGTTATAATGAATTTATTGATATATTGTCGGCCATTAACTCAACATGTAATATGTGATAGTAGATATGACCATTTCAAATTTAAGGAATACAAGGACATCACAAATAATGAATTTCCATATGCAGTATTGTGTGTAGTATTGTGAGTTGATGTAAGAAAGTTTTCAATTTGTTTATTGACATGCAGTTGATTTCAAAGTAATAGCAGTGTCTTTAAAAACATGAGTAAAGCCAAAATCCTTATTGTGTTTATTATTTAAATGCATTGGGAACACTGCATTTTATATCTTAAATGAATGAAGTGTCATGCTATCGCCGCCACCTATTAGGTTTATTCATTATAAAACCTTGTATGTATTTTAGGTGGCGGCCTATTAGGTTTCATTATAAAAACCTAATAGGTTTCATTATAAAACGTTTATGTGGCGGCTATCGCCGCCACCTATTAGGTTTGGTGACTGTGGAACCTTTAGATGCAAAGTTATTGATGAAAACCATTCAGCCAATCAGCTATCAGCTCAGTTGCTGATCAGCTTCCTGCTGCAGCTGGGCTGTTACCATGGTGACTAACTGCTCTGCTACATTTGAATTCATGACTAACCGACGAAATCTGGGGAGGCAGAAAGGCTACCAATGGTCGGACCACAAGCCGAACAAATGCTCATAATTCGAAAACCGTGAAAGATGGAGAAAAAATTATCATATTTTCTGAGAGCAGACCCTCGTCCTGTCGTAATGATATAACTTTTATTTCTGTAACTTGAAAACTGTGCGCACGGGAGCGGTTTAAAAAGTAGGAACATTTGGAAAATCAAGGTTTTTCAAATTTAATATGGGACTGAATGGGAGCAAAAGAGGGACCAAGCTGCGCTTGGAGGCTCATAGCGAGAAAACCGCAGAACTTTCAGCTTGGATAGTGGTATTGGAGTGATCAGGGCGGTCGTGCCTACGTTTTGATGTAAAAATTATTGATGTGCAGTTAAAATTGTGGCTACGCCGGCAATTTATGAATTTATTTTTCAGGGCTGTTTAGTGGCAGTGATAGCGATAGCCGCCATCTATTGACCTGCATGACACTTCATTTACTTAAGATATAAAATGCAGTGTTCCCAATGCATTTAAATAATAAACACAATAAGGATTTTGGCTTTACTCATGTTTTTAAAGATATTGCTATTACTTTGAAATCAACTGCATGTCAATAAACAAATTGAAAATTTTCTTACATCAACTCACAATACTACACACAATACTGCATATGGAAATTCATTATTTGTGATGTCCTTGTATTCCTTAAATTTGAAATGGTCATATCTACTATCACATATTACATGTTGGGTTAATGGCCGAAAATATATCAATAAATTCATTCTAACATTATTAACATTCTATTTTTAGAATGAATTTTCTGTATTCAAATAACCTAAATAATATACATAATAAATTACATTTTTCAGACTGGTATTTTAATTAGAAATTAATAGAAACAGAATATTTATATAAGAGAATTGTACTGTATAATAATAGTTACATAACAGTATACTAACACTAATAGTATTATAATACTATATATACTACTACTATAATACTACTACTATTATAAAATAATACATTGTAATTTTATTATATAAAATAATACAAAGTAACAGTAATTATATAATTTAATATGACATAAAATAATAGTATGACAGTATATTGATGTATTATATTTATGTTTGTTTAATATTTATTTATTTTATATCTTAAAAATTACTCACATTTTAATCAAGTATCTGTAATGAATGAATTCAGATGTATTATCTATTACTGGCAGTAGTTTGGATCTGTATGATTTATTTTAAGGTTAAAACTAAACAAATCACAGTTTATTGGTCAGGAGGTCAAATAAAAAAATATGAAAAAAAGAATATATCAGGATCACATGAAGAAAAATGGATTAAAAAATTATAAATATACATTTAAACTACTTGGGACTTTCAGGGGGAAAATAATGACTAATAAAATAATTACTTTTAGTTTTTTAATCTCTAAATCGTTGAATTATATATTTATCGGTTTCAGATTGGAATCTTCTGGAAGGACTGACGTCATCATCCAGTATAAATAGGCAGCGGCCATTTTGTTCTCTCCCTTTGAGTCTCAGCTCCACTCAGAGAACAAAGGACTTTGCTGCGGTTCCGCTGTTTGTTGGATTTTTCGACGGATTTTGACGGAAATCACCTTTTTGTGGATTATTTAATCGTTTCCTTGGATCCCGGACGCCTGTGACTCCTTTGGACCGCCTTCAACAGGTAAGATAGACTTTTGGCACAAACGCTGTTAGCCCTTTGTGTGTGTGTGTGTCTGTGTTTTCGCTCCTGTTACCTGACATAATATGACTTGGTGTGTGTTGTGTTTGAGGTAAATTTATATTTTTGACAGGATTTGCTTTTTTATTCGTTTTTTTGTCGTATAAAGTCTTGTGGTTATTGGCATTGGTGCCGTTAGACCGCTAGCTTGTTAGCCTTTGTGTGAGACATAACTACTGTTATTGTATCCCGGACGCCTGTGACTCCTTTGGACCGCCTGGATATTCTGCCAACAAGCTTTTTTAAAAAAGTTTCTACCTGTATGACCTCAGATCTCCTGCACATTGTAAACACGTCACTTGTGTCAGGTGTGTTCCCACAGGCCCTAAAAACTGCAGTCATCAAGCCACTGCTAAAAAAGAATAATCTGGACAATACAGTAATGAATAACTACAGGCCCATATCAAACCTTCCGTTCTTAAGTAAAATAATTGAAAAAGCAGTTTTTAGACAGCTGACTAACTATATGACACTGAACAACTGTTTTGATGACTTCCAGTCAGGTTTCCGACCCCACCACAGCACTGAGACTGCTCTAGTTAAGGTCTGTAATGACATCCGCATAAACACAGACAATGGCAAAATTTCAGTCTTAGTATTACTGGATCTCAGTGCCGCATTTGACACGGTTGACCACAACATATTATTACACCGACTGGAGAACTGGGTGGGACTTACTGGCACAGCACTAAAATGGGTTGAATCCTACTTAAAGGACAGAGACTACTTTGTGTCTATAGGCAACTACACATCTGAACATATAGACATAAGCTGTGGGGTCCCCCAAGGTTCAATTCTGGGGCCTCTACTATTCAACATTTACATGCTCCCACTCGCTAAGATTATGAAAGAAAATAAAATAAGTTACCATAATTATGCAGATGACACACAAATTTACATCAGTATATCACCAGGAGATCATAATCCAATACAAACACTGAGTAAATGCATTGAACAAATTAATGATTGGATGTGCCAGAACTTTCTCCAATTAAACAAAGATAAAACTGAGGTAATTGTTTTTGGAGCCAAGGCAGAACGATTGAAAGTCAGCGCTCATCTTCAATCAGCAATGTTAAAGCCTACAAACCAAGCTAGAAATCTGGGTGTAGTTATGGACTCAGACTTGAATTTCAATAGTCACATAAAAACTGTTACAAAGTCAGCCTACTACCACCTGAAGAATATATCAAGGATTAAAGGCCTGATGTCTCAGCAAGATTTGGAAAAGCTTGTCCATGCTTTTATCTTCAGTAGACTAGACTACTGCAACGGGGTCTTTACAGGCTTCTCTAAAAAGTCAATCAGACAGCTGCAGCTGATTCAAAATGCTGCCGCTCGAGTCCTGACTAGGACTAAAAAAGTAGACCACATCAGTCCAGTTCTAAGGTCCTTGCACTGGCTTCCTGTCTGCCAAAGAATTCACTTTAAAATACTCTTACTGGTTTATAAAGCCCTGAATGGTCTAGGGCCTAGGTATATTGCAGATCTGCTGATCCCTTATGAACCATCCAGACCTCTTAGATCATCTGGATCAGGTCTGCTCTCTGTTCCTAGAGTCAGAACTAAACATGGAGAAGCAGCGTTCAGTTTCTATGCCCCACAGATCTGGAACAAACTCCCAGAGACCTGCAGGTCTGCCACAACTCTCACTGCTTTTAAATCACAGCTGAAGACTTTTCTGTTCAATGCTGCCTACTGCTAATATCATTCTGAATTACTCTGCACTGTACTGTAACTTGTTCTTTGTTTTAATTTCAAAGTTAATTCTTAATTTTAATTTCTTATTTTTATTTTATATTATATCTATTTTTTTTATTTTAATCAACTGTTTTAAATTGTTTTAATCAACTGTCTTAAATTGTATCTTGATGCTTTTAATGTTTTATGTAAAGCACTTTGAATTACCTTGTTGTTGAAATGTGCTATACAAATAAACTTGCCTTGCCTTGCCTTGCCTTGTATTAAATAGGCAGCGGCCATTTTGTTTTCTCCCTTTGAGTCTCAGCTCCACTCAGAGAACAAAGGACTTTGCTGCTGCTCCGCTGTTTGTTGGATTATTCGACGGATTTTGACGGAAATCACCTTTTTGTGGATTATTTCATCGTTTCCTTGGATCCCGGACGCCTGTGACTCCTTGGGACCGCCTTCAACAGGTAAGATAGACTTTTCTGAGTAAATGACTGTTTTCTTTGCCTCGTCATCCGTTTGCATTAGCCTGCTAGCTACTTCGCCTGAGTGCTTCTGACATAGCTGCTGTTAGTTTTAGTATTTAAATGGTTTTGTCTCCGTGTGGGAGTCTGTGTCCGAGACGAAAAGTTATATTTTTGTCAGGTTTTGCTTTTTTGGTCGTTTTCACCGTGTGATGTTGATGTGTGATGTTAGCATAAATGCTGTTGTTAGCCCTGTCTGTGTGTGTGTTCGCTCCTGTTACCTGACGCTTATGTGTGTGTTCGTGTGAGGAAAATTCATATTTTTGACAGGATTCGGTTTTTTCTTTTTTTGTCGTGTAAAGTATTGTGGTTATTGTTAGCATTAGCGCCGTCAGACCGCTAGCTTGTTAGCCCTTTGTTGGTGTGAGACATAACTACTGTTACTGTATTAGGAGGCTGTGTGTGTGGCGTGTGTGTGAAAATCCGCTTTTCATAGAATGAAAGGTTTTGTGGTGTCTGCCTCTTTTGCCTTTGTCTTTTTTTCTTTGCCTTGTCATCCCGTTAGCATTAGCTTGCTAGCTACTTCGCCTGAGTGCTTCTGACATAGCTGCTGTTAGTTTTAGTATTTAAATGGTTTTATCTCCGTATGGGAGTCTGTGTCCGAGACGAAAAGTAATATTTTTGTCAGGATTTGCTTTTTTGGTAGTTTTTTACCGTGTGATGATGTGTGATGTTAGCATAAATGCTGTTAGCCCTTTGTGTGTGTGTTCGCTCCTGTTGCCGATTTGGTGTGTGTTCTTGTGAGGTAAAGTTATATTTTTGACAGGATTTGGATTTTTGGTCGTTTTTTACCATGTGATGTTGATGTGTGATGTTAGCATACATGCTGTTAGCCCTGTGTGTGTGAGAAAATCTGCTTTTCATAGAATGAGCATTTTTAATAAGTGGTGTGTGCCTCTTTTGCCTTTGTCTTTTTTTCTTTGCCTCGTCATCCCGTTAGCATTAGCCTGCTAGCTACTTCGTCTGAGTGCTTCTGACATAACTGCTGTTAGTTTTAGTATTTAAATGGTTTTATGTCCGTGTGGGAGTCTGTGTCTGACAACAAAAAGTCATATTTTTGTCAGGATTTGGATTTTTGGTCGTTTTTTACCCTGTGATGTTGTGTGAAGTTGGCACAAACGCTGTTAGCCCTTTGTGTGTGTGTGTCTGTGTTTTCGCTCCTGTTACCTGACGTAATATGACTTGGTGTGTGTTGTGTTTGAGGTAAATTTATATTTTTGACAGGATTTGTTTTTTTATTCGTTCTTTGTCGTGTAAAGTATTGCGCCGTTAGACCGCTAGCTTGTTAGCCTTTGTGTGAGACATAACTACTGTTATTGTATTAGGAGGCTGTGTGTGTGTGTGTGTGTGTGTGTGTGTGTGTGTGTGTGTGTGTGTGTGTGTGTGAAAATCTGCTTTTCATAGAGCGTTTTTTAATAACTGGTGTGTGATCTTAATGGAGTTAAAATTTTTTCAGTTAAAGAGTTTAAGGACATCAGTATTTTAATGTCAGAATATTATCTTTTGATTGACATCGTTGATTATTTTTCAGTCATTTTCGATCAGACATTAATTAATCACTGTTTATATAGTGACTTTACTTTTAGTTGTGTTTTAATAAACACATCTAGCTAGTGTGAATAGTATTGTGAGTTAATGTAGTAAAGTATTGCAGTAAAGATGTAAACAGTGTATCTCTGGTCTATATTTGTAGTCAATATTACACATAGTAATGAGTCAATGGAGTTAATTAGTGTTTGTGTAGTTGAACATAGTGTTATTTTGATCCATTTAACGTGTGTGTAGTTGAACATGTTAATGTGATCATAATGTCATTAACTGATTTAATAGATTGTGTTCTTACTCTATTTAAATTATTTCAGTAAAGTAAATGTTAATGTGAGTCAATGTAGTTAATATAATCAGTAATAACATTTGTGGTGGTCTTCTTCTCTCCTGCAGCTCCTCCTCAGGTTTCACACACACACACATACCTGCATTTACACACACCCACACACCTGCCACACTGGAACAATCATTCCATACATCTCTACCATTTTCACCACATTAACTAATTGTATTTGGAAATTGTGCTTGATCTATGCAGGATGCCACGGAAGGGGAAGCGCTCCCGGGCCCAGACGCTGCGCTGGAGGCCGCTGGACCCGCTGGACCCTCGGTTCCAGGAGGTAACTGCACCATCCACATCCCACGTCTTCTCAAAACCACTTCACCATTTACACATCAGAACCAGCATCATCATCCAGTCCTCTGACAGTCTGCCTCTACAATACTGATCTTTGCACCAACATTGCAGCTCTTAAAGCCTGGCTATAGTTTTCTTGATTTCAGATGACCCCGCCTGTGACCCCGCCCCCACCCCCTGGAGTCTGGACCCTGAGGACCGTCGTCACGACTCCCCACCTGCAAAGGTAAGTCTGCCTCTGATTGGTTATTTGGTTGGTTGGTTATCATTTCTAATGAATCATCCTCCAATGAGTGAATCCTGACTGTTGTCATTGCTGTTTCCTTCATCAGGTGCCCTGCCTGTTGGTCCCTGCTGCTCGGCAGGTGTCCCCCAGGTCGGACCGACTCCTCCCTGTCCCTAGCTTCTGGCCTGGTCCGTGACCCACTCTTTTTACTTTAATGTGTTTATAACGTGTCGGTTCTTGTTGCTCATCATTAAATGGTTATCTGGGCTTTTTTCATGTAAAATGTTCCAGACTTTGATCTCACCGTCCGGTGACCTGGCCCAGGTCCCTCTACACCAGGTACACCAAGAGGGTCATGGTTCCTTCCCCTTCAGCAGACAAGGTACGGCTCGGTCCCAGTTTCTAGAGACTAATTGATGTCAGACGAACTTTGGAGGATTTGCACAACTCAAACAATTCTATGCTTTTGCAGTTTGTCCTCATGGTCGGCGATTCCCATCTACTTTCAATCGTGGAGGGAATCGTGGCCATGCCGGCGGGGGGGGATCTCCTTTGGGCTCCTCTCCATCTCTGGAGCCAAGGCCAACACCATTGAGATAGAGGTACGAAATTTATCTCTGCCTCGCACACCCGAGGCAGTCATTGTGTTGGCACCGTGTAATAATGTGGACCGTAGAGTTTGTCTTTCAGATTCGGCTACAGACTTCCAGAGGCTGGTGACCACCGCCCGGGCTGCCTGCAGCAATGTAAGTTACTTTGACTCATTATGACTAGATAATTCCATGATTGATTTCAGAACATGTTAGAAGTTGAGTACATGTTGCCTAACCATTAAAGGTGGAGACACAGATGAGGATTCCTGGACACGGTGAGAGATTTCTACAAACATTTTGAGACCTTGTCCTGTTTACTGAACAAATCTTCAAGTGTGTGTCCTGGACTCCATGTTGGTTTCATGCCAGATGCAGGTTGGCTGTTGAATTGTGTTTTGTTTTGTGTGTTTTCTCTGACAGGTTCACCTCAGCGACAACGTGGGGATGCCGGTCCTCGCTGGCCTCCTGTTTGCTGCTGCTTCCAGGCAGCTGCAGGAGGCCATGGTCCCCGCCCAGACGTCCTCCAAGAAGGAATCTACATCACTTCCTGTTACTGCTTTTATTTAATGTTTGACTCAATAACCAATGTACTGTTTATTATATTGTGTTGCTGCTATCAGATTATTTATATGCACTAAATGTTGTTTGTTCAAATAATTTTGGTCACATTGCCCTTGTTTTTAATTGTTGCCAGTTGTTTTTAACCTCTTCTTCTTCCCATTTAGTTGCATTTTTTTTTCCACTGGTGCTGTTGACAAACTCAAGTAAAATTTGACCCTTTTATCTGTAAAGTCTTTAGTTCTTCTAGTGTATTTCATTCACTTTTCTAATATAAACTATGTCTTTGGTTCCACAGACACCTCCTCCCCCGCCTGCTGACCCACAGGTCCCACCAGGAGTGTCTGTGGAGGTCAAGGCCCCTGTGCCTCATCCTTCCAGTCCTCCTTGAGGGACTAGTGTGGCTCAGGTCAAGAAGAAGGTACGTTATATTATTCACTGTTTGAACATTTGACACAATAACCACCATGTTGTGTGGTTTAACTCATGGCTGATGCGGTTTGTCTTTAGTGAAGATTTTTTACTGTAAACTGTCTTTGGTTCTACAGGTGGTGCCTCCTCCTCCTCCTCCACGGGTCGTCCCAGCAGTGGCTGTGAAGGCTGAGGTCCCTGGACCTCGTCCTTCCAGTCCTGCTGGATGGACCACTGTCTGCCAGTCCAAGAAGGTATTATATTTAACACAATAACCACTGTATTGTAAAGTTTAACTCACTGCTGCTATGTTCATGCACAGAATGTTTATCACTGTCTTTTTTCATTATTGGTAATGTTGTTTTTAACCTTTTGTCTCATTTTGTTCCATATTTCTTTTAATTCCCTATTTGAATTTATTGTATCTGTTACTGTTGACAGACTCAACAACACATACATTTCTAGCTTTTATTTACATCATTCAGTTCGTCTGGTGTACCTTATCTCATTCATTCATCTAATATAAACTATGTGTTTGGTTCTACAGACGGTGCCGACGACCCGGACACCTCCTCCCCCGCCTGCTGTCACACGTGTCCCACCAGGAGTGTCTGTGGAGGTCAAGGCCCCTGTGCCTCGTCCTTCCAGTCCTCCTGGAGGGATTAGTGTGGCTCAGGCCAAGAAGAAGGTACGTTATAAATTCACTGTTGGAACATTTGACACAATAACCACCATGTTGTGCAGTTTAACTGACTGCTGCTCTGTTTATGCACATCAGCTTGTTTTTGTTCTTTTTGTTTTGAACCCTTTTCCCTTTTATTTTTCTTGTCTCAGACTCTACAACACCTACACTCTTTATTTACAATGTCTTCAGTTGGTCTAGTCTTATCTGATTGGTTCTACAGACGGTGACGACGACCTGGACGCCTCCTCCCCCGCCTGCAGCTACACCGGTCTCACCAGGAGTGTCTGTGGAGGTCAAGGTCACTGTACCACGTACCACAAGATGGATGTTCATCAACATAGAATTCAGCTTTGGTGGCAAATTTCTCAAAATAAAATAAATACAGCCAAGTTTGTGCACTCCCTCTTTTGATGTATAACAGGATGTTGAATATTCATTCAATGTTACAAATAAAACGTTTATTTAGACTCTTTATTCTGTCGGAAAATCCCACTTTGACAAAACTTTACTAAAAACACTCCAGACCGCCATTACATTTTTTAGCTTGCACACCCCCGAGTGCTCGGACTGCAGTCAGGGCAAACAGTTGAAGGCAGTGTGTAGATAGAGATGGAGCAAAAAGTGTGGAGGAGATTGGGGAGTAGAGGCCATTTTTGTTTTTAAATGGTTTACAATATTATTTGCACTGGTTTTTAAAGCCTTGGTTTACACCTGCTCAAGAGCAGAGTACTGAAGCTGAGTTAATAGCCTATTTTACACTCAGGTTATTTGTGTTTCTTTTTTTCCATACAGTTTACAGTCTGATTTGCACTTTTACTGACCACTGATGCCATTCCTGTTTGTTATTTTAATGTTGTTAATCCCTGAATAAACAGGTCAGTTTCTTGTTACCAACCTTTGTGTATTCAAACTCACTTAAGTCAGCTGGCTAGTTGTTATCAAGAGTACTAAACCCCTTTTCAATATGAGTCTAATAACTAAGTAAGAAGGCTAAGTAACTTTAAACTTTAATACATGCTTGGTTGGATAGGCTGGTATCGGTATCGGCCACCAGGATCGGATGTGCAAAAAGCTGGATCGGGACATCCCTAGTCTGGGGTGAGCAGAAAGAAAAGAAAGTATGACCCTGATTATCTGAAGTTTGGCTTTTCATATACTGGCACAGATGATGCTCCGCTGCCACAGTGTGTCATCTGTAAAGAGGTGCTAGCTAACGACAGTATGCGGCCATGTAAACTCCGGCGTCACATTACAACCAAACACCACAGCTTATTGACCAAGCCGAGGGAGTTTTTTGACCTGAAACTGAAGGAATTGCAGTCACAGAAAAAAGTAATTGAGGCGTTTGGCACTGTGAATACCAGGGCAACTGAAGCATCGTATCGCGTGGCGTTACGTATTGCGAAGGCGGGGAAGCCTTAAAATGTTAAAATGTGTTTAAAAAATCTATTGAAAACATACAGATGTTAAAATGTGTTTAAAAAATCTATTGAAAACATACAGATGTTAAAATGTGTTTAAAAAATCTAATGAAAATATACAGATGTTAAAATGTGTTTAAAAAATCTAATGAAAATATACAGATGTTAAAATGTGTTTAAAAAATCTAATGAAAATATACAGATGTTAAAATGTGTTGTGTTAAAAACATTTATTGTTTTAAACCTTTTTGAAGCAACAACAATAACCGTAATAATAGCAATAATGATTAGGGGGGGGGGGAGGGGGGCCGGTAGGGGAGGCTCACTATCCCACACTTTGAAAACCCCTGGCCTATAAGACAGAGAACAAACAATTTAATAAAAATAATTCCCTGTAGAAACAAAACCAAAGAAACATCCAATAAGCTTATAAAATGTGGACTCCTAAACATTATGTCTATAGCATCTAAATCTCTGCTGGTAAATGATTAGGTCAGTGATTATAAATTGGATATTTTAGCACTAACAGAAACTTGGCTCCAGCAGGATGAGTATGTGAGTCTCAATGAATCCACTCCACCTAGTCATATTAACTTTCATACAGCTAGAAGCACTGGTCGAGGTGGAGGAGTTGCAGTCATCTCTCACTCTAGTTTAGGTGTTAGTCCCAAAAATAATCATAACTATCAGTCATTTGAAACTTTGCTTTTATCAATGACTGATTCCAGGCAGACAAACAAAAAGCCAGCCCTATTTGTAGTTGTTTATCACCCTCCTAGTCCTTATTCTGTATTTTTAGCAGAATTCTCTACCTTTCTGTCCAGTATAGTGGTAAACTATGACTAAATTGTAATTGTAGGAGACTTTAACATACATGTTGATAACAATAGTGATTCTCTAAGTAACACTTTCAGCAGCATACTAGATGGAATTGGCTTTACTCAGAATGTAAATAAACCAACCCACAGTCACACCCTGGATCTGGTTTTAATTTATGGGATTGAGATTAGTGACCTTGTTGTTCTCCCCCATAATCCAGTTCTTTCAGATCACTTCTTAATTACCTTTCAGTTTATAATGAATGATAATTCCTCACCAGTATTTAAAACTGAAATAAAAAGAGCACTATGTGACTATTCAGTTTTAAAATATATAGAGATAATTGGGCCTATATTCACCCCCACATATAATTATGAGAACAGCAGCTCAGACATGTTGTGTCCTGCTACATGTGATGAGTTAGTTGAAAAAATGATGCACACCCTCCATAGCGCTTTAGACCTGGTAGCCCCATTAAAATGTAAAACTGTTAGACCCAGGACATTATCTCCCTGGTATAATACTGAAACACATTCCCTTAAAAAAGCTACACGTAAATTAGAGAAGCTATGGCGCCGCTCCCACACAGATCATTCCCTCAGTGCCTGGAAGAACAGTCTATTGGCTTATAAGCAGGCCCTGCGTAAAGCAAAAACTAGGTATTATTCATCATTAATAGAAGAAAATAAGAATAAGCCCAGATTCCTGTTCAGCACTGTAGCCAGGCTGACCAACAGTCACAGCTCAGTAGATCCATCTATTCCAGTTAGTCTCAGCTGTGATGACTTCTTAAATTTATTTAATAATAAAATCATAAGTATTAGAGATAAAATAGATCAAATCCTTCCAAACATCAGTGCTGAGGAAGCTCAGGCTGTAGCTTAGTAGCCCCTTTAAACCCAGTAATATTACTGGATAAATTCACTCCTGCAGACCCAGCCCAGTTAACTAAAATCATTATGTCATCTAAGTCAACTACGTGTATTTTAGATCCAATTACAACTAAACTCCTTAAAGAGACGCTGCCCTTAATTATTGAATTAAAGGTATAATATTGAAAATTATTCATTGTACTTGGTGGAAATGAATCTTTGCACTGTAGAGAAATATATTTATATGTTAACAAAAAATGTGCTCTTTGGAAACTGAACTGTCTTTGTCCTATGATTAAAAAATACACATGGACATATAGAACAGGAATACAGTGTCATCTGCTGAAAAGAATTTGATGTTTATTTTTGATGAATTGTTAAAAGCATCTTTTTAGTCATTGTGTGTTTCGGACACACACACACACACACACACACACAAAAACTTGATAGTTAAACAATTAGTAGCCTAATAAGTATACTATAAGTATTAGAGATAAAATAGATCAAATCCTTCCAAACATCAGTGCTGAGGAAGCTCAGGCTGTAGCTTAGTAGCCCCTTTAAACCCAGTAATATTACTGGATAAATTCACCCCTGCAGACCCAGCCCAGTTAACTAAAATCATTATGTCATCTAAGTCAACTGCGTGTATTTTAGATCCAATTACAACTAAACTCCTTAAAGAGACGCTGCCCTTAATTATTGATAATATCTTAGATATAATTAACATGTCCCTAATAACTGGATACGTGCCGCAGGCTTTTAGACATGCAGTTATTAAACTGCTCTTAAAGAAAAACACTCTTGAGCCAGATATTTTAGTAAATTACAGGCCAATTTCAAATCTACCGTTTCTTTCAAAAGTTCTTGAAAGAGTGGTAGTTAAACAGCTGTGTCAGCACTTACAGGACAATAGTTTATTTGAAGATTTTCAGTCTGGTTTTCGGGCCCATCACAGCACTGAAACAGCACTAGTCAAGGTCACAAATGACTTGTTGCTGGCTGCTGATGATGGACTGGGCTAGGTTCTGGTCCTGCTGGATCTAAGTGCTGCATTTGACACAATCGACCATAGCATCTTAATGCAGAGATTGGAACAGGACATAGGCATTAGAGGATCCGCTCTCTCCTGGTTTAAATCCTATTTACATATTTGTTTTTCTCATTATTTTTGTGCAATATAAAAGAAAAGAGGGGGAGAAAAAAAATGAATAAAGGACCGTCCCCATTTTTTTTTGTAGCAGAAGGGAGAAACTGTGATAGCTTGTCTGTAATGTTGACTTAATAAATCAGCTGGAACTGAGCCAGACCAACTCCTGGTTCTATAGAGATCCCAAAGATGATGAAAATCTTCAACCATAACCATTAAAAACTGCAATAGTAAACAATTTGGTTAAATCATGATTTTTTTTTAAAGTGAGAAAGCAGATAAATTAAAGGAAAATGCAAAAAAACAAGCTCCTATATGGTGGAAAGGTAGATGTTCATATAATTTTTCGATTGTAATATAAGACATTATGTGAAAATTGACTTAAAACAATTTTTTAAGAGTTCATCAAAATTGTGTATCAAAAATTCAGAGAAGATTGATAAGAAGAAAATGATTCTTAAGGGTCCCATTTGGTAGAAAGGTAGTCCAATTAATCAGTCTGAATTAAACCTTTTGAGTTTTTTTTTGTACTCAGACGTCTTTACTACCTTATACTCAACTGTAGGAGAATTTAAAGAAAACATTTGCAGGAGAGTCAGGAAGGTTTATACGAAGAGCTCTACACAAATTGACAACAAACATTACAGTAAATGAAAATAATGAATAAAAAGGTTCCTACACTGCAGTAAAAGCATTTTGTTTTTCCTCAAGTGAAGGTGACATGTAAAGATCAGAGGTTTCCCTGGCCGAGATGAATCGCCCTAATGTCTGAAGATAAATAGGATTATGGGATCTTTTGCCATCTAACACCCAAACGCTGTGATTCTCACATGAGTTAATCACTTCATAGCTCTGATCATAGTAAAAGTGAATTAACTGATGCAGACAGTGTGTGTGTATCTATGTATATGAGCATCATGATGAGTTTTTATTAACTTCCCCTGTTTTCAGATGCCACTGAAAATGTTATTGATTTCTTTTTAAGCATATTTTTGTACTTAAACGAACATTAACATGCAAATATATTAGCACAAAAATCTTGTGATTTAGCTTCACTCGACATTCATTCACATATAAAATAAATAACACAGGACCAGAATAGACACATGCATCTACTGTATCTACTATATACACATACATACTCACACATGCATTGTCCTACATTGTACTGCTCCGACCAGGGGCAGACTGGGACATAAAATCAGCCCTGGCATTCAATAATGTGCACCTTTTTTGGCCTTTTTGGTCTCTAGATTATGTATGGCAACTGTGTAACTGTTTAAAACCATATACCTTAAGCAATGCAATTAGGTAGCGGGAATCAGTGAGAGTGGAGGACACAAAATACTTATAAAGTCATTTATTTACAACAAAAATGTATACCAAATGATTTTAATTAGGCCTCTGGGACAATTGCACCAAACCACCCCCCTACAGCTATGAAATAGCTGAGTATTGGTATACCATGGATTTTTTTCATACTCCTCTTATGGATGGATTTAGGCACCTAACTCCTCCTACAGCTTTGAGGGGTCACAAGTGAATTATTATTATATCAAAATGTGCATTTTGATCAGAAATGGTGTGCATTTACTTATATGTACAAAGTAAGATTTTTTTTGCAACATAGGTGACATGAAACTCACAAAATGAATGGGATGAGGTTTAAAAAACAAACCATTCAAGCTTTTGCACTGCTAACTGCTGTTTACTGCTTGGCTATACTTAGAGACTCCATTTAAATTTTAAACTGTAGATACATGTCTCATATATTAATGTATCCCATGTTTTGATAGGTAATATAGTTTTTGATTAGTCACTGATCAATGACCATGATCATTTTTGCAGAAATTTTCAGTTTATAATGGGAGCCTGTGGGACGGAATATTGGTGCTTTAATGGGTGATATCATTACTTAGCGTGTGGGGACATGTACATGTACACACATGATTTTTTCCAACGTTGTAGTGAAAATTGCTGTGATTTTCACAACATAGTCAAAATACCTGAGCGATTTACTGAATTTGAATGTGCAGCCTCTAAGGGCGACCACGTCTCTTTGTTCCTCATTGACTCAAATACAAAGATTTTGAGAAACAAGCAGAACGGACCTCTGTTTTATACTCGCCATTATCTCCAAAATATTTACTGTAGAAACACCAAATCACGCCAAAACATTTGTGAAGTCCTTACAGCGATGATGGTCTTTGTTATTTTTGGAGAGAAGCTACCGTTTTGTCAGTCAAAGCTCAAATGGGAGACCAGCACAAAGGGAGAAAAATGCTGCTTTTCTCCAGATTTCTGTCTGCCTCTACCTGTGGTACAGACGTTGTCATTGGTAACCAGCTCCAGTTGCTATTGAATGTCATTATGTTTGTCAACTTGGCGCACACAAACACACACACACACACACACACACATACAAGTATTTCACCCCAACCCCTCATTTTAATAGCAACTAAATTATTTCTCATTACGTGAATCTTTGACATCAGATGGTGCATTTCAGATTCTCAACTGATAAAATATAATAATTATTCTAAATTTATTTGTAACACTTCAATACAAATAAAGTGCTTTACAGAACACAATATAATACTGTATTAGTACATAATATTGTTGCTAATTTATTGATTATTCTGAATTATTTATTTTGTGTAAACTGAAGGAGCTGAAGAGATTATATTTCACTGTGATCACATATGATCGATAAAGGTTAATTGATAGAGTGACAAAAAAATCAATACCTAACAATCAATATTAAAAAAGTGAACTGATCCCATTATTAAAACTTTCTATAAAAATCTGTCTCATCAAGAGGGATAGAATGGGGAAATGACCCTTGTCTCTAATCATCAATAAAAACATTGACCCGTTGATCAATTAATATGATTAATTGGATTAATATGGGTTTTTAACCTGTTTTGCATGTTGATAAGTCAGTCAACAATATGAGATTCAAAAGTAAACAGCTACTGTTACCATAACTACATTATGGGATTAGTATTTGGCCTGTGACATCACACGTCTATGACATCACCTAGTCAGCCTAGGCCATGACATGCGTGATGTCACCAAAAAGATCAAAGCAGTCTTTGATGTTTCAAATCCCCCCCCTGCATCAGAGTCTATATAAGGACCCCACGGACACACACAGACAGTGGTTTTGAAGACAAGTCCAACTTTAAAATCATCACTGCACCATTACCATTATCTATAAACACAGAGGATAATGGAAGTCAACATGGATCCCCAATCCCAAAAGTTCATCAGGAACAACCAGAGAACCAGGAGATTGGACAAACTTCAAGAAGCTCGAAGATTCATAGGAGTTAAACGTGACACAAATGGAGTCAGGATAAGAGGCAACAACTTGAAACAATGAAAACAAGTTCCAAGTTGCATATGAGGAGTTAAAGGTGGCACAGGAATACGGATACATTTGTGGGTGAGCTCCAGACAGAGACACACAATTAGTTGTGTGTCTCTGTCTGGAGCTCACACACATATTTATCCATACAGAACTACGAATTTCTCAACCTCTAAGTTACAGATGAGGTTGAATTCATGGGCGAGCTCCAGACAAAGAAAAAGTACTGAACTACAGGTTGCAGAAAATAGAAGCTGCACCTGAGGAGTTAAACATGGCTCATACATTGAGCCAGGATCAATTCCTGGGGCTGAGCAGCAACGACTTGGAGCTGAGCTCCAAGAAAATCTGGACATCAGGCGCTTCACATTTCACAAGGAGTTAAAGATATAAATTGAGCCAGGATAAATTCATGGCTGACCTCCAGATGAAGGACACAACGTACAGAAGTATGAATTTCAGATCCTCCAAGTTAACATGAGGACCAATTCACAGCTGACCTCCAGAATTAAAGGAACACAGATGCCTTCCAGAAGAAAGAAGTTCAGAAGCTTCAACTTTCACATGAAGAGTGAAAGATTGCTCATGAATTGAACCAGGATGAATTCATGGCTGACCTCCTTAAAAAGAGGAACATGCCTTCTAGAACAAAGACTTTCAGAAGCTTCAACTTTCACATGAAGAGTTAAAGATTGCTTAAATTGAGCCACTGTGATTTGACCGTTGACCTCCCTAAAAAGAGGAACATGCTTTACGAATTTCAGAAGCTTTAACTTACACATATAGAGTAAAGGTTGCTTAAATTGAGCCAGGATGAATTCATGGCTGACCTCCTTAAAAAGAGGAATCCGCCTTCTAGAACAAAGAAATCTAGAAACCTTAACTTTCAATTGAAGAGTTGAATATTGCTTAAATTGAGCCACTGTGATTTGACTGTTGACCTCCCTAAAAAGAGGAACATGCTTTACGAATTTCAGAATCTTTAACTTTCACACATAGAGTTAAAGATTGCTCAAATTGAGCCAGGATGAATTCATGGCTGACCTCCTTAAAAAGAGGAATCCGCCTTCTAGAACAAAGAAATCTAGAAACCTTAACTTTCAATTGAAGAGTTGAATATTGCTTAAATTGAGCCACTGTGATTTGACTGTTGACCTCCCTAAAAAGAGGAACATGCTTTACGAATTTCAGAATCTTTAACTTTCACACATAGAGTTAAAGATTGCTCAAATTGAGCCAGGATGAATTCATGGCTGACCTCCTTAAAAAGAGGAATATGCCTTCTAGAACAAAGAAATCTAGAAACTTTAACTTTTATGTGAAGAGTTGAAGATTGCTCAAATTGAGCAAAGGACAAGGAATTTCAGAAGCTTCAATTCATCATACATTGAGACAGGATGATTTGAGGAGCAGTTAATGACCAAGCTCCAAGAGGAAAAGGACAAGAACATCCTAATGGACCAAGAACTACCAGCTGCAATACACATTAATAAAGGAAGGCACTATCTGGAGAGAAGAAGAAGAGCTGGAAACACAGTGAGATGCAGACCCTGAACATCTGGAAGCTCCTGGAGTGTGAGGACAAAAGTCCAGAATGCAAGATCTGAAACCGGAAGCAACGAATTGTCTGGGGTTGAAGATGGTAAAAAAGAAGAAAGCCCAAACTATGAACCCCTAACTCCTAAATACTCACCCCTAACCCACTTTTAACCCTATAGATTGCTGAATCCTTCTGGTTACCCTATGGGCCCTGTCATATGACCACCATACATCATAGAATGATGTATGGTGGTCAATGGCAAGGAACAACTTAATCTTTAAATCCTGTTTGTATGTAAATTTGCAAATCAAGAAAATAGCACTTTGTCATAGAGGTATATATGACTTTGAAAAATACGGAATGAGAAAAACTAAAGACTAGAGAGTTGCATAAGTGACGTTGGAACTTCTCTCTCCCCGTGCTGATGTCAGGTATTAGACTTTCCCGTCTCTTTCTCATATTTTCAGTCAACGGTTTTACCACAAAGTGCGACTTTCGTGGCACATCATATGTGCAATTAATTGGACAAATCAAACAGGATTTAAACATAAGTTATTCTTTGCTAACACCATAGAGATTTAAAAAAAAAAAAAACAGGGTCCCATGTGGTATCTGGAAGTACTTAGGCAGTCTATTCCTCTGACTCCTGACCAGAACCCTGGACCTCATCATGTAAATCATGATGAGGTTATGGATTTGTGTGTATATATATATATATATATATATATATATATATATATATATATATATATATATATATACACTAAACCTTCTTCCTGTGCTGTGACCTTGCCGTGGTGGAGAAGCTTAAGTGCTTCTAGGATCCTGAGAGCTGTGCTGGTCAGGTTTAACCTTAACCAGACTGGTCTCAGATTAGGAGCATGACTAAAGACAGCACACCCCACAAAAAAGAGGTCCATAGTAGAATAATACTCAATATTCAATAAATATTCAATTCTACATAGTATACATCCACATGCTATATATATATATATATATATATATATATATATATATATATATATATATATATATATATATATATATATATATATATATATATATATATATATATATATATATATATATATATATAATGTATTATTTACATATTTTTGAATGAACACACAATGTACATTTTAAGACCTGATGAATGCTTCTTGTATGCATTTTAAAAAGTTGTTTAAATTTCTCATCTGGCCAAAATTATTTGTCCCTGATATACATATACTGTATTATGGTTATATGTATGTTATGGTTAACAGTATATATGGTTATATATTGTTATTAGGGCCTGAGCGATGACTGTTTTTCTTCACCACAATAAATTTCCTTTTTGGGGACTTTCCCATACCCCAAAACTCACCAAATTTTGCATGCCCATCAGGAGTGGCGAAAATGTAAGTATTCTATTGGACACCAGCATGGATCCACAAAAATGCCTCTGTAGCGCCTGCTGGAAATGTTCAATGTCCCTTATTACACTTATATATAACACTTATAACAATGCAATGCAAATGTTCCCTTTGCATCGGGCTTAATTTGTATGATCAATTTGTATGATCATCATGAAATTCATTTTAAATTCTGTTTAAAAATCTTAGAAAATTGTCACCAGCACAATTTTAGATGAAGAGACAATTATTTAATATAACATGTAATAATAATATAATAAAACATAGATGTACACTACACCTATATATATTTGACTGTATATATGACAGCAGAGAGTGTATTAATACTGTCCCATGTTAAAAAACAATCAATCCACAGTGAAACATACACAGCCTGTATTCAGAAACTGTGCCGTAAAACAAGCAGTCATGACTTATGTGAAGTTGTGATGTCACTACTATACAGTCACCACCAACACCCCCCACAGCCATTTGAAGAGGAGGAGGAGAGGCTTAGAAAGAAGCTGGAGAAAAGAAGTGGAAAACTATACTGAGAGGATCTTTGCTGCTTCAAATCTTGTTAGGGATGTCAAAATTCCAAATAAAAATCAGTAAAGTGTTATAAGTGTTATATATAAGTGTAATAAGGGACATTGAAATCGTACAAAAATAATCAGTTCACTACCCGACCCAAAAAAGAGAGATATCAATGTTCAGGAATCAATACTTAAGAACTTAGACATCCAGCTTTTCTGCAGTAATGGACTTAAATAAAGTGTAAAGTTGCTCCAACCAAGTTTCTCTGGTTAATTAACCCCCGTCTGTATATCAGCATGGATGAAGCCTGATGTCTGGGTCTTTTCTAGGACTAGAGCTCTAGAGCTAAGCAGAACCCCATGATCTAGACCTAGTTAGTCAGGAGTTCATCCTACAGCAACATAATCACATGACATATTAAACTATTAACAATTTAGAAAAACTGAAAAATCAAGGTGTTCTAAGACTTTTGACCAGTGGTGTATATGATGTTTACAATTGGCCCTTTGAGGGAAACCAGAACACTGATGTGGCCCAGGATGAAACTGAGTACGACTCTCCTGCCCTACATGAACACAAACAGGTAGTTTATCCCCTACACACACACACATACAAGTAGTTCATCCCCTACACACACACACACACCAACCCCTAATCCTAACCCCGTAGACACACACTCATACCCACAAACATAGATAGTTCATATATTACACACACACACACACACCCTAACCCCTAAACCTAACCCCAACTCACACACTTATGCACACATCATAGACAAATAGTTCGTCCCCTACAGACACTCTAACCCTTAACCCTAACCCCCTACACACACCCTCATACAAACGCCCACACACCCAAATTGTTTATCCCCTCACACACATACCCCAATCCCTAAACCTAACACACACACACACACACAAATAGTTTGTCCCCTACACACACACAAATAAGTAGTTCATCCCCTACACACACACACTCTAACACCTAACCCTAACCCCCTACACACACACTCATACCCACACACACAGAGTTTATTCCTTACACAAACACACCCTAATCCCTAAACCTAACCCCCGACTCACACACTTATGCACACATTTATGCGCACACACACACACGCACACACACAGAGTTCATCCCCTACATTTACTCAACCTACCCCCTAGCCCTAACCCCCTACACACACTCATCCCCAACACACACACAGGTAGTACGTCCCCAACACAGACACACACACTAACCCCTAACCCCCTACACACACACTCATACCCACACACACAGATAGTTCATTCTTTACACACACACACCCT
Source organism: Lepturacanthus savala (assembly GCA_030544235.1). Taxonomy (NCBI): domain Eukaryota; kingdom Metazoa; phylum Chordata; class Actinopteri; order Scombriformes; family Trichiuridae; genus Lepturacanthus; species Lepturacanthus savala. The sequence continues at coordinate 24,695,926 of CM060477.1, read as the reverse complement.
AATCCCTAAACCTAACCCCCGACTCACACACTCATGCACACATTTATGCACACACACACACACACACACACACACACACACACACACACACAAATAGTTCATCCCCTACACACACCCTAACCCTAACCATAACCCACTACACATACCCTCATACACACACACGCACACACACAAACACACACACACACACACAAAAACGCACACACACACACACAGTTCATCCCTTACACACACACAACCTAACCCCTAACCCTAACCCCCTACACACACACTCATACTCACACACACATATACAGTTAGGCCCAAAAATATTTGGACAGTGACACAAGTTTTGTTATTTTAGCTGTTTACAAAAACATATTCAAGATACAATTGTATAATCAATATGGGCTTAAAGTGCTGACTCTCAGCTGTAATTTGAGACTATTCATATCCAAATTGGAGCAAGGGTTTAGGAATTACACCTCTTTAACATGTAACCACCTCTTTTTCAAGGGACCAAAAGTAATTGGACAATTGGCTGCAAAAAATGCATGGATCCTTCCCTCGTTAACATGTCATCAATTAAGCAGTTAAAAGTTCTGGAGTTGATTCCAGGTGTGGTGATTGCGTTTGGAAGCTGTTGCTGAGAACACACAACATGCGGTCAAAGGAGCTCTCAATGGAGGTGAAACAGACCATCCTGAGGCTGAAAAAAAGAAGAAATCCATCAGAGAGATAGCAGAAATGTTATGAGTGGCCAAATCAACAGTTTGGTACATTCTGAGCAAAAAAGAGCTGACTGGTGAGCTTGGGAACTCAAAAAGGCCTGGACATCCACGGAAGACAACAGTGGTGGATGATCGCAGAATCCTTTCCATGGTGAAGAAAAACCCCTTCACAACATCCACTCAGGTGCAGAACACTCTCCAGGAAGTAGGTGTTCATGACAATAAATACAAAGGATTCACCACAAGATGCAAACCATTAATCAGCCTTAAAAATAGAAAGGCCAGACTTGACTTTGCCAAAAAACACCTGAAGAAGCCAGCCCAGTTCTGGAACAGCATTCTTTGGACAGATGAGACTAAGATAAACCTGTACCAGAATGATGGGAAGAGGAAAGTTTGGAGAAGAATAGGAACAGCTCATGATCCAAAGCACACCACATCTTCTGTAAAACATGGTGGAGGCAGTGTGATGGCATGTGCATGCATGGCTTCCAATGGCACTGGGTCACTTGTGTTTATTGATGATGTGACAAAAGATAGAAGCAGCCGGATGAATTATGAAGTGTATCGGGAAATACTTTCTGCTCAGATTCAGCCAAATGCAGCAAAGTTGATTGGACGGCGCTTCACAGTACAGATGGACAATGATCCAAAACATACTGCAAAATCAACTCAGGAATTTTTTAAAGCAAAGAAGTGGAATATTCTGCAATGGCCGAGTCAATCACCAGATCTCAACCCAATCGAGCATGCATTTCACTTGCTCAAGACAAAACTTAAGGCAGAAAGTCCCTCAAACAAGCAACAGATGAAGACAGCTGCAGTTAAGGCCTGGCAAAGCATCACAAAGGAGGAAACCCAACGTTTGGTGATGTCCATGGGTTCCAGACTTCAGGCAGTCATTGCCCGCAAAGGATTCACAACAAAATATTGAAAAGTAACATGTTACTTAGGGTTATGTTTATTTGTCCAATTACTTTTGAGCCCCTGAAATGAGGACTGTTTGTGTAAAAATAGCTACAGTTCCTACATGTTTAATCATATATTTCTGTTCAACCCCTTGAATTAAACCTTAAAGTCTGCACTTCAATTCCTTTGTAGTTGTTTCATTTCAAATCCAATGTGGTGGCATGCAGAGTCCAAATCATGAAGATTGCACCACTGTCCAATTATTTTTGGGCCTAACTGTAGTTCATTCCTTACACACACACAACCTAATCCCTAAACCTAACCCCCGACTCACACAATTATGCACACACACACAAATTGTTTGTCTCCTACACACACACATAAGTAGTTCATCCCCAACACACACACTTTAACCCCTAACCCTAACCCCCTACATACCCACACACACAGATAGTTTATTCCTTACACAAACACACCCTAATCCCTAAACCTAACCCCCGACTCACACACTTATGCACACATTTATGCACACACACACACACACACACACACACACACACACACACACAAATAGTTCATCCCCTACACACTCTAATCCCTAACCCAAAGCCCTACACACACACAACTTATCGCCTTGTTGTGGTAATTTCGTCCTGTATTACCAAGGGTTCGTAAGTCCCACAATGAAGAAGACAAGTCTGTGCCATGAAGTGCCTTAGATTTATTTCTGGATCTGCAGAGTCAGAAAATACAGTCACAATCATATACAAGTATATGAAGAGTGACCGGGCGTCATACGGGGAAGAATGAGCACCGTTCTCTCTGTCGGAGCGTTTCTTATGTAGAAAGAGAGATAGGTTACAGATATGTTTTGAGAACAGTTAGATAGGTTACAAACATGTTTGGGAACAGTTTGCCCCAGGGAGAGTACGTAAGTACGGAGACAAGGCCTATCTGCACCCTTGACGTCAACCATAAAGAAGACAAGATTAAAGTAATAGAAACTAGCTAAAACTGAATTAATGGTCATAACTATTTTCTCTCACAATTCCCCCCTTTGAATCCGTAAGGATTCACTAAAAATATTTAAACGAGCATAGCAATTTCACTATCATCAAACTGAGCCATCCTCAATAAGAAACATGATGTTCCTCTCAACCCCACAAAAACCAGGGCCCTGAATGGATGCCATGGTCTGTGCTGCTCCATGATGTCAGTGTAAGTCAGTGGAGATCGTGACAGCCAACCAGTTTGTATGGTCTGTATGATAGAGGAGACAGTTTGTGTTGACACCGTTAGGTTTCCACTGTCACCTGTACCAGAGACACTGTCACGTAACAATGTGGAAAATTGTGTACAGCTGTTATTGGTGCGGTGTGGTGCGTCTTCTTGTGTCTTCTTCCTATTGTAGGTCGTTTTGAGAGCAGTGTAACTGCGTACGTCTGGTGTCAGACGCCTGTGTTTTCACACCCTGCTAATCATGGGTGCTATTCACAGCACTCTCGTCGTCTCTATCACTCTCAGTTTTCTCTGTCGGATCAGGAACCTTTCTGCAGTGGTTAGCGTGGATCCAGGTGGCCCTCTCAGAGACTTTCACTGCTGTCTGCGTGGTCAGCAGAACCTGGAACGGGCCTTGGCACCTGAGATGCTTCCACGTCTTCCTCCTGAAGTCTTTCACCACCACAAAGTCACCAGGTCTCAGTCTGTGCAGAGGTCCTGACGTTGGTGCTGGTAGAGCCTCTCTCACCTTGGTATTATCTCTGTCAGCAGGGCTTTGGCCACCCTAGACGCCGTTTGTTTTGAGGCTGAAAATGCTTCTGTCCAGTCTGAGTCGGTGTTAGTGTCATAGAGATAGCACTGCGCAGAGTGTTCCAAAACAAAGTGGATGTTGCTAAAACATCATTTAAATCACGGTACCATTCAGCCTCATACTCTGTGTCTGGTCCCAATGAAACATGGGAAGTGCAGTGTAAAGCTTCTGATTGCATGAAGTCAGAGTTAGGACTACACACCAGTGCCGCTTTAGCCAAGCAGATTAACTGGACAAACTTTGGATAGTAGAAATGAATGTTGTAATTTGGTGGCGGGCAACTCACACATTAATGGGGCTGTATATGGTTCCGTGACCATATTACCGCATGCGCCAATAGTTTGTGCACATCTCCCGCTCAGGGGAGCATCAGGCATTTCTGAGATTTTTATTACTGACTGAGTGGCGCCTGAGTCCACTAGAAACTCTATCTCCTGTCCCTGTATCTGTAAACACATACTCGGTACCCGCAAATGAATATCTGTTCTACAATACATAGTGTAGGCTGTGACTGATTGAGGTGTAAGCAGTGCATGTGACGCATGTGTGTGTGTGTGTGGATCACTTCCCTGTTGCAGCGGCGGTTGGCAGGCAGTCTGGGTGACGAACACATCCGGACCCTCCTCCCCGTCTCCACTGGATCAATCTGACTGTCTCCATGGCTCCTCGGCCCCCTCTGTGGGCGGAGCTCGCGGCATTTGGTCATCTCTGCGGCCTTCCCAGCGACCTCTGCCCCTTGGCCTGGCTGGATAAGGGCAGTCTCTGGTCCAGTGCCCTGTTTGGCCACACTGGAAGCATGCATCATCTTCTGGTTGAAGGCGCTGTGGTGCTGATCTCATGCGTTGTCCCTGTCGACCCCCCCTGCTCCATTCGTTTCCCAGTTGACGACTGTAGGGCGGCTTTCTTCTTCCGCTGCAAAGGCGCCCCGGATTTTGGAGAACTGGACACTGTCCATTTGTGCCATTAGCAGGCGGCGCAGCTCGAAGGATGTGGGCATGAATTCACGGATGAACTGTATGAGGTGTCTCGCATAACTCTCACCTCCTTCAGAGAGTTTAGGGAGATGAGCAGATGCTCTTCTCAGGTCCTCTTCTGTCCATGGGCGGTGTACCAGCGCTGTGCCCTCATGCCCCATAACCTGTATCATCGGCAGGTTGACGACAGGTGATGCGCCCATACGATCACTGGAGCTGTCATTTCCCTCAGTTGCAGCAGCTGCCCCCCCCTCCTTCTCCCAGCCCCTGCTCCGTTCGTGCTCTGGTGCAGCTGCTGATGGGAACGCTGCCAGGAGAAAGGTGAGCATTGGCTGCGGGCAGGGAGCTGTCATTAGGACGGAATGGCTTCGGCCTCGGTCTGTTATATGGTGGTGGCCCCTGTGGCCCCTGTGGCGGTGGTGGAGGTGCAGGTGGAGCTGGTGGAGGTGCTGGAGGGTACGGAGTGGCGTCAAGCAGAGGCCCGCCATGGCCTGTAAGACATGGATACAGAGAAGCATGTGTGTGTGTTTCATCTGGCTTTTCTTTTTCCTTTTTTTTCTTCTACTTTCAGCGCGGTGAGCTGTTTAATTAGCTTTTTTTTCTCCCTCAGTTCACTCTCAGTCTCCCACATTTTTAGGCATGTTTCTTGATGTTCTAATTGTAGGATATTTTTTTCCCCTTATCAGTTTCTTTTTCAATAATTTTTTTTTTTTTTTCCTCCTGCAAACTGTCCCTCAATTTTTTCACCTGATTTTCACTCAAGGATCCCCCTGGAGGGAAACAATGGCATTCAACCCAATAATTTAAACACGACACGCTGTTTTCCCCATATTTCCTCCTCATAAATGCAGCTATTGGGCTGTCGGGCTCCGGCATTTTACTCCCCGTGTTCCCCATACCTTTTTTTTTTTTTTTTTTTTTTTTTCAGTGGAATTTGTGAAATGCTATTTCACGGGACTCTAACCCTTCAGTGGAATTTGTGCACGGGACTCTAACCCTTCAGTAGAATTTGTGCACGGGACTCTAACCCTTCAGTAGAATTTGTGCACGGGACTCTAACCCTTCAGTAGAATTTGTGCACGGGACTCTAACCCTTCAGTAGAATTTGTGCACGGGACTCTAACCCTTCAGTAGAATTTATGCACGGGACTCTAACCCTTCAGTAGAATTTGTGCACGGGACTCTAACCCTTCAGTAGAATTTGTGCACGGGACTCTAACCCTTCAGTAGAATTTATGCACGGGACTCTAACCCTTCAGTAGAATTTGTGCACGGGACTCTAACCCTTCAGTAGAATTTGTGCACGGGACTCTAACCCTTCAATAGAATTTGTGCACGGGACTCTAACCCTTCAATAGAATTTGTGCACGGGACTCTAACCCTTGTGTGTATTAAAACAAAAACCCCTTGTATACAGCACTATATTTCACAGACGGTCACTTCAGTGTATATTATCATTAAATAGTTTTCAGAACAACAGCATCTCACCCATTGTATGGAGTGGGGACTTCTTTCTAGGAGATCCTCTCGGAGTCAGCCACACGATCAGGATCACGTCGGTCTCCTCATCTCTGAACGATTGCTGGAGGTAGGAGAAGAACTCTCTGGTTCCCGGCGGCGCCTGCCTCCGACGTCCCCTGTGTTCGTCTGGCGGACTCTCGGAAGGATCCCACTTCTGACACCAAATTGTTGTGGTAATTTCGTCCTGTATTACCAAGGGTTCGTAAGTCCCACAATGAAGAAGACAAGTCTGTGCCATGAAGTGCCTTAGATTTATTTCTGGATCTGCAGAGTCAGAAAATACAGTCACAATCATATACAAGTATATGAAGAGTGACCGGGCGTCATACGGGGAAGAATGAGCACCGTTCTCTCTGTCGGAGCGTTTCTTATGTAGAAAGAGAGATAGGTTACAGATATGTTTTGAGAACAGTTAGATAGGTTACAAACATGTTTGGGAACAGTTTGCCCCAGGGAGAGTACGTAAGTACGGAGACAAGGCCTATCTGCACCCTTGACGTCAACCATAAAGAAGACAAGATTAAAGTAATAGAAACTAACTAAAACTGAATTAATGGTCATAACTATTTTCTCTCACAGCCTACACACATACAGGTAATTTATCCCTTACACACACAGAGGGAGTTTAGCCCCTAAATACACACTCACAGGTAGTTCATCCCCTACAAACATACAACATAACCCTAACCCCCTACACACACTCTCATATACACACATATATAGTTTATTTCCTACACACACATACGGCTAATTTATCCCCTACACACACACACAAGTAGTTCATCCCCTACAAACATACAAATACACACACACACACAAATAGTTCGTCCCCTACACACACGCACTCTAATCCCTAACCCTAACCCCCTACACACACACTCATACCCACACACACAAGATAATTCATTCCCTACACACACACACCCTAACCCTTAAATCTAACCCCGACTCACACACACAAATAGTTCGTCCCCTACACACACCCTGCCCCTAACCCTGATCCACTACTTTATCCCCTCCACACACACACACACACACACACACACACACACTCTCAGACACACACACACGTATACATGTGATTTATCCCCTACACAGACACACACAATTTTAACATAACCTATAATCAGTTGAATATACCACTTTAAAATAATCCTATGCTGAAATCACACATAATATACACACTATTTCCAATGAAGCTGATTTTAAAATAATTGTTTTTTGCTTTTTATTTGTTTGTTTATAATCTTTTTGGTTTATTTTCTGTCATTTTTTCGTTTCAATAACGGTTTATTGTGTTGTCGCTGGGTTGCAGCTACTAGCTAATACAACAACTAAAGAGCCTCTTCAGGAAACAGGCCTAGGTGTCTGTACCACAAGGAGACTGAACACTCTGGCAGGGTCTGTCTGCCTGAGCTGTGGTTAAATACTGCACTGGCTTGATTGGTGCAATGATACATATTTGGAGCAATGATATGTGCAAATATTGGAATATATATATGACTATTTTATGAAAAAGTTCTTGGCACAGCAGATTACATACTAAAAAGGGTAGTTATGACTTAAAGATTATTGAAAATTATTTATTGTACTTGGTGGGAATTAATCTTTGCAATGTAGAGAAATATATTTATAAGTTAACAAAAAATGTGCTCTTTGGAAACTGAACTGTCTTTGATTAAAAAAGGGCAATTACCTGTGATTAAAAAATACACATGGACACATTGAACAGGAATGCAGTGAAACACACAGGTATTCATCCCCAACACATACACACACACTCTAACCCCTAACCCTAACCCCTTACACACACACTCATACCCACACAAAGATAGTTCATTCCTTACACACACACACACTAACCCCTAAACCTAACCCCCGACTCACACACTTATGCACACAATTTTGTACACACACACAAAAATAGTTCATCCCCTACACACAACCTCATTCACACACCCATATTGTTTGTCCCCTCACACACACACCCTAATCCCTAAACCTAACCCCCGACTCACAGATTTATGCACACATTCACACACACAAATAGTTCGTCCCCTACACACACACAGGTAGTACATCCCCAACACAGACACATGCTCTAACCCCTAATCCTAACCCCCCACGTACACACTAATACACACACACATAGTTCATCCCCTACATACACCCTAACCTTAACCCTAACCGTAACCCACTACATACACGCTCATACACACACAAACGCACGCACACACATACACAGTTCCTCCCCTACACACACACTCATACCCACACACACAGATAGTTTATTCCTTACACACACACACCCTAACCCCTAAAACTATCCCCTGACTCACACACTTATGCACACATTTATGCACACACACACACACACACACAAATAGTTCATCCCCTACACACACACTAACCCCTAACCCACTGCACACACCCTCATACACACGTTGTTTATCCCCTCACACGCACACCCTAATCCCTAAACCCAACCCCTGACTCATACATATGCACACATACACACAAATACTTTGTCCCCTACAAACAATAGTTTATGCCCTAAATACACAAAGGTAGTACATCCCCAACACAGACATACACTCTAACCCCTAACCCTAACCCCCTACACACACCCACACACACACACATATAGTTTATCCCCTCACACACACACCCTAATCCCTAAACCTAACCCCTGACTCACACGCTTATGCACACACACACACACACACACACACACACACACACACACACACACACACACACACACACACACACAAATAGTTTGTCCCCCACAAACACAGAAATAAGTAGATCATCCTAACCCTAGGTCCCTATACACACACTAATATGCACATTATTTATTTATGTTTTATTGTGCAAAAAGGGTTGCAGCTACTAGCTAACACAACAACTAAAGAGCCTCTTCAGGAAACAGGCCTAGGTGTCTGTACCACAAGGAGACTGAACACTCTGGCAGGGTCTGGCTGCCTGAGCTGTGGTTAAATACTGCACTGGCTTGATTGGAGATATGTTGCAGGTGTTCAGAAAGGCAGGAGGAGGGAGCCAGGTGCAGCAACACAGACTGGGACAAACATGACACACTTGGAAGGGAAAGCAGGAAACACAGGGAAAGGGAGCAGCAAAGGCTGAACCCTGACAAGTATATTTTAATTGGAAATAGAAAATTAATAAATATTTGGTGCAATACTATATATAGACTATATGGACTATATATATGACTATTTTATGAAAACGTTCTTGGCACAGCAGATTACATACTGAAAATGGTAGTTATGACTTACTAAAACTATTGAAAATTATTCATTGTACTTGGTGGAAATTAATCTTACACTGTAGAGAAATATATTCATACATTAACAAAAATGTTCTCTTTAGAAACTGAACTGTATTTGATTAAAAAAGAGGTTTAAAGGCAATCTATAGAACACAATAATAGGAAATACTTTTTGTGGCAATGGTACTCAAACAAAAACATTTACTCACACATGGGAGAAGTATGTTGAAATGAATGATTAAAAACTACACATGGACTTATAGAACAGGAATGCAGTGTCGTCTGCTAAAAGAATTTGATATTTATTTTTGATGAATTGTTAAAAAACGTCTCTTTAGTCATTGTGTGTTTTGGTTGTGATTTCAGCCCCTATACACACACTCATATACACACACGCACACATATAGTTTATCCCCTCCACAACCACACACACACACACACACACACACACACACACACTACACACACTCTCATATAGACACATATATTATGTTTATTCCCTACACACACATACAGGTAATTTATCCCCTACACATACACCCTAACCCTAAACCCCTACACACACTCACACACACACATAGTTCATTCCCTACACACACCCTAACCCCTAACCCTAACCGTAACGCACTACACACACCCTCATACACGCACGTGCACACACAGTTCATCCCCTACACACACACAACCTGACCCCTAACCCTATCCCCCTACACACACACTCATACTCACACACAGAGATAGTTCATTCCTTACGCACACACACCCTAATACCTAAACCTAACCCAACTAACACAATTATGGACACACTTATGCACACACACACACACACACAAATAGTAAGTCCCCTACACACTCACAAATAACTAGTTCATCCCCGACGCACACACAAGTAGTAAATCCCCAACACAGACAAAGACTGTAACCCCTAACCTTAACCCCCTATGTACACACTAATACACACACACATAGTTCATTCCCGATACACACCCTAACCCCTAACCATAACGCACTACAAACACACGCACACACACAGAGTTCATCCCCTACACACACACAACCTAACCCCTAACCCTATAGCCCTAAACACACTCATACACGCACACACACAAACCTAACCCCCAACTCACACACTTATGTACACACACACAAATAATTTGTCCCCGACACACACACATAGTACATCCCCAACACAGACACACACTCTAACCCCTAACCCTAACCCCCTACACACACACTCATACCCACACACACATAGTTCATTCCTTACACACACACACCCTAATCCCTAAACCTAACCCCCGACTCACACACTTATGCACAGACACACACACACACTCACACAAACACAAATAGTTCGTCCCCTACACACATACAAGTAGTTCATCCGCTACACACACCCTAACCATAACCCACTACACACACCTTCATACACACACGCACACATACACACACAGAGTTCATTCCCTACACACACCCTAACCCCCCTACCCACACACACAAATAGTTCATTCCTTTCACACACACACACCCTATAACCTAAACCTAACCCCCTCACACAATTATGCACACACACACAAATAGTTCGTCCCTTACACACACACAAATAAGTAGTTCATCCCCTACACACACATACACACATAGTTCATTCCTAACACACACACACACACACTCTAACCCCTAAGCCTAACCCCCTACACACGCACTCATACCCACACACAGATAGTTCATTCCTTACACACACACACCCTAACCCCTAAACCTAACCCCCGACTCACACACTTATGCACACACGCACACACAAGTAGTTCATCCCCAACACACACCCTAACCCCTAACCCTAATCCACTACACACACCCTCATACACACACACACATATTGTTTATCCCCTCACACACACACACCCTAATCCCTAAATCTAACCCCTGTCTCACACACATACATATACACAAATAGTTCATCCCCAACACAGACACACACTCTAACTCATAACCCTAACACCCTACACACACACTCATACCCCCACACACAGATAGTTCATTCCTTACACACTAATCCCTAAACCTAACCTCCGACTCACACACTTATGCACACACACACACAAATAATTCATCCCCTACACACATACAAGTAGTTCATCCCATACACACACCCTAACCCCTAACCCTAACACCTTATGCACACACTAATACACACACACATAGTTTATTCCCTACACACACATGCAGGTAATTTATCCACTCCACACACACACACACACAGATAGTTCATTCCTTACATACACACACCCTAACCCCTAAACCTAACCCCCGACTCACACACTTATACGCACACACACACACAAATAGTTTGTCCCCTACACACACACAAATAAGTAGTTCATCCCCTACACACACACAGGTAGTTCATCCCCAACACACACACACACTCTAACCCCTAACCCTAACCCCCTACACACAATCTCATACCCACACACACAGATAGTTCATTCCTTACACACATATACCCTAACCCTTAAACCTAACCCCGACTCACATACTTATGTACTCACTTATGCACACACACACACACAAATAGTTTGTCCCCTACACACATACAAGTAGTTCATACCCTACACACACCCTAACCCCTAAGCCTAACCCATTACACACACCCTCATACACACTCACACATATTGTTTATCCCCTCACACACACACCCTAAATCGCTAAACCTAACCCCAATTTACACACTTATGCACACATACATATACACAAATAGCTCGTCCCCTACACACACACAAATAAGTTGTTCATCCTCTACACACACACAGGTAGTACATCCCCAACACACACACACACACACACACACTAACCCCTAACCCCCTACACAAACACCCATACCCACACACAGATAGTTCCTTCCTTACACACACACATCCTAAACCCTAAACCTAACCCCCGACTCACACACTTATGCACACACACACACACACATACAAATAGTTCATCCCCTACACACATACAAGTAGTTCATCCCATACACACACCCTAACCCCTAAATAGATTATCCCCTACACGCACTCACATACACCCAGGTAATTCATCTCCTCCACAAACACACCCTAACCCTAACCCCTTACACACACTCTCATATACAGTGCATACACATATAGTTTACTCCCTACACACACACACAATTAGTTTAACCCCTACACACACACCCTAACCCTTAACCCTCAACCCCTACACACACTCACACACACATATATAGCTCATCCCCTACACACACACATGTAATTTATCCCACACACACACTCACACAGGTAGTTCATCCCCTCCACACACACACACACACACACACACACACACACACACACACACACACACACACACACACACACACACACACACACACACACACACACACACACAATTTTAAGCCAACCTATAGTCAGTTGAATATACCACTTTAAAATAATCCTATGCTGAAATCACACATAACATACACAATATTTCCAATGAAGCAAATTTTAAAATAATTGTTTTTTGCTTTTTATTTGTTTGTTTATAATCTTTTTGGTTTATTTTCTGTCATTTTTTCATTTCAATAATGTTTTTTATGCAAAAAGGGTTGCAGCTACTAGCTAATACAACAACTAAAGAGCCTCTTCAGGAAACAGGTCTAGGTGTCTGTACCACAAGGAGACTGAACACTCTGGCAGGGTCTGGCTGCCTGAGCTGTGGTTAAATACTGCCGTGGCTTGATTGGAGATATGTTGCAGGTGTTCAGAAAGGCAGGAGGAGGGAGCCAGGTGCAGCAACACAGACTGGGACAAACATGACACACTTGGAAGGGAAAGCAGGAAACACAGGGAAAGGGAGCAGCAAAGGCTGAACCCTGACAAGTATATTTTGATTGGAAATAAAAAAAAAAATAATACATATTTGGTGCAGTATTTCTCAAATTATTTATTATTTTTTAACAGGAATATATATGACTATTTTATGAAAAAGTTCACAGCAGATTACATACTGAAAATGGTAGTTATGACTTAAAAACTATTGAAAATTATTCATTGTACTTGGTGGAAATGAATCTTTGCACTGTAGAGAAATATATTTATATGTTAACAAAAAATGTGCTCTTTGGAAACTGAACTGTCTTTGTCCTATGATTAAAAAATACACATGGACATATAGAACAGGAATACAGTGTCATCTGCTGAAAAGAATTTGATGTTTATTTTTGATGAATTGTTAAAAGCATCTTTTTAGTCATTGTGTGTTTCGGACACACACACACACACACACACACACACACACACAAAAACTTGATAGTTAAACAATTAGTAGCCTAATAAGTATACTATAAGTATTAGAGATAAAATAGATCAAATCCTTCCTAACATCAGTGCTGAGGAAGCTCGGACTGTAGCTTAGAAGCCCCTTTAAACCCAGTAATATTACTGGATAAATTCACCCCTGCAGACCCAGCCCAGTTAACTAAAATCATTATCTCATCTAAGTCAACTACATGTATTCTAGACCCAGTTCCAACTAAACTACTTAAAGAGACGCTGCCCTTAATTATTGATAATATCTTAGATATAATTAACATGTCCCTAATAACTGGATACGTGCCGCAGGCTTTTAAACACACAGTCATTAAACTGCTCTTAAAGAAAAACACTCTTGAGCCAGATATTTTTGTAAACTACAGGCCAATTTCAAATCTACCCTTTCTTTCAAAAGTTCTTGAAAGAGTGGTAGATAAACAGCTGTGTCAGCACTTACAGGACAATAGTTTATTTGAAGATTTTCAGTCTGGTTTTCGGGCACATCACAGCACTGAAACAGCACTAGTCAAGGTCACTAATGACTTGTTGCTGGCTGCTGATGATGGACTGGGCTCGGTTCTGGTCCTGCTGGATCTAAGTGCTGCGTTTGACACAATCGACCATAGCATCTTACTGCAGAGATTGGAACAGGACATAGGCATTAGAGGATCCGCTCTCTCCTGGTTTAAATCCTATTTATCTAATAGGTTCCAGTTTGTTAGCGTTAATCAACAATCGTCATCATACTCAAAAGTCACTTATGGTGTCCCACAAGGGTCAGTCCTAGGGCCCATTTTGTTTACTCTATATATGCTGCCCTTGGGAAATATTATTAGAAAACATGGCATAAATTTCCACTGCTACGCAGATGACACGCAGCTATACTTATCAATTAAACCCGATCAGATCAGGCTAGTACATAAACTAAGTACCTGTATTAGAGACATAAAGACCTGGATGTCTGTTAACTATTTGTTACTTAACCCTGATAAAACTGAAGTTATTATATTAGGCCCTAAAAGTGTTAGAGAGTCCCTATCTGAGCAACTAGTAACTCTAGATAATGTGAAGATAGCCTCTAGCACCACAGTTAAAAACCTAGGAGTATTATTTGAGCCAGACTTATCATTTAAAGCTCATATTAATCAAGCCTGTAGAACAGCCTTCTTTCACCTGTGTAACATAGCCAAAATTAGAAATATCCTGTCTAAAAATGACTCGGAAAAACTAATCCATGCGTTTGTTAGATTACTGTAACTCCCTATTAGTAGCGTGTCCTAAAAACTCCCTAAAAAGTTTTCAGCTGGTTCAAAATGCAGCGGCTCGTTTATTAACAGGAACTAATAGAAGAGAGCACATCAGCCCCATACTCCAAGCCCTTCATTGGCTTCCTGTTGAGTTCAGAATTAAGTTTAAAATCCTACTCCTCACTTATAAAACCATTCATGGTATGGGCCCCTCTTATCTTAAAGATGCCCTTATCCCGTACCATCCAAACAGAACACTGCGGTCTCAGAATGCAGGTCTACTGGTAGTTCCATGGGTCCATAAAAGTACAGTAGGAGCTAGAGCCTTTAGTTACCAAGCCCCTGTTTTATGGAACCAACTCCCAACTGATATTAAAGAGGCCGACACAGTCTGTGCATTTAAGGTTAGACTGAAAACATTTCTGTTTCAAAAGGCCTATGGTCAGGGTAGTTAAAGGTAGACTTAAACCCACAGTTCAGTCTAAGCTGCCCTAGGAGTCAGAATGCTGGGGGAAGTACAGTCACTGAGCTCTATCATCTCTTTCTGGTACCATGTACCACTGTCATTAATAAACAGTATCTAGTTTATACTTGGTCTTTACATCACTATTCACCCCTTCTCCTCTCAGTCCTTCTCCACACTCCCCTTCGGGGGAGTGGCTACTGTTTCAGTTCAAACGTACGAGGCCCAACGATGACGACTCCTGATGCGACTCATCGAGGCCCCTGATGAACCTACTCCTTCACCTGCCTGGTTGGACCCACCCTTCTGCCCCCACCCTACAGCATCTCTACAGACTGAAACATCTTTATAGACTATGACTTCATCATCAGATGGATGTCTGTCAGTCCTGGTTCATCTATAGCCTGTCCGTCCATGGGAGTGGATCTCTCCTTCACTGTGGTTCTCCTCGAGGTTTCTCCTTTTTCCCACTGGGTTTTGGAGTTCTTCCTTGTTGAGAAGGAGGGTCTAAGGATGGGGGATTTTGTGAAGCACTTTGAGACAACTATGTTGTAAAATTGGGCTATACAAATAAAGAGAATTGAAAAAATTTAATTGAATATTAAATATTCAATAAATCTTCAAATCTACATGGTTTACATCCCCATGCTCTACAAATCATCTTTCTACTAATAATGTTTTAGACATTTTTTTAAGTTCTGTGTTTCAGGGATTCTCCCACTTGCTCTGCAAGATTAACAAGTTAGCGTATATATATATATATATATATATACACATATATATACATATATATATATATATATACATATATATATATATATACATATATATATATATACATATATACATATATATATATACATATATATATATATATATACATATATACATATATATATATACATATATATATATATACATATATATATATATATATACACATATATATATATATATATATATATATATATATATATATATATATATATATATACATATATATATACAAACACACATTAATGCATTACTCATTTTAATAGCAAATACATTATTTCTCATTATGTGAATCTTTAACATCAGAGGGTACATTTGGGATTCTCAACTGATAAAATATAATAATTATTCTAAATTTATTTGTAACACTTCAATTCAAATAAAGTGCTTTACAGAACACAATATAATACTGTATTAGTACATAATATTGTTGCTAATTTATTGATTATTGTGAATTATTTATTTTGTGTAAACTGAAGGAGCTGGAGAGATTATATTTCACTGTGATCACATATGATAGATAAAGGTTAATTGATAGAGTGACAAAAAATCTATACCTGACAATCAGTTTAAAATTAATTTCAGACACAAAAAGTGAACTGATCCCATTATTAAAACTTTCTAATAAAATCTGTCTCACCAAGTGAGATAAAATGGGGAAATGACTCTTGTCTCTGATCATCAATGAAAACATTGACCTGTTGATCAGTTTTGGATTAATATGGGTTTTTAACCTGTTTTGCATGTTGATAAGTCAGTCAACAATATGAGATTCAAAAGTAAACAGCTACAGTTACCATGACTACATTAGGGGATTAGTATTTTGCCTGTGACATCACACGTCTATGACATCACCTAGTCAGCCTAGGCCATGACATGCGTGATGTCACCAAAAACATCAAAGCAGTCTTTGATGTTTCAAATCCCCCCCCCCTGCATCAGAGTCTATATAAGGACCCCACGGACACACACAGACAGTGGTTTTGAAGACAAGTTCAACTTTAAAATCATCACTGCACCATTACCATTATCTATAAACACAGAGGATAATGGAAGTCAACATGGATCCCCAATCCCAAAAGTTCATCAGGAACAACCAGAGAACCAGGAGATTGGACAAACTTCAAGAAGCTCGAAGATTCATAGGAGTTAAACGTGACACAAATGGAGTCAGGATAAGAGGCAACAACTTGGAACAATGAAAACAAGTTCCAAGTTGCATATGAGGAGTTAAAGGTGGCACAGGAATACGGATACATTTGTGGGTGAGCTCCAGACAGAGACACACAATTAGTTGTGTGTCTCTGTCTGGAGCTCACACACATATTTATCCATACAGAACTACGAATTTCTCAACCTCTAAGTTACAGATGAGGTTGAATTCATGGGCGAGCTCCAGACAAAGAAAGTGAAAGTATTGAACTACAGGTTTCAGAAAATAGAAGCTGCACCTGAGGAGTTAAACATGGCTCATACATTGAGCCAGGATCAATTCCTGGGGCTGAGCAGCAACGACTTGGAGCTGAGCTCCAAGAAAATCTGGACATCAGGCGCTTCACATTTCACAAGGAGTTAAAGATATAAATTGAGCCAGGATAAATTCATGGCTGACCTCCAGATGAAGGACACAACGTACAGAAGTATGAATTTCAGATCCTCCAAGTTAACATGAGGACCAATTCACAGCTGACCTCCAGAATTAAAGGAACACAGATGCCTTCCAGAAGAAAGAAGTTCAGAAGCTTCAACTTTCACATGAAGAGTGAAAGATTGCTCATGAATTGAGCCAGGATGAATTCATGGCTGACCTCCTTAAAAGGAGGAACATGCCTTCTAGAACAAAGACTTTCAGAAGCTTCAACTTTCACATGAAGAGTGAAAGATTGCTCATGAATTGAGCCAGGATGAATTCATGGCTGACCTCCTTAAAAAGAGGAACATGCCTTCTAGAACAAAGACTTTCAGAAGCTTCAACTTTCACATGAAGAGTTAAAGATTGCTTAAATTGAGCCACTGTGATTTGACTGTTGACCTCCCTAAAAAGAGGAACATGCTTTACGAATTTCAGAATCTTTAACTTTCACACATAGAGTTAAAGATTGCTCAAATAGAGCCAGGATGAATTCATGGCTGACCTCCCCAAAAAGAGGAATATGCCTTCTAGAACAAAGAAATCTAGAAACTTTAACTTTCATGTGAAGAGTTGAAGATTGCTCAAATTGAGCAAAGCACAAGGAATTTCAGAAGCTTCAATTCATCATACATTGAGACAGGATGATTTGAGGAGCAGTTAATGATCAAGCTCCAAGAGGAAAAGGACAAGAACATCCTAATGGACCAAGAACTACCAGCTGCAATACACATTAATAAAGGAAGGCACTATCTGGAGAGAAGAAGAAGAGCTGGAAACACAGTGAGATGCAGACCCTGAACATCTGGAAGCTCCTGGAGTGTGAGGACAAAAGTCCAGAATGCAAGATCTGAAACCGGAAGCAACGAATTGTCTGGGGTTGAAGATGGTAAAAAAGAATAAAGCCCAAACTATGAACCCCTAACTCCTAAATACTCACCCCTAACCCACTTTTAACCCTATAGATTGCTGAATCCTTCTGGTTACCCTATGGGCCCTGTCATATGACCACCATACATCATAGAATGATGTATGGTGGTCAATGGCAAGGAACAACTTCATCTTTAAATCCTGTTTGTATGTAAATTTGCAAATCAAGAAAATAGCACTTTGTCATAGAGGTATATATGACTTTGAAAAATACAGAATGAGAAAAACTAAAGACTAGAGAGTTGCATAAGTGACGTTGGAACTTCTCTCTCCCCGTGCTGATGTCAGGTATTAGACTTTCCCGTCTCTTTCTCATATTTTCAAAGTCAACGGTTTTACCACAAAGTGCGACTTTCGTGGCACATCATATGTGCAATTAATTGGACAAATCAAACAGGATTTAAACATAAGTTATTCTTTGCCATTTAACACCATAGAGATTAAAAAAAAAACAAAAAAAAAAGTGTCCCATGTGGTATCTGGAAGTACTTAGGCAGTCTATTCCTCTGACTCCTGACCAGAACCGTTGACCTCATCATGTAAATCATGAAGAGGTTATGGTTTTGTATATATATATATATATATATATATATATATATATATATATACACACACACACACACACTAAACCTTCTCCCTGTGCTGTGACCTTGCCGTGGTGGAGAAGCTTAAGTGCTTCTAGGATCCTGAGAGCTGTGCTGGTCAGGTTTAACCTTAACCAGACTGGTCTCAGATTAGGAGCATGACTAAAGACAGCACACCCCACAAAAAAAAGAATATATACATAGTTTAAATTAATCACAGAAAATATCCATCACAGAAAATATAATGCACTAATTTATTAATATTAGTCCATCAGTATCGGTCCATAGTAGAATAATACTCAATATTCAATAAATATTCAGATCTACATAGTATACATCCACATGCTATATATATATATATATATATATATATATATATATATATATATATATATATATATATATATATATATATATATATATATATACACACAAACACACAATAATGTTAATGTTAATAATTTGTGACAAATAAAGATTAATTTGAATTTAGTTTTAAAAAAACATGCGATATTAACTTTATATATATATATAATGTATTATTTTATATATTTTTGAATGAACACACAATGTACATTTTGAGAGACTTGATGAATGCTTCTTGTATGTATTTTAAAAAGTTGTTTAACTTTCTCATCTGGCCAAAATTATTTGTCCCTGACATACATATGCTGTATTATGGTTATAGGTATGTTATGGTTAACAGTATATATGGTTATATATTGTTATTAGGGCCTGAGCGATGACTGCGCAGCAGGCCGTGAAGGCCCTATTGGAATTGAAGGAATTCTTTTTATTCTTTTTCTTCACCACAATAAATTGCCTTTTTGGGGACTTTCCCATACCCCAAAACTCACCAAATTTTGCATGCCCATCAGGAGTGGCGACAATTTACGTATTCTATTGGACACCAGCATGGATCCACAAAAATGCCTCTGTAGCGCCTGCTGGAAATGTTCAAAAAACCCTTTGCATTGGGCTTAATTTGTATGATCATCATGAAATTCATTTTAAATTCTGTTTAAAAATCTTAGAAAATTGTCACCAGCACAATTTTAGATGAAGAGACAATTATTTAATATAATAACATGTAATAATAATATAATAAAACATAGATATACACTACACCTATATATATTTGACTGTATATATGATAGGAGAGTGTGTATTAATACTGTCCCATGTTAAAAAACAATCAATCCACAGTGAAACATACACAGCCTGTATTCAGAAACTGTGCCGTAAAACAAGCAGTCATGACTTATGTGAAGTTGTGATGTCACTACTATACAGTCACCACCAACACCCCCCACAGCCATTTAAAGAGGAGGAGGAGAGGCTTAGAAAGAAGCTGGAGAAAAGAAGTGGAAAACTCTACTGAGATGATCTTTGCTGCTTCAAATCTTGTTAGGGATGTCAAAATTCCAAATAAAAATCAGTAAAGTGTTATAAGTGTTATATATAAGTGTAATAAGGGACATTGAAATCGTACAAAAATAATCAGTTCACTACCCGACCCAATAAAGAGAGATATCAATGTTCAGGAATCAATACTTAAGAACTTAGACATCCAGCTTTTCTGCAGTAATGGACTTAAATAAAGTGTAAAGTTGATCCAACCAAGTTTCTCTGGTTAATTAACCCCGGTCTGTATATCAGCATGGATGAAGCCTGATGTCTGGGTCTTTTCTAGGACTAGAGCTCTAGAACTAAGCAGAACCCCATGATCTAGACCTAGTTAGTCAGGAGTTCATCCTACAGCAACATAATCACATGACATATTAAACTATTAACAATTTAGAAAAACTGAAAAATCAAGGTGTTGAAGACTTTTGACCAGTGGTGTATATGTTTACAATTGGCCCTTTGAGGGAAACCAGAACACTGATGTGGCCCAGGATGAAACTGAGTATGACTCTCCTGCCCTACACGAACACAAACAGGTAGTTTATCCCCTACACACACACACACACACCAACCCCTAATCCTAACCCCCTACACACACACTCATACACACACACATATAGTTTATCCCCTCCACACAGGCATAAAGGTAGTTTATCCCCAACACACACACACACAACCTAAACCCTAACCCCCTACACACACCCTCATACAAACGCCCACAGATTCCTTACACACACACACCCTAATCCCTAAACCTAACCCCCGACTCATACACTTATGCACACAATTATGCAAACATACAAGTAGTTCATCCCCTACACACACCCTAACCCTAACCATAACCCACTACACACACCCTCATACAAACACACGCACACACACACACAAAAACGCGCACACACACAGTTCATCCCCTACACACACACAACCTAACCCCTAACCCTAACCCCCTACACACACAAATATGCACACACACACACGAATAGTTCGTCCTCTACACACATATGTTGTGCACAGTACTTGCCTCAAGTGCGGCACCATTAATATGTTGTGTCTTTCACTAATTCTTCAGGTAGAATGGACTATCAGAAATCAATAATTATTGGAAATAATTATGGATTCATTAAAAGTTTTAGAATTTCGGGGCACCACCTCTCGGTTGAGAGGAAAAGATAGTCAATTCTCTGATTTAGTCTCATGAATTGTAATAATCTATTAATTTGGACATCTGATTAGCAATTAACTTAATAATAGAAACCAGGGTCAATTAATAGCTATTAATAGTTGAAGGATTCTGAGTTCTAAAGTAGAGGTTGGCAGAATTCATTATTGTACAACATTAAAGAGGCAGAATGTATGACTCAAAAGCATTTATTCATAAAATACAAAAGTAAAAAAAAAACACAACAAACAATCTAAACTAAATGTATCTTTGTACATGTGAATGTGCGTAGATGCTGTGTGTGTGTGTGTGTGTGTGTGGGCACGCGTGCATGTGCGTATCTGTGGGGGGGGGGACTACAAAGATGGCTGCCGTGGTGGCTGTTCTATGTAGTCCAGGCCATGTGGGGCTCTTTGTTAAGAACAAAGGGAAAATGGCCGACCATGTTAATGTGTGTGTGAGTGTGTGTGTGTAGGCTTAATGTCACTTTGTGTGTGTTTCAAGGTATCATGTTAAAGAATGGTTAGTATCATGCAGGTTGGGACACTAACATCAAACTAAACCTTCTTACAAACCTAAACCACAGTGAACTGTAGCCTATGATCTCATCACATTAACAAAGTTCAACAGTCTGGTTTAACCGTGTTTGTTAATGTTCTGTTCTGCCCAAGTCATGTTACCAGCGGAAAGGAAGAAGAAGGGTTGCTCTCGGGTTCTGCTTCCTTGAGTAGC
The DNA here is from genome assembly GCA_030544235.1 of Lepturacanthus savala. Taxonomy (NCBI): domain Eukaryota; kingdom Metazoa; phylum Chordata; class Actinopteri; order Scombriformes; family Trichiuridae; genus Lepturacanthus; species Lepturacanthus savala. The sequence continues at coordinate 24,673,465 of CM060477.1, read as the reverse complement.
TGGAGATGTTGTTGCAGCTATGGTGTTCATTGAGGAGTAGATCCGTTGTGTAGGTCGCGTTGCTCTTTGTTAATCCTTGTCTGGTTGTAGAACCAGGCCTGAGTTTCTTCAGTGCTGCTGGCTGGACACCGTTGAGTCCTTGGTCACTTGCAGGTCTGGGAGACGCTGAAAGCAGCTGGATAATCCCTTTTAGAGCAGAGAAGCTGCTGAAGGCTTCTGTCCTGCAGCTTCTCCTGCTACAGAGCGGTGCTCTGCTGATGAGCAGGAGCCCGGGAGAGAGTTTGGAGCTTGCGAGTTGAAGAGACTCTGGAGTGAGAGAGCAAAGTCGAAGAGCGTTTGAGAGGGGAAAGGCCGGTGCCTTTATACCTCTGGTAACATTCCTTGAAGGTGTGAAGCTGAGTTTCCTGTCGGGGGAAGGGTCACAAATTCCAGGCTCAGCCAGGCATCTGGCTGAAGATGTTTATCACCTTTGTGGTCACAACACATACAAGGAGTTCATCCTCTAAAAACATTAACCCCTAACCCTAACCCACTGCACACACCCTCATACACACACACACACAATTGTTTATCTCCTCACACACACCCTAATCCCTAAACCTAACCCCCGACTCACACACGTATGCACACATTTATGCACACACACACAGTTCATCCCCTACACACACACACAACCTAACCCCTAACCCTAACCCCTTACACACACACTCATACCCACACAAAGATAGTTCATTCCTTACACAGACACACACTAACCCCTAAACCTAACCCCCGACTCACAGATTTATGCACACATTCACACACACAAATAGTTCGTCCCCTACACACACACACAGGTAGTACATCCCCAACACAGACACATGCTCTAACCCCTAATCCTAACCCCCCACGTATACACTAATACACACACACAGTTCATCCCCTACATACACCCTAACAGTAACCCACTACATACACGCTCATACACACAAACGCACGCACACACATACACAGTTCATCCCCTACAGACACACTCATACCCACACACACAGATAGTTCATTCCTTACACACACACACACCCTAACCCCTAAAACTATCCCCTGACTCACACACTTACGCACACATTTATGCACACACACACACACAACCAGTTAAATGGATCAAAATCACGTGACTATGTTCAATCACACACACACACAACCAGTTAAATGGATCAAAATCACATTACTATGTTCAATCACACACACACAATCAGTTAAATGGATCAAAATCACATTAATATGTTCAATCTCACACACACAATCAGTTAAATGGATCAAAATCACATTACTATGTTCAATCACACACGCACACACACACACACACACAATCAGTTAAATGGATCAAAATCACATGACTATGTTCAATCTCTCTCTCTCACACACGCACACACACACACAATCAGCTAAATGGATCAAAATCACATGACTATGTTCAATCACACACACAACCAGTTGAATTGATCACAATCACATGACTATGTTCAATCACACACACACACACACAATCAGTTAAATGGATCAAAATCACATGACTATGTTCAATCACACACACACACACAACCAGTTAAATGGATCAAAATCACATGACTATGTTCAATCACACACACACAACCAGTTAAATGGATCAAAATCACATGACTGTTCAACCACACACACGCACACACACACAACCAGTTAAATGTATCAAAATCACATGACTATGTTCAATCACACACACACACAACCAGTTGAATTGATCAAAATCACATGACTATGTTCAATCACACACACACACACACAACCAGTTGAATTGATCAAAATCACATGACTATGTTCAATCACACACACACACAACCACTTAAATGGATCAAAATCACATGACTATGTTCAATCACACACACACACACAACCAGTTAAATGGATCAAAATCACATGACTATGTTCAACCACAACACACACACACACACAACCAGTTAAATGGATCAAAATCACATGACTATGTTCAATCTCACACACACACACACACAGTCAGTTAAATGGATCAAAATCACATCACTATGTTCAATCACACACACGCACACACACACAATCAGCTAAATGGATCAAAATCACATCACTATGTTCAATCACACACACACACAATCAGCTAAATGGATCAAAATCACATCACTATGTTCAATCACACACACACACACAATCAGCTAAATGGATCAAAATCACATGACTATGTTCAATCACACACACACACACAACCAGTTAAATGGATCAAAATCACATCACTATGTTCAATCTCACACACACACAATCAGTTAAATGGATCAAAATCACATCACTATGTTCAATCACACACACACACACTCAGCTAAATGGATCAAAATCACATCACTATGTTCAATCACACACACACAACCAGTTGAATTGATCAAAATCACATGACTATGTTCAATCACACACACAACAACCAGTTAAATGGATCAAAATCACATGACTATGTTCAATCACACACACACACACACAACCAGTTAAATGGATCAAAATCACATGACTATGTTCAATCTCACACACACACACACACAATCAGTTAAATGGATCAAAATCACATTACTATGTTCAATCACACACACACACAGTTAAATGGATCAAAATCACATGACTATGTTCAATCACACACACACACACAGTTAAATGGATCAAAATCACATGACTGTTCAATCACACACACACACACACACAGTTAAATGGATCAAAATCACATTACTATGTTCAATCACACACACACACACACACAACCAGTTAAATGGATCAAAATCACATGACTATGTTCAATCACACACACACACACAACCAGTTAAATGGATCAAAATCACCTGACTATGTTCAATCACACACACACACACACAACCAGTTAAATTGATCAAAATCACATGACTATGTTCAATCACACACACAACCAGTTAAATGGATCAAAATCACATGACTATGTCCAATCACACACACACACACACACACACACACAATCAGCTAAATGGATCAAAATCACATGACTATGTTCAATGACACACACACACACACACACACAACCAGTTAAATGGATCAAAATCACATGACTATGTTCAATCACACACACACACACACACACACACACAGAGTTAAATGGATCAAAATCACATGACTATGTCCAATCACACACACACACACACACAATCAGCTAAATGGATCAAAATCACATCACTATATTCAACCACACTCACGCACACACACACAACCAGTTAAATGGATCAAAATCACATGACTATGTTCAATCACACACACACACACAACCAGTTAAATTGATCAAAATCACATGACTATGTTCAATCACACACACAACCAGTTAAATGGATCAAAATCACATGACTATGTCCAATCACACACACACACACACACACAATCAGCTAAATGGATCAAAATCACATGACTATGTTCAATCACACACACACACACACACACACACACACAGAGTTAAATGGATCAAAATCACATGACTATGTCCAATCACACACACACACACACACACACACACAATCAGCTAAATGGAACAAAATCACATCACTATGTTCAACCACACACACGCACACACACACACAACCAGTTAAATGGATCAAAATCACATGACCATGTTCAATCACAAACACACACAACCAGTTAAATGGATCAAAATCACATGACCATGTTCAATCACAAACACACACAACCAGTTAAATGGATCAAAATCACATGACCATGTTCAATCACACACACACACACACACAACCAGTTAAATGGATCAAAATCACATTACTATGTTCAATCACACACACACACACACACACAACCAGTTAAATTGATCAAAATCACATTACTATGTTCAATCACACACACACACACACACACAACCAGTTAAATTGATCAAAATCACATGACTATGTTCAATCACACACACAACCAGTTAAATGGATCAAAATCACATGACTATGTTCAATCACACACACACACAACCAGTTAAATGGATCAAAATCACATGACTATGTTCAATCACACACACACACACACACACACACACACACAACCAGTTAAATTGATCAAAATCACATGACTATGTTCAATCACACACACAACCAGTTAAATGGATCAAAATCACATGACTATGTTCAATCACACACACACACACAACCAGTTAAATGGATCAAAATCACATGACTATGTTCAATCACACACACACACACAACCAGTTAAATGGATCAAAATCACATGACTATGTTCAATCACACACACACACACACACACACACAACCAGTTAAATGGATCAAAATCACATGACTATGTTCAATCACACACACACACACAACCAGTTAAATGGATCAAAATCACATGACTATGTCCAATCACACACACACACACACACACACACACAATCAGCTAAATGGATCGAAATCACATGACTATGTTCAATCACACACACACACAACCAGTTAAATGGATCAAAATCACATGACTGTTCAATCACACACACACACACACACACACACACACACAACCAGTTAAATGGATCAAAATCACATGACTATGTTCAATCACACACACACAACCAGTTAAATGGATCAAAATCACATGACTATGTTCAATCACACACACACACAACCAGTTAAATGGATCAAAATCACATGACTATGTTCAATCACACACACACACACACACACACACACACAACCAGTTAAATTGATCAAAATCACATGACTATGTTCAATCACACACACAACCAGTTAAATGGATCAAAATCACATGACTATGTTCAATCACACACACACACACAACCAGTTAAATGGATCAAAATCACATGACTATGTTCAATCACACACACACACACACACACACACACAACCAGTTAAATGGATCAAAATCACATGACTATGTTCAATCACACACACACACACAACCAGTTAAATGGATCAAAATCACATGACTATGTCCAATCACACACACACACACACACACACACACAATCAGCTAAATGGATCGAAATCACATGACTATGTTCAATCACACACACACACAACCAGTTAAATGGATCAAAATCACATGACTGTTCAATCACACACACACACACACACACACAACCAGTTAAATGGATCAAAATCACATGACTATGTTCAATCACACACACACAACCAGTTAAATGGATCAAAATCACATGACTATGTTCAATCTCACACACACACACACGCACACAATCGGTTAAATGGATCAAAATCACATTACTATGTTCAATCACACACACACACAGTTAAATGGATCAAAATGACATGACTATGTTCAATCACACACACTCAGTTAAATGGATCAAAATCACATGACTATGTTCAATCACACACACACACAGTTGGATCAAAATCACCTGACTATGTTCACACACACACACTGTTAAATGGATCAAAATCACATGACTATGTTCAATCACACAAACACACAACCAGCTAAATGGATCAAAATCACATGACTATGTTCAATCACACACACACACACAATCAGCTAAATGGATCAAAATCACATGACTATGTTCAATCACACACACACACACACAACCAGTTAAATGGATCAAAATCACATGACTATGTTCAATCTCACACACACACAATCAGTTAAATGGATCAAAATCACATGACTATGTTCAATCACACACACACACACACAATCAGATAAATGGATCAAAATCACATGACTATGTTCAATCACACACACACACACAACCAGTTAAATGGATCAAAATCACATGACTATGTTCAATCTCACACACACACAATCAGTTAAATGGATCAAAATCACATCACTATGTTCAATCACACACACACACACAACCAGTTAAATGGATCAATATCACATGACTATGTTCAATCACACACACAACCAGTTAAATGTATCAAAATCACATGACTATGTTCAATCTCACACACACACACACACAGCTAAATGGATCAAAATCACATGACTATGTTCAATCACACACACACAACCAGTTAAATGTATCAAAATCACATGACTATGTTCAACCACACACACACACACAATCAGCTAAATGGATCAAAATCACATCACTATGTTCAACCACACACACACACACACACAACCAGTTAAATGGATCAAAATCACATGACTATGTTCAACCACACACACACACACACACAATCAGCTAAATGGATCAAAATCACATGACTATGTTGAATCACACACACACACACACACACAATCACCTAAATGGATCAAAATCACATGACTATGTTCAATCACACACACACACACAACCAGTTAAATGGATCAAAATCACATGACTATGTTCAATCACACACACACACAACTAGTTAAATGGATCAAAATCACATGACTATGTTCAATCACACACACACAACCAGTTAAATGTATCAAAATCACATGACTATGTTCAACCACACACACACACACACACACAATCAGCTAAATGGATCAAAATCACATCACTATGTTCAACCACACACACACACACACACAACCAGTTAAATGGATCAAAATCACATGACTATGTTCAATCACACACACACACAACCAGTTAAATGGATCAAAATCATATGACTATGTTCAATCACACACACACACACACAACTAGTTAAATGGATCAAAATCACATGACTATGTTCAATCACACACACACACACACACACACAACCAGTTAAATGGATCAAAATCACATGACTATGTTCAATCACACACACGCACACACACACACACACACACAACTAGTTAAATGGATCAAAATCACATGACTATGTTCAATCACACACACACACACACACACAATCAGCTAAATGGATCAAAATCACATGACTATGTTCAATAACACACACAACCAGTTAAATGTATCAAAATCACATGACTATGTTCAATCTCTCTCACACACACACACACACACAATCAGCTAAATGGATCAAAATCACATCACTATGTTCAACCACACACACACACACAACCAGTTAAATGGATCAAAATCACATGACTATGTTCAACCACACACACACACACAATCAGCTAAATGGATCAAAATCACATGACTATGTTCAATCACACACACACACACAACCAGTTAAATGTATCAAAATCACATGACTATGTTCAATCTCACACACACACACACAGCTAAATGGATCAAAATCACATGACTATGTTCAATCACACACACACAACCAGTTAAATGTATCAAAATCACATGACTATGTTCAACCACACACACACACACACACACACAATCAGCTAAATGGATCAAAATCACATCACTATGTTCAACCACACACACACACACACAACCAGTTAAATGGATCAAAATCACATGACTATGTTCAACCACACACACACACACACACACACACACACACACACACACACACAATCACCTAAATGGATCAAAATCACATGACTATGTTCAACCACTCACACACACACAATCAGCTAAATGGATCAAAATCACATCACTATGTTCAATCACGCACACACACACACACACACACAGTTAAATGTATCCAAATCACATGACTATGTTCAACCACACACACACACACAATCAGCTAAATGGATCAAAATCACATCACTATGTTCAACCACACACACATACACACACACACACAATCAGCTAAATGGATCAAAATCACATGACCATGTTCAATCACACACGCACACACACACACACACACAGTTAAATGTATCAAACTCACATGACTATGTTCAACCACACACACAACCAGTTAAATGGAACCAAATCACATGACTATGTTCAATCACACACACACACAATCAGCTAAATGGATCAAAATCACATGACTATGTTCAATCACACACACACACACACATTCAAACACACACACACAATCAGCTAAATGGATCAAAATCACATGACTATGTTCAACCACACACACACACACACACACACAATCAGCTAAATGGATCAAAATCACATCACTATGTTCAACCACACACACACACACAACCAGTTAAATGGATCAAAATCACATGACTATGTTCAATCACACACACACACACACACACACACACACACACAACTAGTTAAATGGATCAAAATCACATGACTATGTTCAATCACACACACACACACAATCAGCTAAATGGATCAAAATCACATGACTATGTTCAATCACACACACAACCAGTTAAATGTATCAAAATCACATGACTATGTTCAATCTCTCTCACACACACACACACAATCAGCTAAATGGATCAAAATCACATCACTATGTTCAACCACACACACACACAACCAGCTAAATGGATCAAAATCACATGACTATGTTCAATCACACACACACACACAACCAGTTAAATGTATCAAAATCACATGACTATGTTCAATCTCACACACACACACACAGCTAAATGGATCAAAATCACATGACTATGTTCAATCACACACACACAACCAGTTAAATGTATCAAAATCACATGACTATGTTCAACCACACACACACACACACACAATCAGCTAAATGGATCAAAATCACATCACTATGTTCAACCACACACACACACACAACCAGTTAAATGGATCAAAATCACATGACTATGTTCAACCACACACACACACACACAATCAGCTAAATGGATCAAAATCACATGACTATGTTCAACCACTCACACACACACAATCAGCTAAATGGATCAAAATCACATCACTATGTTCAATCACGCACACACACACACACACACAGTTAAATGTATCCAAATCACATGACTATGTTCAACCACACACACACACACAATCAGCTAAATGGATCAAAATCACATCACTATGTTCAACCACACACACACACACACACACAATCAGCTAAATGGATCAAAATCACATGACCATGTTCAATCACACACGCACACACACACACACACACAGTTAAATGTATCCAAATCACATGACTATGTTCAACCACACACACACACACAATCAGCTAAATGGATCAAAATCACATGACTATGTTCAACCACACACACACACACACACACACAATCAGCTAAATGGATCAAAATGACATCACTATGTTCAATCACGCACACACACACACACACACACACACACAGTTAAATGTATCCAAATCACATGACCATGTTCAATCACACACGCACACACACACACACACAGTTAAATGTATCAAACTCACATGACTATGTTCAACCACACACACACACAACCAGTTAAATGGATCAAAATCACATGACTGTTCAATCACACACACACACACACACACACACACACACACACAACCAGTTAAATGGATCAAAATCACATGACTATGTTCAATCACACACACACAACCAGTTAAATGGATCAAAATCACATGACTATGTTCAATCTCACACACACACACGCACACAATCGGTTAAATGGATCAAAATCACATTACTATGTTCAATCACACACACACACAGTTAAATGGATCAAAATGACATGACTATGTTCAATCACACACACACACAGTTGGATCAAAATCACCTGACTATGTTCACACACACACACTGTTAAATGGATCAAAATCACATGACTATGTTCAATCACACAAACACACAACCAGCTAAATGGATCAAAATCACATGACTATGTTCAATCACACACACACACACAATCAGCTAAATGGATCAAAATCACATGACTATGTTCAATCACACACACACACACACAACCAGTTAAATGGATCAAAATCACATGACTATGTTCAATCTCACACACACACAATCAGTTAAATGGATCAAAATCACATGACTATGTTCAATCACACACACACACACAATCAGATAAATGGATCAAAATCACATGACTATGTTCAATCACACACACACACACAACCAGTTAAATGGATCAAAATCACATGACTATGTTCAATCTCACACACACACAATCAGTTAAATGGATCAAAATCACATCACTATGTTCAATCACACACACACAACCAGTTAAATGTATCAAAATCACATGACTATGTTCAACCACACACACACACACACACACAATCAGCTAAATGGATCAAAATCACATCACTATGTTCAACCACACACACACACACAACCAGTTAAATGGATCAAAATCACATGACTGTTCAATCACACACACACACACACACACACACACACAACCAGTTAAATGGATCAAAATCACATGACTATGTTCAATCACACACACACAACCAGTTAAATGGATCAAAATCACATGACTATGTTCAATCTCACACACACACACGCACACAATCGGTTAAATGGATCAAAATCACATTACTATGTTCAATCACACACACACACAGTTAAATGGATCAAAATGACATGACTATGTTCAATCACACACACACACAGTTGGATCAAAATCACATGACTATGTTCAATCACACAAACACACAACCAGCTAAATGGATCAAAATCACATGACTATGTTCAATCACACACACACACACAATCAGCTAAATGGATCAAAATCACATGACTATGTTCAATCACACACACACACACACAACCAGTTAAATGGATCAAAATCACATGACTATGTTCAATCTCACACACACACAATCAGTTAAATGGATCAAAATCACATGACTATGTTCAATCACACACACACACACAATCAGATAAATGGATCAAAATCACATGACTATGTTCAATCACACACACACACACAACCAGTTAAATGGATCAAAATCACATGACTATGTTCAATCTCACACACACACAATCAGTTAAATGGATCAAAATCACATCACTATGTTCAATCACACACACACAACCAGTTAAATGTATCAAAATCACATGACTATGTTCAACCACACACACACACACACACACAATCAGCTAAATGGATCAAAATCACATCACTATGTTCAACCACACACACACACACAACCAGTTAAATGGATCAAAATCACATGACTATGTTCAACCACACACACACACACACACAATCAGCTAAATGGATCAAAATCACATGACTATGTTGAATCACACACACACACACACAATCACCTAAATGGATCAAAATCACATGACTATGTTCAATCACACACACACACACAACCAGTTAAATGGATCAAAATCACATGACTATGTTCAATCACACACACACACAACTAGTTAAATGGATCAAAATCACATGACTATGTTCAATCACACACACACAACCAGTTAAATGTATCAAAATCACATGACTATGTTCAACCACACACACACACACACACACAATCAGCTAAATGGATCAAAATCACATCACTATGTTCAACCACACACACACACACACACAACCAGTTAAATGGATCAAAATCACATGACTATGTTCAATCACACACACACACACACACAACCAGTTAAATGGATCAAAATCACATGACTATGTTCAATCACACACACACACACACACACACACACAACTAGTTAAATGGATCAAAATCACATGACTATGTTCAATCACACACACACACACACACACACACACAATCAGCTAAATGGATCAAAATCACATCACTATGTTCAACCACACACACACACACAACCAGTTAAATGGATCAAAATCACATGACTATGTTCAACCACACACACACACAATCAGCTAAATGGATCAAAATCACATGACTATGTTGAATCACACACACACAATCACCTAAATGGATCAAAATCACATGACTATGTTCAATCACACACACACACACACAACCAGTTAAATGGATCAAAATCACATGACTATGTTCAATCACACACACACACAACTAGTTAAATGGATCAAAATCACATGACTATGTTCAATCACACACACACAACCAGTTAAATGTATCAAAATCACATGACTATGTTCAACCACACACACACAATCAGCTAAATGGATCAAAATCACATGACTATGTTCAATCACACACACACACACACACACACACACAACCAGTTAAATGGATCAAAATCACATGACTATGTTCAATCACACACACGCACACACACACACACACACACAACTAGTTAAATGGATCAAAATCACATGACTATGTTCAATCACACACACACACACACACACAATCAGCTAAATGGATCAAAATCACATGACTATGTTCAATAACACACACAACCAGTTAAATGTATCAAAATCACATGACTATGTTCAATCTCTCTCACACACACACACACACAATCAGCTAAATGGATCAAAATCACATCACTATGTTCAACCACACACACACACAACCAGTTAAATGGATCAAAATCACATGACTATGTTCAACCACACACACACACACAATCAGCTAAATGGATCAAAATCACATGACTATGTTCAATCACACACACACACACAACCAGTTAAATGTATCAAAATCACATGACTATGTTCAATCTCACACACACACACACAGCTAAATGGATCAAAATCACATGACTATGTTCAATCACACACACACAACCAGTTAAATGTATCAAAATCACATGACTATGTTCAACCACACACACACACACACACAATCAGCTAAATGGATCAAAATCACATCACTATGTTCAACCACACACACACACACACAACCAGTTAAATGGATCAAAATCACATGACTATGTTCAACCACACACACACACACACACACACACAATCAGCTAAATGGATCAAAATCACATGACTATGTTGAATCACACACACACACACACACACACACACACACACACACACAATCACCTAAATGGATCAAAATCACATGACTATGTTCAACCACTCACACACACACAATCAGCTAAATGGATCAAAATCACATCACTATGTTCAATCACGCACACACACACACACACACACACACACACAGTTAAATGTATCCAAATCACATGACTATGTTCAACCACACACACACACAAAATCAGCTAAATGGATCAAAATCACATCACTATGTTCAACCACACACACACATACACACACACACACAATCAGCTAAATGGATCAAAATCACATGACCATGTTCAATCACACACGCACACACACACACACACAGTTAAATGTATCAAACTCACATGACTATGTTCAACCACACACACAACCAGTTAAATGGAACCAAATCACATGACTATGTTCAATCACACACACACACAATCAGCTAAATGGATCAAAATCACATGACTATGTTCAATCACACACACACACACACACATTCAAACACACACACACAATCAGCTAAATGGATCAAAATCACATGACTATGTTCAACCACACACACACACACACACACAATCAGCTAAATGGATCAAAATCACATCACTATGTTCAACCACACACACACACACAACCAGTTAAATGGATCAAAATCACATGACTATGTTCAATCACACACACACACACACACACACACAACTAGTTAAATGGATCAAAATCACATGACTGTTCAATCACACACACACACAATCAGCTAAATGGATCAAAATCACATGACTATGTTCAATCACACACACAACCAGTTAAATGTATCAAAATCACATGACTATGTTCAATCTCTCTCACACACACACACACAATCAGCTAAATGGATCAAAATCACATCACTATGTTCAACCACACACACACACAACCAGTTAAATGGATCAAAATCACATGACTATGTTCAACCACACACACACACACAATCAGCTAAATGGATCAAAATCACATGACTATGTTCAATCACACACACACACACAACCAGTTAAATGTATCAAAATCACATGACTATGTTCAATCTCACACACACACACACACAGCTAAATGGATCAAAATCACATGACTATGTTCAATCACACACACACAACCAGTTAAATGTATCAAAATCACATGACTATGTTCAACCACACACACACACAATCAGCTAAATGGATCAAAATCACATCACTATGTTCAACCACACACACACACACAACCAGTTAAATGGATCAAAATCACATGACTATGTTCAACCACACACACACACACACACACAATCAGCTAAATGGATCAAAATCACATGACTATGTTGAATCACACACACACACACACACAATCACCTAAATGGATCAAAATCACATGACTATGTTCAACCACTCACACACACACAATCAGCTAAATGGATCAAAATCACATCACTATGTTCAATCACGCACACACACACACACACACAGTTAAATGTATCCAAATCACATGACTATGTTCAACCACACACACACACACAATCAGCTAAATGGATCAAAATCACATCACTATGTTCAACCACACACACACACACACACAATCAGCTAAATGGATCAAAATCACATGACCATGTTCAATCACACACGCACACACACACACACACACAGTTAAATGTATCAAACTCACATGACTATGTTCAACCACACACACACAACCAGTTAAATGGAACAAAAACACATGACTATGTTCAATCACACACAATCAGCTAAATGGATCAAAATCACATGACTATGTTCAATCACACACACACACACACACATTCAAACACACACACACAATCAGCTAAATGGATCAAAATCACATCACTATGTTCAACCACACACACACACACAACCAGTTAAATGGATCAAAATCACATGACTATGTTCAATCACACACACACACACACACATTCAAACACACACACACAATCAGCTAAATGGATCAAAATCACATGACTATGTTCAATCACACACACACACACAACCAGTTAAATGGAACAAAATCACATGACTATGTTCAATCACACACACACACACACACACACACACCACCAGTTAAATGGATCAAAATCACATTACTATGTTCAATCACACACACACACAACCAGTTAAATGTATCAAAATCACATGACTATGTTCAATCTCACACACACACACACAGCTAAATGGATCAAAATCACATGACTATGTTCAATCACACACACACAACCAGTTAAATGTATCAAAATCACATGACTATGTTCAACCACACACACACACACACAATCAGCTAAATGGATCAAAATCACATCACTATGTTCAACCACACACACACACAACCAGTTAAATGGATCAAAATCACATGACTATGTTCAACCACACACACACACACACACAATCAGCTAAATGGATCAAAATCACATCACTATGTTCAATCACGCACACACACACACACACACACACAGTTAAATGTATCCAAATCACATGACCATGTTCAATCACACACGCACACACACACACAGTTAAATGTATCAAACTCACATGACTATGTTCAACCACACACACACAACCAGTTAAATGGAACAAAATCACATGACTATGTTCAATCACACACACACACAATCAGCTAAATGGATCAAAATCACATGACTATGTTCAATCACACACACACACACACATTCAAACACACACACACAATCAGCTAAATGGATCAAAATCACATGACTATGTTCAATCACACACACACACACACACAACCAGTTAAATGGAACAAAATCACATGACTATGTTCAATCACACACACACACACACACACCACCAGTTAAATGGATCAAAATCACATTACTATGTTCAATCACACACACACACACAACCAGTTAAATGTATCAAAATCACATGACTATGTTCAATCTCACACACACACACACAGCTAAATGGATCAAAATCACATGACTATGTTCAATCACACACACACAACCAGTTAAATGTATCAAAATCACATGACTATGTTCAACCACACACACACACAATCAGCTAAATGGATCAAAATCACATCACTATGTTCAATCACACACACACACACAACCAGTTAAATGTATCAAAATCACATGACTATGTTCAATCTCACACACACACACACAGCTAAATGGATCAAAATCACATGACTATGTTCAATCACACACACACAACCAGTTAAATGTATCAAAATCACATGACTATGTTCAACCACACACACACACACACACACACACAATCAGCTAAATGGATCAAAATCACATCACTATGTTCAACCACACACACACACACAACCAGTTAAATGGATCAAAATCACATGACTATGTTCAACCACACACACACACACACACAATCAGCTAAATGGATCAAAATCACATGACTATGTTGAATCACACACACACACACACAATCACCTAAATGGATCAAAATCACCTGACTATGTTCAATCACACACACACACAACCAGTTAAATGGATCAAAATCACATGACTATGTTCAATCACACACACACACACAACTAGTTAAATGGATCAAAATCACATGACTATGTTCAACCACACACACACACACACACACACAATCAGCTAAATAGATCAAAATCACATCACTATGTTCAACCACACACACAACCAGTTAAATGGATCAAAATCACATGACTATGTTCAATCACACACACACACACAACCAGTTAAATGGATCAAAATCACATGACTATGTTCAATCACACACACACACACACAACCAGTTAAATGGATCAAAATCACATGACTATGTTCAATCACACACACACACACAACCAGTTAAATGTATCAAAATCACATGACTATGTGGAACCACACACACACACACACACACAATCAGCTAAATGGATCAAAATCACATGACTATGTTCAATCACACACACACACACACAACCAGTTAAATGGATCAAAATCACATGACTATGTTCAATCACACACACACACACACACAACCAGTTAAATGGATCAAAATCACATGACTATGTTCAATCACACACACACACACACACACACCACCAGTTAAATGGATCAAAATCACATCACTATGTTCAATCACACACACACACACACACAACCAGTTAAATGGATCAAAATCACATCACTATGTTCAATCACACACATGCACAACCAGTTAAATGGATCAAAATCACATTACTATGTTCAATCACACACACACACACACACACACAACCAGTTAAATGGATCAAAATCAATTACTATGTTCAATCACACACACACACAATCAGTTAAATGTATCAAAATCACATGACTATGTTCAATCACACACACACACACACACACACACACACACAACCAGTTAAATGGATCAAAATCACATGACTATGTTCAATCACACACACACACACAACCAGTTAAATGGATCAAAATCACATTACTATGTTCAATCACACACACACACACAATCAGCTAAATGGATCAAAATCACATGACTATGTTCAATCACACACACACACACAACCAGTTAAATGTATCAAAATCACATGACTATGTTCAATCTCTCACACACACACACAGCTAAATGGATCAAAATCACATGACTATGTTCAATCACACACACACAACCAGTTAAATGTATCAAAATCACATGACTATGTTCAACCACACACACACACACACACACACACAATCAGCTAAATGGATCAAAATCACATCACTATGTTCAACCACACACACACACACAACCAGTTAAATGGATCAAAATCACATGACTATGTTCAACCACACACACACACACACAATCAGCTAAATGGATCAAAATCACATCACTATGTTCAATCACGCACACACACACACACACACACACACACACAGTTAAATGTATCCAAATCACATGACCATGTTCAACCACACACACACAACCAGTTAAATGGAACAAAATCACATGACTATGTTCAATCACACACACACACAATCAGCTAAATGGATCAAAATCACATGACTATGTTCAATCACACACACACACACATTCAAACACACACACACAATCAGCTAAATGGATCAAAATCACATGACTATGTTCAATCACACACACACACACACACAACCAGTTAAATGGAACAAAATCACATGACTATGTTCAATCACACACACACACACACACACACACACACACCACCAGTTAAATGGATCAAAATCACATTACTATGTTCAATCACACACACACACACAACCAGTTAAATGTATCAAAATCACATGACTATGTTCAATCTCACACACACACACACACAGCTAAATGGATCAAAATCACATGACTATGTTCAATCACACACACACAACCAGTTAAATGTATCAAAATCACATGACTATGTTCAACCACACACACACACACACACACACAATCAGCTAAATGGATCAAAATCACATCACTATGTTCAACCACACACACACAACCAGTTAAATGGATCAAAATCACATGACTATGTTGAATCACACACACACACACACACACAATCACCTAAATGGATCAAAATCACCTGACTATGTTCAATCACACACACACACAACCAGTTAAATGGATCAAAATCACATGACTATGTTCAATCACACACACACACACACACAACTAGTTAAATGGATCAAAATCACATGACTATGTTCAACCACACACACACACACACACACACAATCAGCTAAATAGATCAAAATCACATCACTATGTTCAACCACACACACAACCAGTTAAATGGATCAAAATCACATGACTATGTTCAATCACACACACACACACACACACAACCAGTTAAATGGATCAAAATCACATGACTATGTTCAATCACACACACACACACACACACAACCAGTTAAATGGATCAAAATCACATGACTATGTTCAATCACACACACACACACAACCAGTTAAATGGATCAAAATCACATGACTATGTTCAATCACACACACACACAACCAGTTAAATGTATCAAAATCACATGACTATGTGGAACCACACACACACACACACACACACACACACAATCAGCTAAATGGATCAAAATCACATGACTATGTTCAATCACACACACACACACACAACCAGTTAAATGGATCAAAATCACATGACTATGTTCAATCACACACACACACACACAACCAGTTAAATGGATCAAAATCACATGACTATGTTCAATCACACACACACACACACACACACACCACCAGTTAAATGGATCAAAATCACATCACTATGTTCAATCACACACACACACACACACAACCAGTTAAATGGATCAAAATCACATCACTATGTTCAATCACACACATGCACAACCAGTTAAATGGATCAAAATCACATTACTATGTTCAATCACACACACACACACACACACACAACCAGTTAAATGGATCAAAATCAATTACTATGTTCAATCACACACACACACACAATCAGTTAAATGTATCAAAATCACATGACTATATTCAATCTCACACACACACACACAGCTAAATGGATCAAAATCACATGACTATGTTCAATCACACACACACAACCAGTTAAATGTATCAAAATCACATGACTATGTTCAACCACACACACACACACACAATCAGCTAAATGGATCAAAATCACATCACTATGTTCAACCACACACACACAACCAGTTAAATGGATCAAAATCACATGACTATGTTCAACCACACACACACACACACAATCAGCTAAATGGATCAAAATCACATGACTATGTTGAATCACACACACACACACACACACAATCACCTAAATGGATCAAAATCACCTGACTATGTTCAATCACACACACACAACCAGTTAAATGGATCAAAATCACATGACTATGTTCAATCACACACACACACACAACTAGTTAAATGGATCAAAATCACATGACTATGTTCAACCACACACACACACACACAATCAGCTAAATAGATCAAAATCACATCACTATGTTCAACCACACACACAACCAGTTAAATGGATCAAAATCACATGACTATGTTCAATCACACACACACACACACACACACACACAACCAGTTAAATGGATCAAAATCACATGACTATGTTCAATCACACACACACACACAACCAGTTAAATGGATCAAAATCACATGACTATGTTCAATCACACACACACACACACACACAACCAGTTAAATGTATCAAAATCACATGACTATGTGGAACCACACACACACACACACACACACACACAATCAGCTAAATGGATCAAAATCACATGACTATGTTCAATCACACACACACACACACAACCAGTTAAATGGATCAAAATCACATGACTATGTTCAATCACACACACACACACACAACCAGTTAAATGGATCAAAATCACATGACTATGTTCAATCACACACACACACACACACACACACAACTAGTTAAATGGATCAAAATCACATGACTATGTTCAATCACACACACACACACACCACCAGTTAAATGGATCAAAATCACATCACTATGTTCAATCACACACACACACACACACAACCAGTTAAATGGATCAAAATCACATCACTATGTTCAATCTCTCACACACACACACAGCTAAATGGATCAAAATCACATGACTATGTTCAATCACACACACACAACCAGTTAAATGTATCAAAATCACATGACTATGTTCAACCACACACACACACACACACACACACAATCAGCTAAATGGATCAAAATCACATCACTATGTTCAACCACACACACACACACAACCAGTTAAATGGATCAAAATCACATGACTATGTTCAACCACACACACACACACACAATCAGCTAAATGGATCAAAATCACATCACTATGTTCAATCACGCACACACACACACACACACACACACACACAGTTAAATGTATCCAAATCACATGACCATGTTCAATCACACACGCACACACACACACACACACACAGTTAAATGTATCAAACTCACATGACTATGTTCAACCACACACACACAACCAGTTAAATGGAACAAAATCACATGACTATGTTCAATCACACACACACACAATCAGCTAAATGGATCAAAATCACATGACTATGTTCAATCACACACACACACACACATTCAAACACACACACACAATCAGCTAAATGGATCAAAATCACATGACTATGTTCAATCACACACACACACACACACAACCAGTTAAATGGAACAAAATCACATGACTATGTTCAATCACACACACACACACACACACACACACACCACCAGTTAAATGGATCAAAATCACATTACTATGTTCAATCACACACACACACACAACCAGTTAAATGTATCAAAATCACATGACTATGTTCAATCTCACACACACACACACACAGCTAAATGGATCAAAATCACATGACTATGTTCAATCACACACACACAACCAGTTAAATGTATCAAAATCACATGACTATGTTCAACCACACACACACACACACACACAATCAGCTAAATGGATCAAAATCACATCACTATGTTCAACCACACACACACAACCAGTTAAATGGATCAAAATCACATGACTATGTTCAACCACACACACACACACACAATCAGCTAAATGGATCAAAATCACATGACTATGTTGAATCACACACACACACACACACACACAATCACCTAAATGGATCAAAATCACCTGACTATGTTCAATCACACACACACACAACCAGTTAAATGGATCAAAATCACATGACTATGTTCAATCACACACACACACACACACAACTAGTTAAATGGATCAAAATCACATGACTATGTTCAACCACACACACACACACACACACACAATCAGCTAAATAGATCAAAATCACATCACTATGTTCAACCACACACACAACCAGTTAAATGGATCAAAATCACATGACTATGTTCAATCACACACACACACACAACCAGTTAAATGGATCAAAATCACATGACTATGTTCAATCACACACACACACACACAACCAGTTAAATGTATCAAAATCACATGACTATGTGGAACCACACACACACACACACACACACACACACAATCAGCTAAATGGATCAAAATCACATGACTATGTTCAATCACACACACACAACCAGTTAAATGTATCAAAATCACATGACTATGTTCAACCACACACACACAACCAGTTAAATGGATCAAAATCACATGACTATGTTCAACCACACACACACACACACACAATCACCTAAATGGATCAAAATCACCTGACTATGTTCAATCACACACACACACAACCAGTTAAATGGATCAAAATCACATGACTATGTTCAACCACACACACACACACACACACACACAATCAGCTAAATAGATCAAAATCACATCACTATGTTCAACCACACACACAACCAGTTAAATGGATCAAAATCACATGACTATGTTCAATCACACACACACACACACACACAACCAGTTAAATGGATCAAAATCACATGACTATGTTCAATCACACACACACACACACAACCAGTTAAATGGATCAAAATCACATGACTATGTTCAATCACACACACACACACAACCAGTTAAATGGATCAAAATCACATGACTATGTTCAATCACACACACACACAACCAGTTAAATGTATCAAAATCACATGACTATGTGGAACCACACACACACACACACACACACACACACAATCAGCTAAATGGATCAAAATCACATGACTATGTTCAATCACACACACACACACACAACCAGTTAAATGGATCAAAATCACATGACTATGTTCAATCACACACACACACACACAACCAGTTAAATGGATCAAAATCACATGACTATGTTCAATCACACACACACACACACACACACACCACCAGTTAAATGGATCAAAATCACATCACTATGTTCAATCACACACACACACACACACAACCAGTTAAATGGATCAAAATCACATCACTATGTTCAATCACACACATGCACAACCAGTTAAATGGATCAAAATCACATTACTATGTTCAATCACACACACACACACACAACCAGTTAAATGGATCAAAATCAATTACTATGTTCAATCACACACACACACACAATCAGTTAAATGTATCAAAATCACATGACTATATTCAATCTCACACACACACACACAGCTAAATGGATCAAAATCACATGACTATGTTCAATCACACACACACAACCAGTTAAATGTATCAAAATCACATGACTATGTTCAACCACACACACACACACACACAATCAGCTAAATGGATCAAAATCACATCACTATGTTCAACCACACACACACAACCAGTTAAATGGATCAAAATCACATGACTATGTTCAACCACACACACACACACACAATCAGCTAAATGGATCAAAATCACATGACTATGTTGAATCACACACACACACACACACACAATCACCTAAATGGATCAAAATCACCTGACTATGTTCAATCACACACACACAACCAGTTAAATGGATCAAAATCACATGACTATGTTCAATCACACACACACACACAACTAGTTAAATGGATCAAAATCACATGACTATGTTCAACCACACACACACACACACAATCAGCTAAATAGATCAAAATCACATCACTATGTTCAACCACACACACAACCAGTTAAATGGATCAAAATCACATGACTATGTTCAATCACACACACACACACACACACACAACCAGTTAAATGGATCAAAATCACATGACTATGTTCAATCACACACACACACACAACCAGTTAAATGGATCAAAATCACATGACTATGTTCAATCACACACACACACACACACACAACCAGTTAAATGTATCAAAATCACATGACTATGTGGAACCACACACACACACACACACACACACACAATCAGCTAAATGGATCAAAATCACATGACTATGTTCAATCACACACACACACACACAACCAGTTAAATGGATCAAAATCACATGACTATGTTCAATCACACACACACACACACAACCAGTTAAATGGATCAAAATCACATGACTATGTTCAATCACACACACACACACACACACACACAACTAGTTAAATGGATCAAAATCACATGACTATGTTCAATCACACACACACACACACACACACCACCAGTTAAATGGATCAAAATCACATCACTATGTTCAATCACACACACACACACACACAACCAGTTAAATGGATCAAAATCACATCACTATGTTCAATCACACACATGCACAACCAGTTAAATGGATCAAAATCACATTACTATGTTCAATCACACACACACACACACACACACAACCAGTTAAATGGATCAAAATCAATTACTATGTTCAATCACACACACACACAATCAGTTAAATGTATCAAAATCACATGACTATGTTCAATCACACACACACACACACACACAACCAGTTAAATGGATCAAAATCACATGACTATGTTCAATCACACACACACACACACAACCAGTTAAATGGATCAAAATCACATTACTATGTTCAATCACACACACACACACACACAACCAGTTAAATGTATCAAAATCACATTACTATGTTCAACCACAACACACACACACAACCAGTTAAATGGATCAAAATCACATGAATATGTTCAATCACACACACACAATCAGTTAAATGGATCAAAATCACATGACTATGTTTAATCACACACAACCAGTTAAATACATCAAAATCACACTATGTTCAGTTACACACCCACATCAATTAAATACATCAAAATCACAATATATTCAGTTACACACACACACATCAGTTAATACATCAAAATCACATTAATATGTTCAATTACACACACACATCACAATATCACAATAATATTGTGACATTAAAATACTGATGCACTTTAACTGAAAACCTTTTAACGACATTAAGATCACACTCTAGTTCTTAAAAAACGCTCATTGATCAAAAGCAGATTTTCTCACACTCACGCGCACACACACACCCACGCACACAGCCTCCTAATACACTAACAGTAGTTACGTACCAAAGGGCTAACAAGCTAGCGGCCTAACGACGCTAATGCTACCAACTCCAATACTTTACACGACAAAAAAAAACTAATAACGAATTCTGTCAAAAATATAAATTTACCTCACACACGAACACACACACCAAGTCATATTATGTCAAGTAACAGGAGCAAACACACACACACACACACACAGGGCTAACAGCATTTATGCTAACATCACACGGTAAAAAACGACCAAAAATCCAAATCCTAACAAAAATATAACTTTTCGTGTCGGACATAGACTCCCACACGGACATAAAACCATTTAAATACTGAAACTAACAACAGTTATGCCAAAAGCACTCTGGCGAAGTAGCTTGTGGGCTAATACTAAAGGGATGACGAGGCAAAAAAAAACAGTACAATCCAACAAACAGCGGAGCAGCAGCAAAGTCCTTTGTTCTCAAAGTGGGGCTGAGAGTCAAAGAGAGAGAACAAAATGGCTGCTGTATATTTATACTGGATGATGACGTCAGTCCTTCCAGAAGATTCCGTTGATTCTGAAACCGATAAATTTGATAATTCAACGATTTAGAGATTAAAAAAATAAAAATAATTATTTTATTAGTCTTTATTTTCCCCGTGAGTAAACTCCTTTACACTCCTGAGTAGTTTAAATGTGTAGTTATATTTTTTACTCCTTTTTTTCTTGATGTGATCCTGATATATTCTATAATATTATTTTCTGGAGTCTCCTGACCAATAAACTGTGATTTATTTAGTTTTAACCATATATATATATATATATATATATATATATATATATATATATATATA
This sequence comes from Lepturacanthus savala, assembly GCA_030544235.1. Taxonomy (NCBI): domain Eukaryota; kingdom Metazoa; phylum Chordata; class Actinopteri; order Scombriformes; family Trichiuridae; genus Lepturacanthus; species Lepturacanthus savala. Next base: position 24,647,962 of record CM060477.1, on the reverse strand, counting down.
TATATATATATATATATATATATATGTTTTACATATAAATAGTATTATAATACTATTAGTTATGTAGTTATGTAGTTATTATTATACTGTATAATTCTCTTATATTATGTTTCTATTAATCTCTGCTTAAAATACCAGTCTGTAATTTATTATGTATATTATTTAGGTTATTTGAATACAGTAAATTCATTCTAAAAATAGAATGTTAATAATGTTATAATGAATTTATTGATATATTGTCGGCCATTAACTCAACATGTAATATGTGATAGTAGATATGACCATTTCAAATTTAAGGAATACAAGGACATAACAAATATTGAATTTCCATATGCACTATTGTGGGTAGTATTGTGAGTTGATGTAAGAAAATTTTCAATTTGTTTATTGACATGCAGTTGATTTCAAAGTAATAGCAATATCTTTAAAACATGAGTAATAAACAAAATCCTTATTGTGTTTATTATTTAAATGCATTGGGAACACTGCATTTTATATCTTAAATGAATGAAGTGTCATGCAGGTCAATAGATGGCGGCTATCGCTATCACTGCCACTAAACAGCCCTGAAAAATAAATTCATAAATTGCATCAATAATTTTTACATCAAAACGTAGGCACGACCGTCCTGATCGCTCCAATATCACTATCCAAGCTGAAAGTTCTGGGGTTTTCTCGCTATGAGCCTCCAAGCGCAGCTTGGTCCCTCTTTTGCTCCCATTCAGTCCCATATTAAATTTGAATTTGAAAAACCTTGATTTTCCAAATGTTCCTACTGTTTAAACCGCTCCCGTGGGCACAGTTTTCAAGTTACAGAAATGAAAGTTATATCATTACGACAGGGCAAGGGTCTGCTCTCAGAAAATATGATAATTTTTTCTCCATCTTTCACGGTTTTCGAATTATGAGCATTTGTTCGGCTTGTGGTCCGACCAGTGATAGCCTTTCTGCCTCCCCAGATTTCGTCGGTTAGCCATGAATTCAAATGTACCAGAGCAGTTAGTCACCATGGTAACGACCCAGCTGCTGCAGAAAGCTGATCAGCAACTGAGCTGATAGCTGATTGGCTGAATGGTTTTCATCAATAACTTTGCATCTAAAGGTTCCACAGTCACCAAACCTAATAGGTGGCGGCGATAGCCGCCACATAAACGTTTTATAATGAAACCTATTAGGTTTTTATAATGAAACCTAATAGGCCGCCACCTAAAATACATACAAGGTTTTATAATGAATAAACCTAATAGGTGGCGGCGATAGCATGACACTTCATTCATTTAAGATATAAAATGTAGTGTTCCCAATGCAATTAAATAATAAACACAATAAGGATTTTGTTTATTACTCATGTACTCAAACTTTCTTACATCAACTCACAATACTACACACAATACTGCATATGGAAATTCATTATTTGTTATGTCCTTGTATTCCTTAAATTTGAAATGGTCATATCTAGTATCACATATTACATGTTGGGTTAATGGCCGAAAATATATCAATAAATTCATTCTAACATTAACATTCTATTTTTACAATGAATTTACTGTATTCAAATAAACTAAATAATATACATAATAAATTACATTTTTCAGACTGGTATTTTAATTAGAAATTAATAGAAACTGAATATTTATATAAGAGAATTGTACCTAATAATAGTTACATAACAGTATACTCACACAAATAGTATTATAATACTATATATACTACTACTACAATACTACTACTATTATAAAATAATACATTGTAATTTTATTATATAAAATAATACAAAGTAACAGTAATAATTATATAATATAATATATATGACATATATAATAGTATATGACATAAAATAATAGTATGACAGTATATTGATGTATTATATTTATGTTTGTTTAATATTTATTTATTTTATATATTAAAAATTACTCACATTTTTAATCAAGTATCTGTAATGAATGAATTCAGATGTATTATCTATTACTGGCAGTAGTGTGGATCTGTATGATTTATTTTAAGGTTAAAACTAAATAAATCACAGTTTATTGGTCAGGAGGTCAAATAAAAAAATATGAAAAAAAGAATATATCAGGATCAAATGAAGAAAAAATGGATTCAAAAATTATAAATACACATTTAAACTACTCAGGACTTTCAGGGGGAAAATAATGACTAATAAAATAATTACATTTAGTTTTTTTTTATCTCTAAATCGTTGAATTATATATTTATCGGTTTCAGAATCAACGGAATCTTCTGGAAGGACTGACGTCATCATCCAGTATAAATAGGCAGCGGCCATTTTGTTCTCTCCTTTTGAGTCTCAGCTCCACTCAGAGAACAAAGGACTTTTCGAAGGATTTTGACGGAAACCACCTTTTTGTGGATTATTTCATCGTTTCCTTGGATCCCCGACGTCTGTGACTCCTTTGGACCGCCTTCAACAGGTAAGATAGACTTTTCTGAGTAAATAACTGTTTTCTTTGCCTCGTCATCCCGTTAGCATTAGCCTGCTAGCTACTTCGCCTGAGTGCTTCTGACATAGCTGCTGTTAGTTTTAGTATTTAAATGGGAGTCTGTGTCTCCGTGTGGGAGTCTGTGTCCGAGACGAAAAGTTATATTTTTGCCAGGATTTGCTTTTTTGATCATTTTTTACCGTGTGATGTTGATGTGTGATGTTAGCATAAATGCTGTTGTTAGCCCTTTGTGTGTGTGTGTTCGCTCCTGTTACCTGACGTAATATGCTTCTGTGTGTGTTTGCGTATGAGGTAAATTCATATTTTTGACAGGATTCGTTTTTTTCTTCTTTTGTCGTGTAGTATTGTGGTTCGGATTAGCGCCGTTACACCGCTAGCTTGTTAGCCGTTTGTGTGAGACATAACTACTGTTACTGTATTAGGAGGCTGTGTGTGTGTGTGTGTGAGAGAGAGAGAGAGAGAGAGAGAGAGAGAGAGAGAGAGAGAAAATCTGCTTTTCATAGAATGAACGTTTTTAATAAGTGGTGTGTGCCTCTTTTGCCTTTGTCATTTTTTCTTTGCCTCGTCCCGTTAGCATTAGCCTGCTAGCTACTTCGCCTGAATGCTTCTGACATAACTGCTGTTTTTGTATTTAAATGGTTTTATGTCCGTGTGGGAGTGTGCGTGTTCGCTCGCTCCTGTTGACGTAATATGACTTGGTGTGTGTCCTTGTGAGGTAAATTTATATTTTTGACAGGATTTGGATTTTTGATCGTTTTTTACCATGTGATGTTGATGTGTGATAGCATAAATGCTGTTAGCCCTGTGTGTGTGTGAGAAAATCTGCTTTTCATAGAATGAGCATTTTTAATAAGTGGTGTGTGCCTCTTGTGTGTGCCTCGTCATCCCGTTAGTATTAGCCTGCTAGCTACTTCGCCTGAGTGCTTCTGACATAACTGCTGTTAGTTTTAGTATTTAAATAGTTTTATGTCCGTGTGGGAGTCTGTGTCTGACAACGAAAAGTCATATTTTTGTCAGGATTTGTTTTTTTACCCTGTGATGTTGTGTGAAGTTAGCACAAACGCTGTTGTTAGCCCTTTGTGTGTGTCTGTGTTTTCGGTCCTGTTACCTGACGTAAGACATCTTTGATTATTTTTCAGTCATTTTTGATCAGACATTAATTAATCACTGTTTATATAGTGACTTTACTTTTAGATGTGTTTTAATAAACACATCACTAGTATTGTGAATAGTATTGTGAGTTAATGTAGTAAAGTATTGCAGTAAAGATGTAAACAGTGTATCTCTGGTATTTATTTGTAGTCAATATTACACATAGTAATGAGTCAATGGAGTTAATTAGTGTTTGTGTAGTTGAACATAGTCATGTGATTTTGATCCATTTAACGTGTGTAGTTGAACATGTTAATGTGATCATAATGTCATTAACTGATTAAATAGATTGTGTTATTACTCTATTTAAATTATTTCAGTAAACTAAATGTTAATGTGAGTCAATGTAGTTAATATAATCAGTATTAACATTTGTGGTGGTCTTCTTCTCTCCTGCAGCTCCTCCTCAGGTTCGTTTCTTGTTGCTCATCATTAAACAGTTATCTGGGCTTTTTTCATGTAAAATGTTCCAGACTTTGATCTCCTTTGTTGTATTTCTGCAGGTCGGGACTGTGGCAGGCGTCACCGTCCGGTGACCTGGCCCAGGTCCCTCTACACCAGGCACACCAAGAGGGTCATGGTTCCTCCCCCTTCAGCAGACAAGGTACGGCTCGGTCCCAGTTTCTAGAGACTAATTGATGTCAGACTAACTTTGGAGGACTAACTTTTGCACAACTTAAACATGCTTTTCTTTTGCAGTTTGTCCTCGTGGTTGGCGATTCCCATCTACGTTCAATTGTGGAGGGAATCGTGGCCATGCTGGTCGGGGTGGATCTCCTCCGGGCTCCTCTCCGTCCCTGGAGCCAAGGCCAGCGCCATTGAGATAGAGGTACGAAATTTATCTCTGCCTCGCACACCCGAGGCAGTCGTTGTTTTGGCACCGAGTAATAACCTGGACCGTATAGTTTGTCTTTCAGATTCGGCTACGGACTTCCAGAGGCTGGTGACCACCGCCCGGGCTGCCTGCAGCAATGTAAGTTACTTTGACTCATTATGACTAGATAATTCCATGATTGATTTCAGAATATGTTTGAAGTTTAGTACATGTTACCTAACCATTAAAGGTGGAGACACAGATGACGATTCCTGGACACGGTGAGAGATTTCTACAAACATTTTGAGATCTTGTCCTGTTTACTGAACAAATCTTCTTCTGCAGGTGTGTGTCCTGGACTTCCCCCCCAGGCAGGCTGTTCCACCGGAGTAGAACAACGCCCTGCGGCACCGCTACCAAGAGGTAGCGGCACGAATGGGTACATCAAGATATACATATACTGTTTCTGCCTATGTAATGTGTATTAGGCTTGTCCCGATCCAATATCGGCATCGGATCGGCCACCGATATTGGCAAAAATATGCGTATCGGTATCGGCGTGGCGGCACGGGAAAAATCCGATCCGTTAAAAAATGTCTGGGTTTTCCAGCGCACCTATTCAGATAATCCATTCCAGTTTTTTTGCTGTGGTTTCGCTAAAATCCGGTCCGCATTTTCCAGCACACCAGCATCAGCGTCTCCCCACATTTGTTCAGCTCGGCTCGCCTCGCGTTGCATAGCAACCAGAGACGAGCTCAGACTTGTTGCTCCGTGGCAAACGGCACAGACACCGAAAGAGCGTAGATTACACTGAAACGAGCACACTGGAATTGTTCCAGCACTCGGATAATGTAACTAATGTGACTTTAGTACATTGTTTTCTTAAAATGGGATTTTGACTTCTTCTCCTTTTTTAACGGAACGCATCTCTGCAAATCTGCGGAAATGTGAGCGTGACTCCGGTGACTGGACTCGACTGTGTGTCACCTGATGCAGGAATAACGACGCACCAAAAAAATAAATAAAAAGTGTTAAACCAGCATGTCTAAACAGAGAGAAGATGTATGACAGGATGTTGAATATCCATTCAATGTGACAAAAAAAAGGTTTATTTAGACGTCTTTATTCTGAAAATCCCACTTTGAAAAAACTTTATTTAAAACACTCCAGACCGCCATTACATTTTTTTAGCTTGCGCACCCCCGAGTGCTTGGACTGCAGTCAGGGCAAACAGTTGAAGGCAGTGTGTAGATAGAGATGGAGCTAAAAGTGTGGAGGAGATTGGGGAGTAGAGGACATTTTTGTTTTTAAATGGTTTACAATATTATTTGCACTGGTTTTTAAAGCCTTAGTTTACACCTGCTCAAGAGCAGAGTACTGATGCTGAGTTAATAGACTATTTCGGTATCGGCCACCAGTATCGGTATCGGCTCGGATGGGCAAAAAGCTGGATCGGGACATCCCTAATGTGTATTACAGGTGTCTGTTTGTCAGTTTCATCAGTCTCATCTAATGTTTGTTTTACAGGTGTCAGGTTCATGCCGGCGGCGCGTTCCTTCCCCCTGACCTGGAGGGACCTGTGGGCCAGGGACGGTGTAAGTATAACACTTCATATATAACACACTCTGACACACAGTTGATGTTCAGCTGTTTCTGTTTGTAGATATAAATGTTGGTTTCATGCCAGATGCAAGTCTTCTGTTGAATTGTGTTTTGTTTTGTATGTTTTCTCTGACAGGTTCACCTCAGCAACAACGTGGGGATGCCGGTCCTCGCTGGCCTCCTGTTTGCTGCTGCTTCCAGGCAGCTGTAGGAGGCCATGGTCCCTGCCCAGACGTCCCCCAAGAAGGTATCTACATCACTTCCTGTTACTGCTTTTCATGTTTGACTCAACCAATGTACTGTTTATATTATGTTGCTGCTATCAGATTATTTATATGCACTAAATGTTGTTTGTTCAAATAATTTTGGTCACGTTGCCCTTGTTTTTAATTGTTGCCAGTTGTTTTTAACCTCTTCTTCTTCCCATTTAGTTGAATTTTTTTTTCCACTGGTGCTGTTGACAAACTCAAGTACATGTAAAATTTATCCATTTATCTATAAAGTCTTTATTTCTTCTAGTGTATTTCATTCACTTTTCTAATATAAACTATGTCTTTGGTTCCACAGACACCTCCTCCCCCGCCTGCTGTCCCACAGGTCCCACCAGGAGTGTCTGTGGAGGTCAAGGCCCCTGTGCCTCGTCCTTCCAGTCCTCCTTGAGGGACTAGTGTGGCTCAGGCCAAGAAGAAGGTACGTTACCCATTTACTGTTTGAACATTTGACACAATAACCACCATGTTGTGTGGTTTAACTCATGGCTGTTGCGGTTTGTCTTTAGTGAAGATTTTTTACTGTAAACTGTCTTTGGTTCTACAGGTGGTGCCTCCTCCTCCTCCTCCACAGGTCGTCCCAGCAGTGGCTGTGAAGGCTGAGGTCCCTGGACCTCGTCCTTCCAGTCCTGCTGGATGGACCACTGTCTGCCAGTCCAAGAAGGTATTATATTTAACACAATAACCACTGTATTGTAAAGTTTAACTCACTGCTGCTATGTTCATGCACAGAATGTTTACCACTGTCTTTTTTCATTATTGGTAATGTTGTTTTTAACCTTTTGTGTCATTTTGTTCCATATTTCTTTTAATTCCCTATTTGAATTTATTGTATCTGTTACTGTTGACAGACTCAACAACACATCTAATATCTATCTCATCTATATCTATAATATCTCATCTAATATAAACTATGTGTTTGGTTCTACAGACGGTGCTGACGACCCGGACGCCTCCTCCCCCGTCTGCTGCCCCACGGGTCCCACCAGGAGTGTCTGTGGAGGTCAAGGCCCCTGTGCCTCGTCCTTCCAGTCCTCCTGGAGGGACTAGTGTGGTTCAGGCCACGAAGAAGGTACGTTACACATTCACTGTTTGAACATTTGACACAATAACCACCGTGTTGTGCAGTTTAACTGACTGCTGCTCTGTTTATGCACATCAGCTTGTTTTTGTTCTTTTTGTTTTGAACCCTTTTCCCTTTTATTTTTCTTGTCTCAGACTCTACAGCACCTACACTCCTTATTTACAATGTCTTCAGTTGGTCTGGTGTATCTTATATCGTTCATTTTTCTAATATAAACTATGTCTTTGGTTCCACAGACGTCTCCCCCCACGCCTCCTGCCCCATGGGTCTCAGGTGTGGCTGTGAAGGTGAAGGACCCTGTCCCTTCTCCTTCCAGTCCTCCTGGTGTGACTGCTGTGGCTCTGGCTGCAAAGGTATTTTATTACTACATTATAAATGTTTGTTTGAATGTTTGACTCAATAACCAGTGTACTGTGGACTTCCATTGTCTTTGGTCACCTTGCCATTATTGTCATCTGGTGTATCTTATCTCATTCATTTGTCTAATATAAACTATGTCTTTGGTTCTACAGACGGTGACGACGACCTGGACGCCTCCTCCCCCGCCTGCAGCTACACCGGTCTCACCAGGAGTGTCTGTGGAGGTCGAGGTCACTGTACCTCGTCCTTCCAGTCCTCTTGGAGGGACTAGTGTGGCTCAGGCCAAGAAGGTACATTACTCACCATTATTGGTTGTTTCAACATTTTCCAGAATAACCACTGTATTGTGTATTTTAACTTTCTGCTGCTGTCTGTTTGTCTGGTGTCTCTTATGCACTATTTTATTGTAAACTCTGTCATTGTTTCCACAGACTCCAACGAGGCTCTGCTTGACTCCGCTCACACCTCCAACCCCACGGGTTTCATGGGAAGTGTCCATGAAGGCCAAGGTTCCTGTGTCCGGTTCTTCCCTCCCTCCTCAGTGGACCCAGGTGGGTCCCACCAAGAAGGTAACATAGGCTGATACTGTTTCTTTGAAAGTTTACTGAAATAACGTATTTTCTACCATAACCTACTGCTGCACGTGGCTATCTGATTTTTATCTGCACTCAATATTGTGATTTTATTGCATTGTTTTTGGTCATTATCTTTTTATTTTTAACCCTTTGTTTTTGTTTCCTATTTATATTTATAATGCCAACAGTTTTTCTATTGTATTTTGTTTCCTATGCACTTCTCAATCCAAACTCTGCCTTTTTTCTTTACAGACACAGAATACTGAGGAACCAGAAGACCGTGCCCTCCATCCCACTGAACCTGGTGTGGTTTAGCCTTGAGGTCCTGGAGCTGATGGCAGAGGTATGTTTACATATTCCTTGTTTTATAGCTATTGATATTTTTTAAAAGCATGGTCTCGTTTTTTTTTAATGTTTCAGATTTTTTTTTGTGAAAACATGGACAGATGTACTGCTTCACACTGTCTGCAACAGTGTAAGTTTTCCTTCGAGAGATAGAAAAAAATGTATGTCTTTATTTCAGCATTCTGATGTCCAGCTGATCAACATCGTGAGGCATCGACAAGGTATGAAACTTTTTCTCGTAACCGTCAGTGCACCTGCATGGCTCTTACTTTTCTTGCGTACCACAACGAGGGGCTGCAGTTTGTGAGATGACTGCTCCATATAACCTGTCTGCTTGAAGATGGATTAAAGTACAACTTACAAGTCACGCCCACATCAGCCTCTACAGGAATCTCATCCTGCAAAAGTAAGACTCATTTCAGATTGTCTATCACCAAATACTGTCATACCTGCAAACATTAACACTAAATGTTTTATTTTTTTGTCTTTAAGTGCTGCTGACAAGTTCACGGTGTGCCAAATCCAGCTGATGACCACATTGACTTACTGTGGAGATACATGGAGTAGGAGTAGAGAACAATTAAGACTTATTAGTCATTTTATAATCTGCTTGGTTGTTGTGTTTTTCCAGTTAATGCATCTACACTGTAATATCACTAAAGAATTTTAATGGTCATTGATAGTAACTGGTCTCCTCACTTTACCACCTTCTACAGGGGCTCCACTGACAGCATCCTGACCTACAACATCACTTCCTGGTTCAGGAGCTGCAGTTTCCATGGACAACAAAGACAGCCAATCAGGACTGATGAAGACTGCCTACAGAACCGTTGCTGCTCCTGTCTCATCCTGATGGCGCTCTACCAACAGCAATGCATTCACACAGCTACCTCCACCATCAAAGACCCACTCCACCCTTCACTATGATCAACAGATTTTATAAGCTGTAGGGCTTCAAGTGGACTGAATCCCCCCCCACACACACACGCTCACTGACACCCTGAACCCCCCAAACACACACCACCCCCCCAGCTGGACAACAACCAAGGACAAGGTTTGAACTGATTTACAATATCCTCATACAAATGCAATTCAGTTCACACTTGGAAGTTATTACTCATGCTGATATCAACCTAAAACTTTCAAATTTGTCCAACACGCACTTACCGCAGTAGTCAGAAAATGGCGTCGGCAGCAGAGTCGAAATTTCTTCACAGGAAGTTCGAGGGCGTGGTCAACGTTACACTCAGAGTGTAGAAGTTTTGTAACACCCAAAATCAACACTAACACTTTATGAAATCCACTCTAGAAGTGTTAGTTTTAATATATTAAGTGTAAAAATAACACTGATCTCTGTTTATATACACTAACACCGAAAAATTAACAGGCATTTTTGCTGTGCAGATTGCTTAAAAAGATGTTTTATTAATTTATTTTTCTTTTTTCTTTTTATTTCTCTTGTGACACAAGCAGCATCAGTGCACACATCAGTGAGTGACAGAGAAGCAGGAAGGTTGTTTTTGGAAAAGAGGACGTATCTCAGTCTCAGAAGATGTGCAGCTCAGCCTGACTCGTCCTCATAGGTGGTGTTTTGATTCGCTTGGTGCTATGCTAATGAAGCCAGGGCACCCTCAAGAGGCATCACACCAACACGGTTTTACCAAATGTAGCCCTGAGGAGATTCATTAACATTACAACAACATAAGGTAAAATAAATAAGTTAATTGCACAATAAATAGCAGTTATGGTTGAAAGGAGTGTGAGTTCATGGTAAATTAGTTCAGATTTAAATTACTTAAAAAATAAGTAAATAATTCAGTAGCAGAACGTGAGTAGGTGGAGCATGGGTTAGCGCTGTTGCCAGGAGGTCGCAGGTTCAAGACCTCCTTGGCCTGGGACCTTTTACCTTTCTGTGTGGAGTTTGCATGCTCTCTCCGGCTTCCTCCCACAGTCCAAAAACATGCTGAGCTTAATTGTAGAACCTAAAATGCCCATAGGTGTGGGTGTGTGAGCGAATGGTGTCTGTGCCCCATGATAGGCTGACCATCTGGGGTGTATCCCTGTAATGCGCCGGGATAGGCTCCAGCAGACCTCTGTGACCCTAATGAGGAATAAGCGGGTATAGAAGATGAATGAATGTAAATACTGGGTAATGTTGGGTATGTATTTAAAATGCATATCATATATTAATGTGGTGTTTATGAATATACATGTAAAATGTAATGTAAAAACGTTTAACAATGACTGTAAGAAAAGGGGATGACATGGTGGCCCAGTAGATAGTGCTGTTACCTGTTGACTGTAAGAAAAGGAAGAATTAGACACGTATATGGTTCATGAATGTATGTTATTTTGAAGAATTGTGTGTAAGCCAGTCTGGGGTGGGGGAAAGAAGCAGGAAGTGACTGAGAAAAAAAAGACAAAAAGCATGAACAAGAGATGAGGGTGGGTGAGGAACACAAACTTGTGAATTTTTGTCACCAAAGTAGTTTAAGGATTCAGCTAGGACTCTTTAAAAGACTGGGTGGTTACTTTTCTGACTACTCAATATGAAGACTGAGAGAAAAGTGCCTGCTGCTACTGACCTAGTGGCAGGTGTTCACAGACTTTGCTAACATGTTAGTGGCTAGCGACCTCAACGGCAAAGTCTGTAGAATGTATGTGTGCAGCTGTGAAGCTGGGCGTGCCCACGATGGGAGTTTCCCTTCCTCCATGTGAGTCTTTTCTACACTTTTCCTGCATTGCCTGCTTTTTTGCTTGCTGGATATCAACACCTGAGGCTTAAGGCCCCTTTTTATCTTTTTTTTGCCCTTGAGATGAAGCAGTCATGCGTTCACCTGGACTGCATCTGTGAACTGGGTATTCAAGGAATTAATTAACAGCAAATTTATTTTTATAGGGGCCCCAAACATTAAAGGTGGAGAGTACAAATTGTTTATCATTTAAGAAAATGTCTGTGGAGTAAATCATTTTTTTTATTTAAAATATAACAGTTGTGGTCATTGACTTTGATATTTTGATTTCTTTAAAAAGAATAAGAAATGTAAAGCTGTTTAGAAAGAGACATACTTTAAAATAGAATTTCAGTTTATTATAAAGAGTGAAAAGTGATGCTTGAAATTAGATTTAAAAGAGTAGTCCTACAGTATTGAAATAGATCTTCACACATTTAGTGTATACAATTAAGTTATTAGAGAAACCCTACCTTGTTTAATAATTAGATAAATCAGGTTAGCCAACTCTCATTACAGTTTGTTGTGCCCACAAAGGTGATAAACATCTTCAGCCAGATGCCTGGCTGAGCCTGGAACTTGTGACCCTTCCCCCGACAGGAAACTCAGTTTCACACCTTCAAGGAATGTTACCAGAGGTATAAAGGCACCGGCCTTTCCCCTCTCAAACGCCCTTCGACTTGGCTCTCTCTCACTCCAGAGTCTCTTCAACTCGCAAGCTCCAAACTCTCTCCCGGGCTCCTGCTCATCAGCAGAGCACCGCTCTGTAGCAGGAGAAGCTGCAGGACAGAAGCCTTCAGCAGCTTCTCTGCTCTAAAAGGGATTATCCAGCTGCTTTCAGCGTCTCCCAGACCTGCAAGTGACCAAGGACTCAACGGCGTCCAGCCAGCAGCACTGAAGAAACTCAGGCCTGGTTCTACAACCAGACAAGGATTAACCTTGAAACACACACAAAGTGACATTAAGCCCACACACACACACTCACACACACATTAACACGGTCAGCCATTTTCCCTTTGTTCTTAACAGACAAAGAGCCCCACATGGCCTGGACTACATAGAACAGCCACCACGGCAGCCATCTTTGTAGTCCCCCCCCCCCCACAGATACGCACATGCGTGCGCGCAGACCCAGACACACACACATACACACACACAGCATCTACGCACATTCACATGTACATATACATTTAGTTTAGATTGTTTATTGTGTGTTTTTTTACTTTTGTATTTTTGTGAATAAATGCTTTTGAGTCATACATTCTGCCTCTTTAATGTCGTACAATAATGAATTCTGCCAACCTCTACTTTAGAACTCAGAATCCTTCAACTATTAATAGCTATTAATTGACCCTGGTTTCTATTATTAAGTTAATTGTTAATCAGATGTCCAAATTAATAGATTATTACAATTCATGAGACTAAATCAGAGAATTGACTATCTTTTCCTCTCAACCGAGAGGTGGTGCCCCGAAATTCTAAAACTTTTAATGAATCCATAATTATTTCCAATAATTATTGATTTCTGATAGTCAATTCTACCTGAAGAATTAGTGAAAGACACAACATATTAATGGTGCCGCACTTGAGGCAAGTACTGTGCACAACACAGTTACATACACTAGAGAGGGGCTACACACATTTTTCTAGCAAGAGTCGTTGCAAATGTGATTTAGGAGTCTCACGCACGCAATAAGCACACAAGGTGCTGCTGCTGTTTGCCCGTCAGGCAAAGTAATATCCTCAGCCTGTTAGACGCTGCAATAATCTGCACAAGAGGGACGTTGACAGCCTGGGGGACCTTCAGAGATGCCCAGGGAGAGTCTGCTGGGGTCTATGAGGCCATTGTCACATACACACCACACTAAGCATCTACATCCATAAACGCAGTTTCTCTACATATGGCCCTTCGTCACATGACGAACTTATTCAGCACTTCTTCCAATTGGAAAATTAGACAAAAATACTTGTAATTAAAACATTTTTAATATTACTTTAAATTTACTAAATTAAATCTATTTCAATTTCTATATCATTCAACTGTTCTTTCAGATCGTCAGAGCAGCCCTGTGTTCAAAGCCAGGTGGGGACCAAATACTCAAAGAATATGAGAAAAACAACAGCCTTTCTGATGGTGGAAGGAGAAAGATGGTGAACATACTGGTGGCAGACATGGTAGAGAGTCATGGATAAGTGAATGTGCACTTAGAAGGACATTATGTTTTCACTGCTGTTAATAATGTCAGCTTTTACAATCATTCATGTTCAATTTAAATAGAAATTTCTCCATACATGACATTTGTATTATGCTGCAAAGCTACAAATGTTTTGATAAGTGACCCAGATTCACTTATACCTCATCAGAAGTTGTTAAAATTTTTCTATGAAGGTATGCAATAAAGAAAAAATTCTTATCTACGTTTATGCAAATAGTTTTTGGGTGAAGTATCACTTCGGTGATGCATCTGTTTTTTTGTCAGGAGGATCCCACCAGTAAATGTCCACATAACATACACACTTGGCATTATTACTATGTTCCTGAACCTGAAGGACCCGGATTCAAAGACCGGTTATGTAAGCATTGACATTAAGATACATTTGTTCTGTCACTAATCTCCTCTTTATTTGTACAGTAACCTGATAATTCTTATGCTGTCCTACAAACTAATATGTTATTACATTATGGTCATTTCAGAGTGAAATCTGAAGCAAAATTAGTTAAGAACTAAAAATTCCATGTGTGAGTTGAATACACATGCCACAGGTTTGTTCTTCAACTGGAAACAGATTAAACTTTTTATTTGTTTTTAATCTACAGGAACATTTCTATGATCACCAAAGTGGTTCTGGTTACCTGGCATGGAGGTTGAAAACTGTCCAGCGTAACTCTGCTCAGGACATCAAGAAATCCAAGTCCACTTTTCAGGATGGCCCTAAGGCTCATCACAACACATGCTCAACTGTGAGGCAGCTGTCAGATGATGAATGCAAGGAAGTGATGTTGGTGATGAGGCACTCAACTGACAAGACCCTCAGCAAAGACAAAATGAAGGAAACATTTCAGCAGAGACAGTTAGTTCAAGACCCAGCCACAGCCTCCACTGTCCTTGACCTATTTCCAAGATTCCTGGATACACCCAGCTTGGTAAGACATAAAATGAATTGTCAGCTTTGTAGTTGCAGCTTTGTTGTTGTTTTTCCCTGTTTCCCAATGTTATGTTTTATGTTTAAGATTGACCAAGACTTTGTGATGCTCTTTGGTAAAGAAGTGTCAGGTAGATTCCTTGCAAAATGGCCGACATTCTTCAAACCAAGGGTCATGGCAGATTGCAAAGATCTATCTCAGAGTGCACATGTGGAAGACCTACTTTTATCTGCACAACAGGAGTCTGATGATGGAAGTAAGTAGATTCCACATGTCTTAAGTTCATCACTGCATTCTCTGTGAAGTTAACTATTATTGGATCATACTAGTTTTGTCATATGCTGGATGCTTTTCTTCAAATAACATTTACTTAACAAATTTTCCTCTTAGACCGTGGGTTTGTAAATTGATGATTAATCATGAATTGATCATTGATCACCTTACAGGCAGCATTGATCACCTTACAGGCAGCAATTGGATGACATGTATATAGCAAGTTATACCTCCCAAAAAAGGATATAATCTGACTGTTAAACGAAATATTCCCAGTGAAAGTAACTGCTGTGATGTTTTTGTAGCGTGGGACAGTGAGGTAGCTGCCATCCTTTTGCTTCTCCACTTGTTACCTCCAACATCCAAGGGCAAGAAGTCTTCAAAGATTAGCGCTTCGGATGCTGCTGGCCGCCTGGTGAAGTTCATGAGGGTATGTTCTTAGAATTGTATTAAAATATGTTTCTCTTTAGATGTCAAGCAGTGTGGCGTTTTAAGGGACAATGTGATTTTGAGATGTCAAGGAGGCCTGACATGATTTATTTTTCTCTATAGGCTTGGTCTTTTCAACACAGGAGCTACTTTATTTAAATGCATTGTGCACATGTAAATTATTCTGCATTTGGATATTAACATTGTAATATTTTTCTTCTTTTAAATCTATGCAGCAGTGCATTTAACCCTCCTGTCATCCTCCCGGGTCAAATTGACCCAATCTGTTTTGACTATTCCTTCCTTCCTCCATCCTCCTGCCTTCTTCTCTCCTTTCCTCCCTCTATCCTCCTTACTACTTCTCTTCTTTCTTTCCTTCTTTCCTCCATCATTTTTGCTTCCCTTTGCACCCTTCCTTCTTCTTCCTCCCTTGACCCGAGGACGACAGGATGGTTGACACCACATTCTAAATGATATTCCATTTGATTCATTCACTCTCATTCTCTCTCTCAGGTGGGGGGAAGCATGGAGACCTTCTTCAAGGAAACTGCCCCTGCTCAGCCCTTCCTCCTCTGTGTCGGAGAAAGAAACAACAGCATCCAGAATTTCTACATTGTCCTGGACCAAAAGGTCATTCCCTGTATGATGCAGACCAGAGTCGCTGCCTTTGATGAGCTCTTCAAGGCACACCACGCAACTTGTTCCGTGTTATTTAGGCATTTGAAGTTTCAGCATGGTCTGTACCCAGGAAGGTTGTTGCGTTTGAACTGTGGAGAGCCTGGATGTTCTTTCTTTTTGCACATACTCTGGTTACAAGCGACACTTATCAAGAGCACACGAAGAACGCATTGATCTGCATCCTGCCAGCAATGTTGATTTGGAGCCTGTAGCTAATGTTGAAGCCTCTGGTTCACAGTCAGTAAGTGTGGATCCTCTTGTGAATGTCACTGCACACATTCCAATGGAAAAAAAGACAATACAAGACATGTGCAGCTCTTATTGCTCAAGTGCAAGCCTCAGGAGTTCCTGAAAGCACTGTGCAATGCGCACCACGTAATGATCCATTACCCAAGATGCATCAGGAAAATTGGGCCTCATACACATGTGATGCATGAGATTTGAAGGGAAACACAACTTTTTCAAAAAGTCTATCAAAAACTTTAAGAACATCACAAACACGCAGAATCAGAATCAGTTAGCTTTTCATTTTGAGAACTTTAATTTCAAAAGATTAGAGTTTGGTCCCATTACTGAAGTCTTGGTCAGCAGTTTAGAGGGTAGTGAGGTGTTGAATGACGGTTTTCATGCGTCTTGTAATGTTTCCACAACTTCCTGGGTCAAAAGCTATGGTACAGAGTATCAGGTTGGGATGTGTGCTCCTGTGTTGAAAATGAGATGCCTCTGTTTAACAGGATTGACAGTGTAATTGTTCAAGATGACACTGCTTTTCTTCTGACTTGTGAAGTCTCAACAATCTATTTCAATGATCACTTTAATGGATTCAATATTGAAGAGAAAGCAAATGTCTATAAGCTGATCTCTGTAGATGAGCTTGTGTACTACAGACCTCATGACAGAATTTTCATGCACTGATGACAGAATGTACATTATCCCACACTGCAACTATGTGAACCTGCTGTGCGTGTACCAGCAATACAGAAATGTTTTCGCGCAGATTGTCTTCGTGTTTTTATGTATGTTTTATGTATACGGTTGTCTACAACATTCTACATCCTGAGTTAATTTTTACACCTGCGAGTGTTGTTAGCCAGTCTCATTTTTTTTAACATGCAGTGTTGAAATAACTCTGGATGAGTGTTAAAAAGTTAACTCTTTCAAAAGTGTTAATTTAACACTTAAAAGAGTGGACACTTTTCTGGTGTTAAATTTGACACTCACTGTTGATTTAACACTGGTGATTTTGCTGTGTACGGCAGCTCTGAGCTGCCAACCCCTAAAATATATTTCTAAGTATCATGTTATAACGTGATACTTATCACGTTATTTCGTGATATGAAACGATCACGTTATTTCATGATGTATTTTCACGTTATAACCTGAAATTACCACATTATAACGTGATAATTTCACATCACGTTATAATGTGATAATCTCAAATAACGCGATACACAACTATCATGTTTCGAGATATGCAACTATCATGTTATTTCATCATAAGCCTTTATCATGTTATTTCATATGTGGCAGCTCTGAGGTAAACTCTGCCGTAAGCCAGTTGACCGGCGCGCTTCCCTTTCACTTCACGTCATCGTTCAATCTCTAGCGTTTATTTGAGAATCCTGGCAGAAAAGCCTTCGGAGAGTACGCATGCTGACAACAATACCATGTCACCATGTCTTAAACCAGTGGTTCCCAAACTGGGGGGCACGCCCCCATTGTAGGGGGGGGACGTGGTGAGGTTGGAAGGTAGATGTTTTTTTTTTTTTTTTTTTATCTTAAAATCTTTTATTTTAAGATTTTGTCTTTGTCACGTATGTGCAGTGAGTGAGAGAGGAAGAGGAAATAGCGGGAAGAGAGAAAGAGAATGACATGCAGTAATTGGTCCGGCCGGCGGGTGGCGGTACGGTGGCCGGGAACCCTCAATACTGCAAATTAGTCCTGTCATTTTAACACGTTAATTAGATTAATTAATTATGCCGCATTTTAACACATTAAAAAAGTTAACGCAATTAATTACGAGTATCAATAGTGGCGAGCCAATACTTGCGTGTTTGAATTTTGGCCCATTGAGGACCCGTAGTCTTCTCGGCCGTGTTACGTGACCTGTGCCGGCAAATTAACAACAATAACAGACATGGAACAGACTCAGGAGGATGAGTTTATTTACAAAAAGAACAGACGGGACGATAAATAACAACAGAAAGGAGTTCTCTGACCACCGGAGCAACTCCAGCCTGACGAAACATTGTTCAGGCAAGTTAGATCCTGTGGGTTTTTGATTTCAGAGGTTGATCCCTAAACCACAGATCCTCTTTTGGGGTTGAGGTGTTGTTCCTCTGATTGTTGTTAACCTCTGGTAAACTATGTCATGTTCTCCTGACTTACTGCTGTGTCAGCAGCAGATGTGGCCTCAGTGAAAGGCCTAAAGAAATATGCCTGTTGGCGTCTTGTTCTTCATTTTGCCTCATTGAGAATTATACTTCCATTATTCATTTTTTAATTGCTATATTGGGAGACGGCCTTATTTTATTTCAGAATTGTATTTATTTAATTGAATCTCTGTATTTGTTTTAGATTTATGAATATTGCACTTGGTCTAACTGGTTTAATGTGCTGGACCTTTACTTTTGGATTTAATTAATGAAGCACCAATAAAAAATTGGATCTCAAATCTTCTCTTCTTACTGTATTCAATTGATTAGTCATGTACTACAATTTATTAATATCCTAGAATTCAAATTCTTTATCAGGAGACCTTTAGCTGATGCGATTAATTCGATTAATTAATTACAAAATCCTGTAATTCGATTAATTTTTTTAATCGACTGACAGCACTACTGCAAATACAAGAACCTTAATTAAAATTTAAACCGTCCTCTTAGCTAGATATACATACTGTACATACCTCTCAGTCACGAGGATCAAGGATAAAGGATTATCATGAAATAACATGATAGTTGCATATCTCGAAATAACGTGATATTTGTGTATCAGGAAATAACATGATAGATTCACAAATAGTTATAACATGATAATTTCATGTTATGATGTGAAAATACCACATCATGAAATAACCTGATAATTTCATATCATGAAATAAAGTATCATGTGCTATATATTATGTTATGATATATATTGTGTAATTACATGATACTGAGCCAAATATATTTTAGGGATTGGTAGCTCTGAGCTTCCGTAGCATCTACTGGTTTGGAGCAAAAAAAATAATAAAAATAGATGCAAGGTGTGGTTTGGTCAGAAGATGGCATTATATAGGCGATGTTACGCTTGGCTGTAATAAATGTAATACAGTAGAGATTTGGATGCCTTTAAGAGAAAAACTGAGAGATCATCAGAAATTTGTTTCAGTTTGTAAAGTTGTAATAGTTTTTCCATGTCAGTGTTTGCTGCTGTTTTTTTCACAATTAAGAACATTTTTTTTTATTTTATTTTGATGTATTACCTCAAGCTAATGTGGAGACAAAACCACTGCTATGTTGATCTTTATATAAAAAAGTTCTTTATTATTAATATAATTGTTCTGATGAAAACAAAGGCGACACATACATGGTGCATTCCAACAGTATTACTAGTAATTCACTATTGGAGAACTACAAAAATAAAATGCTCTTTCACATGTTTTTTATTGTTATTAACAAACAATATAATATACAGTAATGATATATAGTACTCGAATAGGAGCCGCATAAAGAGTAGTTTTACCATTTACATTGTATTTTTATGATGTTTATGTAAATTTACTTCTATCATTTTTAATTCAGAAATTTAACTTGTAAAGGAGAATATTTGTATTACAGTATTTAGACTTTTACTGAAGTAAAGGATCCGAATACTTCCTCTAATCCACTTCTGATTTTTGGTTTAGTAACTGGAGGAATATCATTTTTTTCCTGTTAAATGTATAGTTTACAGAATCAGTAGTATCTGAACAGAGGAAATAAGGTAACGCTAAAGGTAAATGTCATATGTCCTGTGTGTGACACCTCCTCCTGTCTGTAGAGTCTCTCACTGTAACACTACTGCCCCCTGTTGTTGTTAATGCACACACACACACACACACACACACACACACACACACACACACACACACACTGTCTGGCAGTTAGTAGTGCAGCGTGAGGTCACAGAAAAAAGCATGATGGATATGATCTCATTGGAGGAGGGAAGCCAAGCTCTAATTTCTTCTTTGTGCTTCATCTTTATTAATGTCAGCAGACAGTCGATGATCCTATGATCCTCAAACACTGAAACCAAAAGAGGAAAATCCGGTCTGAATATACGTTAACGACATCAGACCTGCAGCTCTGCACCTCACTGAGAACATTGAGAGTCCATGAGCTAAAACCTCACCTGGACTGATTTAGTAGTTTCTATCTAGAGCATTGTTTTACTATTAAAGGTCCACTTGGTAAGATTTAGCAGCATCTAGCAGAAGAGACTTTGCAGAATATAAGATTCATGAGTATGTTATAATTAGTATATAATTCAATCAGTCAGTCAGTCATCTTCTATACCCGCTTATTCCTCATTAGGGTCGCAGGGGTCTGCTGGAGCCAATCCCAGTGCATTACGGCGAGAGGCAGATGGTCGCCAGCCTATCATGGGGCACACACACCATTCACTCACACATTCACACCTACTTTGGGAGGAAGCCGGAGTTATAATTCTATCATTTTTAAAATAACTTTCCATGCTTCTTAAAATTTCTTAGTTTTATTGTTTCTTTATAGTTAGATGTATTGTTTTGCCCACTGCTACAAGGAGGAGTAGAACACATTCTTCAGCAACATGTCTGCACGCTGGGAGAGAAAAACTGAGACATATAGATCCTCTGAAGATATTAAAATCTCAAAGCCTAAGGTTTTATTTGGTTTGTCCTGTTGAGCAATGGACTCTCGCCAGGGCTTGACATAGGAAAGGGAGACATTCTTATGTGCTGGGATTGGCTCCAGCAGACCCCTGTGACCCTAATGAGGAATAAGTGGGTATAGAAGATGAATGAATGAATGAATGAATGAGACAGCCACCTAACATCATCATCTCCAGTGAGAGGTGGACCTGCCTCCTTAATGTCCCCATCGCATCCAGTTCCACTGAGTGTGCATTCAGTATGAACATTAACCTGGCCATGCTGGCAGTGCTGAACGTGCACTCCATCTCAAGCAAAGCATTCATCATAAATGACCTAACTGAGGCATGGCTTGGCACTGATGCTCCAGTCATTTTCAGGTGGTATTTGGTATTATATTGATTATATTATATCAAGGCAGCGGATCCCAAACTTTTTTAGCCATGCACCCCCTAGATATCTATATCCCAACCTGGTTGACGCACCCCGTGTTTCCCACACCTTCCAAAAAACATAATTAAATTTCTTAAGGCAGTTTGTTTAATTCTGCTCACCTAGAACACATCATCTAATGATCACATTAACAAAAGAACATCTTAATTACATTTAAAATGTAACAAAGCTTTAGAATAATGCAACACAGTAAAAATTATAGCAGGAGATGACAGGCTTAGTAGCAGGAAGTATGTAGGGGGATCAGGGTATATAGGGATATGATGTTATAGCTGCTGTTTGGTTGATGTTTTTGAATGAATGATCATTCATCCATCTTGTTAAAAGGATGACAATAAGGGAGCTTGCACGCTGTCCTCATTTAGACAGACGAGAGATGGTTTCCTTGGATAGTTCCACTTCGTTTGTCCAGGTGTGAAAGGTCATAGAACTCTGGTCCGGTCCAAACAAACCAAATCCACTTGAAAATAGGGGGTCTAGATTCGTTTGGTGTCCGCCTCAGCTGAGAGAATACTGTTCTCACTGTTGAGCTGAACATCAGGAATTTTTTTTTATGATATATTAGGTCTACTTTATATAAACAACTCAACATCTCATCAGTGTGGTGTCTCTGCTTCAATCACATCTCCGCAAATCTGCGGAAATGTGACGTGACCCCAGTGACTCGACTCGACTTCTGTGTGTCGCCTGATGCAGGAATAACAACGCACCAAAAAAAAAAAGTTGGAAACCAGCACATCTAAACAGAGACAAGTTGTATAATGAGATGTTGAATATCCACTTAATATGACAAATAAAACATTTATTTAGATGTCTTTATTTTGTCGGAAAATCCCACTTTGATAAAACACATTTTTTAGCACAGAGGTTCTGATGCATGCTTTTATATTCATAATGCCCTGCTCTCTGGTCCTCCCATACCAGACAGACCATATACAATCTCTGATTACTGCAGAACTCAGCATCTCGTGTGCTGACGAAGACCAGAGGGCGGGAGCATATTACACCAGTTTTAAAATCATTACATTGGCCGCCTATGTGTTTTCAGGATCCATTTCTTTTACTAGTTTTTAAATGTCTTAATGTTCTTGGGCAATCCTATCTTTCAGATATGCTTTTATCATATTGACCCTCTTGAGTCCTGAGGTCCTCTGGTCCAGACTTTTAATCATTCCAAGAGTAAAAACTAAAACCCACGGGGAGGCTGCATTCAGTCATTATGGCCCACATCTGTGGAACAGTCTGCCAAAGGACATCAGCATCGCAGTGTCTCCTCATCTGAATCCTCGGTGCCTGGCCATGTCTCTGTTCTACGGCATCACTTGCTGGTTATACGTGTGTGTGTCTATATGTGGAAAGGGGGTGGGGTTTTTAAATGTATGAAAAGTTCTATATAAATAAAGATTGAAACTGTAGTTTTTCTAAATGACAGGGTTCAAAAAATATTGAGGATCCTGCAGATTACTCAAATTATCCCCCCAAAAAAGTGTAGGTGATTGTGGATGTCAGTGACAGGAGGAGCGTTTTCCTGTTTGAAACTGCAGGCGGGTGGTGGGGTGGTAGCCTGAGAGTGGGAGGGGGATCACAATGCTGCCTGAGGTTGATTAAAGTCGACCTTGAGTGTGAGGAAGAGAGTGTAAAGTGAAGGAGGAAACAGACAGATAGATGAGACTAAAGGAAATCAATGACCTGCAGATCAATGGTTGATCTGATTTTTAGCACTAATTTCTAAAGAAGGTGGAGAGATGTTCAGCTGATCAATGGCACAGATAACCTTAAACCTAAATAAATGGCAATAAATAAATGTGAAAAGGAGAAACTCAGAGGGTTCTGGGTGAATGATTCACTCAGTCACATTCTGAAGATAAAATATTTCATTTAAAATTTGTTTCCGAACCTCACAAAGTGGATTGAGTCGGATGAACAGTTTTCTAATAATTCCTTGCTTAGGTAAATGTGTGTAGTGTAGCGTTTTATTTACATATGATGCTATAAATGAATCTTGTAATATGTGAGGATTTGTTTTTTTTCTTTGTTTCCTTTCATTGTAAACTGAATATTTTGGGGACAAAGAAATTTCAAGACGTCACTCTGCGATGGAAATCTATGAATAAACCGATGCTTAACAGATAAAACAAGACAATCTTCAGCTTTATGTCATGATTTTATTGACTCATCTTTTCAGAATCCTTGCTTTAAACAAGAGAAACATGGAATCTTTTTTGAATTTGTTGACTTTTTTTGGGTCAAGTTTTTAGGTGAGTGTTAGAGTTTGGACGCTGGCTTCTGATAATTGGCTGTTGCCTTGAAAATGGGCTTGGGCCGACCCCAGAGTCGGAGCCGGCTGACTCCTCCGTCTGGAGCGATGACGAGGCGGACGTGAGTGATCGGCAGACTCAGCGCCAGCTGCTCAGCGCCATAGTGATGTCTTTGATGAGGACGAAGCTAGGACACAAACACAAAAAAAGCTACAAAAGGTGATCGCAAACAATTAACAAACGATAAATGTCTGCTGATAAAACCTTCAGCAGGTGATCCCCACTATGAAATGATATTAAATCAAGAGCATAAATGACTTTTGCTTTTTTCAATGATGCTTTACTGTCTCACTAGAAGATCTAGACACATTTATTATGTGGCTATTTTAAGTAACTTTGTAATCAATAGAAAATATTTAGTATTATATTGACACTATATTATATTAAGGTATTATATTGATTATTATTATTGATCCATTAAAAAAAAAAAAACTAGAAAAACACTATTTGAAAAGACACTTTTCTTCATCAGGAGTGTTTTGCTGCTGCTATCTGGGAGTTTCTGTTGGCTGGTGGCCAGACAGGTTTTTTTTTTTTTTTTTGCTGTTGCTAAATCAGCTGTTGCCTCACAGCAAGAAGGTCGCAGGTTCAAGACCTCCTTGGGTCCTGGGTCTGGGACCTTTCTGTGTGACCTTTCTGTTCTCCCCGTGTCTGCGTGGATTTTCACCGGGTACTCCGGCTTCCTCCCACAGTCCAAAAACATGCTGAGGTTAATTGGAGACTCTAAATTGCCCGTAGGTGTGAGTGTGTGAGTGAATGGTGTATGTGCCCCACTATTGGCTGGTGACCATGTGGGGTGTATCCCTGCCTCTCGCCGTAACACGCTGGGATTGGCTCCAGCAGACCCCTGCGACCCTAATGAGGAATAAGCAGGTATAGAAAATGACTGACTGACTGACTAGTGAGGTATATTTCTCTGACTACAGAGTGTCTTGGGGGACACACAGTGTCCATATCTCCCTGCAAGTGTTACATACTACAGATGCTTACCGTCACTCCACCAGTACATGAAGTTATTTCCTTATTTGAACTGAGTGTAGCGGTTGCATATGCATACTGTCATTGATATATTAATCAGAGGAACTATCTATACCCTGTGTTCAAAAAAGGGGCTTATATGGTTATGTTGAATCTAAACAACCGACGTTTGCTCTCTCCCCGTAGAGGGTTTTAGGGGTATAAAAACCGCACCCGAATAGAGAGGAGGGGGATTTGCCTGACCTCTGCGTATCATCTTCTCGGGGTTCTCTCTGCCCTAAGCGGAGGTCTTTAATTTGACTGGGAAATCCTGGACTGTACTGCAGACAGTTCTTTTATGATGCTCAACTTTCAATAAAATCCTTGAAAATGCATCAGCAGTGTTTCTGAAGATCCTTCCTCTCAGCTCGGTAGTTTATTCTACATTAAAGTGGCGTCACGAACAGGATTTGGAAATTGACGCTGAGGAAAAAAAAAGGAAAAACCCACAGACTGCCAGCCCAGGACGAGGAGGGAGAAACACACCAGCCTGGCCAGCTGGGGACATTTTTTTCAGAGGTAAGTCTGAAGATCATGTTTGTGTTTTCCGTCCTCTGCGGCTGGTGAGACTGATGGTAATTGTAGCTTCAACCAAATTTAAAGAACTTGTGTTTGAGTGAGAGTGGATTTTCAGTAACCTGTTCTAAATTAAAGAGAGAACCCCTGTTTGGCAGATCCTAATGCTTGTTTAATGAATGATTAGTAATAACATGCATAGGAAAATTAATTGTTACTTGAACCAGCCCTAACACCCGACATAGGTGTTTGCACTGGCAGCTTCCTATATTAGTGTGCGAAGTCCTGACCTGAAGCTGTTCAGGGCTAGAAAAGAGAATTTGTTCTCAAAGTTTTCAGCACACAACACCCGAAAAAGGTGTTTGCACTGGCAGCTTCCTATATTAGTGTGCGCGGTCCTGGTCCTGAAGCTGTTCGGGGCTAGAAAAGAGAGAAATCTCAAGTTTTTTAGCACACACAACCTGGCAAAAGTGTCGTTCAAGTTTATGTGTACAGTCTGAGCAGTTTTGACATAGCACGTCAAGGGTGGTAGAACGTAGTCACGCATGAATTTGACAAAAGCGACACTGAGATTTATGTGTGCAGTTTGGTGTTTGCCATGGTTGAGAAAAGTGTAACGGTATTTTTAAGTCACACATAAGTTTGGCATCTATTGCGTGTGCGGTTCTGGCATTGGAAGACCTAGGCACAAAAAACGGGGAATTTTATGAAGTCACACGAACAAATTTAGAGGTTTGACACATTGCAAGATTGGTATCTGATCAATATCAAAATCTAGTAATGCTGTTGTGAAGAAGTAAGAGTAAAAATACCGGTGAAGCTTGAATTGTGTGAAGTATTCAAGCAAAGAATAACTGAGCTCATAAAAAAAAAAGAGAGAAGAAGAACTGAGTCAAAGGACGCATGGTATTTCCATCCTGGACCATTCATTAAAGTGAATCTGGTAGATTGGAATACTATGGGATTTAAGTTGATTCAGAAGTTTAAAGCCAATCACACGGTGTCTTCATCTTGGACCATTCATTAAATTGAATCCGATAGAGTGAAACATTGTGTGATTTGAAGGCTGTAAAGGAGTGAAGGTTTATCATTTTGAATAATTTATATATATAGTTTTGTTTAAAAGTGCTCACATAGAAAAACAAAAGATGAAGGATAATAAAAGTAGAATAAAAATCGAAATAGATGAGATATAGAAATTAGTAAAATTAAAGATGCAGGCCATCTGTTGAGTAATAAAAAATAAAATAAAATAAAAGGAGTGGTTGATGAGAGAATGAGAGAAATGAGTGGTTTAACACTAGGATTCATGGTTTGTATGTGGTTAATCGTGTGTCTGGTAATAGCAGGAGGATTAATCAAACTAGCTTTGATAAGACATTAAATGCCTGTGTTTTTTTTTTTTGCATTCGAGTGGACGTAAGGACGCCTACAAAAGATCTGACCTGCGGCAACTTTCAGACCACGGCTTGACATCAAGACATCAAAGGCCGGCATAAAAACTTTTTCTCATTTACTCATTTCTTCACACTTCTTTCTACCTGTTTCTTTTTCTGCCTATCTCCCACTCTTCATCTCTTTTCTCTTTGTCTCTCTCTTTTTCTTTTGCCTCTCTCTCTCTCTCTCTCTCTCTCTCTGTTTCTCTCTCTCTCTCTCTCTTTCTTTCTTCCTATCTCTCTCTCTCTCTCTCTCTGTTTCTCTCTCTCTCTCTCTCTCTTTCTTTCTTCCTATCTCTCTCTCTCTTTCTCTCTCTCCCCTATGTTTCTTACATAAACATTTGCTCCACACATGCATACAGACACACACACTGTCTCCCTCCTCCTTCTCCATTTCTGTCTGACACACACACACACACACACACACACACACACACACACACACACACACACACACACACACACACACACACACACACACACACACACACACAATTTAACATAAACACTCACATACTTACACACCCCATATACACATAGATATACTACTCAAGGCTCTTTCCCTCTTTCTCTCTTGCTCTCCAATCATCTGTTCTGTCTTATATTTGACATGCACATATATACACATGCGTTTCTTTGGCCTGACTCTTCATACTTACTGTTCATACTGTTTTTCTAAATGCAGTGTTGTTTTTTGGCTTGTGTTGGAGAGTGGGCTGTTTATGAGAAAGTGCTGCTGTGATTCTTTGTTGATAATTGTTGATTGACTAGAGTAACCAGTGTAGAGTCCACACAGTGTAGACTCGCAAGAGGAAACTCCATTCTGTTTTTTTTTTTTGTTTGTTTTAGTCCAAGCCATGGGGTCTTCTTGGGGAGGTGATTCTGCAAAGGGAGATACAAAGAGGTAATCGCTACGGGGATAGATTTAGGGGGCATACTGTAACTGAGTTTTTATAGTTTAGTACACTAGTTTGCGGGGTTGAGATAACCCTATTCCGGTGCGAGTGGCATGCTAAGACTAGTTAGCACCCTGCTGCTAAGTTAGCACTCTGGCTCCCAAGCAGTCAGTGGTTTCACTGAGTTGGCCAGCGTGGGAGCAATGTTGCCTAGATAGTGAAGACTGTGAAGACTGGCGACCACGGTACCATGAGTAATGGCCATTTTTGAAAAGGAAACAATCCTTAACAGGCCTTAACATCCTTAACAACGATTTATTTTTGGGTTATTATTTTATAAATGCCGGCTATTTTGTTTGATACCTGCGCAGGAATTGAATTACAAGCTAGAGTGTTTTTTCTTTTGAGTGTTGCCACACGTTTTATTTACTCTCAGTTTATCGTGCCCTGTGTGGCAAATGTATATTATCTTTATAGTTGTGAGTTTATGGAGAAAAAAATATTGTAATTTCAAAGTTAAGAGTGTAGGTTTTGTGTAACTGCTGCAATTTGTTTGAAGGGGGGAATTCCTTTTAGTGAAATGCGAGCACAAATTCCAGATAGAAGCGGCATTGATAGGGCCATGCACCATTGAAGAAATATTTAATGTATATTACTAAAAATGCAGATACAGATATATACGTTCTGTGTTTGTGCAACAATAAATTGTTTATTTGAAATATATACATATCTGAAGTCTGACCACTCACTGGATAGTTTCGTATCTTAAAGGATAGCTACAGGGTGAATATCATAGATATATGTAAACTGACATTTGAAATATATCAAGTCAGTCCATCTGCTTTTAGTTGCCTGCTACTGAAAATAGGTGTAAATGCCATTGCTACCTCAATCACTTGCTGCTAGTCACTTTAATCACTTTGCTCCCAACCTGTGTATCTGTTTACTCTCAATCTGCCTTGGTACCTCTAGCTCTTGACAAGTTCTTCAGAGTTTATGTGTGTTATGTATAGTTAGTGTTTTCCTGTTGTTTATTTATGTGTATACTTTATGGTGAAGCTTTAAATCAAATTGCACATTTTATATTGATAAAAGGGATTTCTATTCTATTCTTTTCTATTGTCTTTAGAGCTCAAATCAGCCGGCTATAATGAGGGGATATATAGAGGTGGTACTTAAACACATCCTGTCACTCTATGCTGATGACTTTTATTGTTTGTCTCTGACCCCTTAACCACTATTCCATGTACAGTGCATCAGGAAAGTATTTATAGCGCTTCACTTTTTCCACATTTTGTTATGTTACAGCCTTATTCCAAAATGGATTCTATTAATTTTTTTCCCTCAAAATTCTACACACAGCACGCCATAATGGAAATGTGAACGATTTTTGCAAATTTATTAATAATAAAAAACTAAGAAATGACTTGTATTTTCACAGCCTTTGCCATGAAGCTCAAAATTGAGTACAGGTGCATCCTAACATAACATAACATAACAAAATGTAGAAAAAGTGAAGCGCTGTGAATACTTTCCAGATCCACTGTATAATAGAGCTACTGAACAGATTTGGAACCTTTTCAGAGTATAAATTAAACTATTTAAAAATTGAATGTTTTTTAGTAAATAAACCTCCCCTTCAAGATGTCCAGAAGCAGCTTTAGGTACTTGGGGCTGAATATTTGCGGACATTTACAGACAATTTTTAAAATCAATTTTCTACCTTTAATGGAACAGGTCAAAGTAGATTTTGATAGATGGAAGAACTTACATTTAACGGCTGCAGGTAGGGTAAATTGCATAAAAATGAATTTAGTCCCACACTTCTTATATCTTTTTCAATGTCTACAAATCTTTTTGCCAAAATCATATTTTAGTGCCACTGATAAATTGTTCTCTTACTTTATATGAGGAAATGGGGTCCCTAGGGTTAAGCATTTTTTTTTTTTAAAAGGGACAGATTAGTTGGTGGGTTAGCTTTACTCAACTTCTTCTTCTTCTTCTTCTTCTTATTATTATTATTAATATTGGGCAGCCAACATACAGAAAATTAGTCTCTGGGTTCAACAGCCAATGTTTAATTGGTGTGAGATTAAAGCGAGTTCATGTGCCTCCACTTCACTTGAAACATTACTACCTATTCAACAAACCCAATATACGCCTATTGTTATTGCTGCCTGGAAGATCTGGTCTCAATTTAGACTCATCTTTGGACTGAAAGGGGCATCTACTCCTAATCCATTTGGAAACAACCATCTTTTCATTCCCTCCAGTATTGACACTGTCTTTTTCATTTGGCAAAGCTTAGGCCAAAGAAGTTTATAGGACCTCCATACTGAAGATTCTTTTCATAGCTTTACCACACCTTTTCACCTTCCTCAATCACATCTCTTTTGTTATTTCTAGGCCTGTAACCTCATCTCAAAAATATATAGTTCAATATCACAAATCACAGAAACTGGGCTTGACAAGATAAGAAGGGATTGGGAGGAGGAGCTGTGTAGTCTGTAAAAAATTAAATACAATTTAAGAGTTATTTTGAGTTAACCTGGAACTCAGCACTAGAATAAATAAATAAAATAAATACGTCTTCTTAAAAACAGATCTCTAACTGTTGCTAAAGCACAATGTGACCTTGTTATCTTATTTTTTTTATCTATCTTTTTAAAATTTTTTTTTTTGGTGTTGAATGAAAAGGAAAATTCTAAATTATGTATATATATATATATATATATATATATATATATATATATATATATATATATATATATATATATATATATATATATATATATATATATATATATATATATATAATTTACGTTTTCGTCCAGAATTTTGTCCCCATTTATTCCGGATGGGAGACCCTCGGGAGGTTAGTCACCAGGCTGTGTGTGTGTGTGTGTGTGCGCGCGTGTGGCGTGTGTGAGAAAATCTGCTTTTCATAGAATGAACGTTTTTAATAAGTGGTGCGTGCCTCTTTTGCCTTTGTCTTTTTTTCTTTGCCTCGTCATCCCGTTAGCATTAGCCTGCTAGCTACCCTTGTATGGTGTTCGGGTCTGTGGGACCCGTTTTTAGTTTTTACCAAAAGAAAAATGAAACAATTAATTATTTTTTCAACCTGAAATTCACTGGCTTTGGCTCATTTTCTGTGAAGAACATAAATCAAAACACATTTTCAATGACCGCATAGTGTACACCCCCCCTACGCATTTATATTACATACAGGGTGTTCGGGTCCACTGGACCGGGGCTAATAAACATGTAGAAAGTGTAGGTCCTGTGTACCTTCACTCTGTATTCCTCCTTTTTGGAACTACTGATGGTGTTTTCTGCCCCTCCTGCCTCCACACAAAGATGCAATATTGTTGAAAATTCAACTACCAACAGTGTCTTCTCTTACATTCCCGCACATTTTACCCTTTGTCTTGTGGGAACCAAACTTTATTTTCTCATACCCTAGCACACCTGCAAATTAGGGGCATAACACTATAAATATGGCTTTGCCAATGTGGTTCCTTATCACAACTGATAAAGATGGCCAAAAGATTATCTGCTGAGAGGCTTGCAGTTGATTTTGGAAGACAGAGAAGCTTCTGATGATGATGTCGAGGAAGATGTTTCAGAATGTGAAGATCACATTTCTGAAAATTCAGAGTCTGATAGTGACTTTGAAGAAGAGAATGAGGTTGAACACCAATTAGTATCAAAACGAAGACGAGCAGCCTGTCAGCAGCCAGGACCGGGACCAGCCCGTCAGCAGCCAGGACCGGGACCAGCCCATCAGCAGCCAGCTCGGGGACCAGAACAAGCCCACCAGACAGCAAGTGAAGAAATATGGATGTCAAAAAATGGTGAAATTGAGGTACTGGTGAGACCTCAAATCCTCAAAAGACAACGTGTTCCAAGAACACCAGCTTCTGCAGCCATTGTGAAGAGAATTCAGGAGGAGAATGCTGGTTCTCCATCCACCAGACCTACAGAACCACCATCTGCTGAGCCTGAAGTAAGTGTGTGATGCTGTTGCAGTAAATAGCTGACATTTTTTCCTTGCAAGAGAGAGAGATGTTAGTAACATTTCTAATATTTTCGTTATTCTAGGTTGTGGCCAGCAGCAACAAAAAGAAGCGCTGCAAAGTCTGTGGACCCAAATCGGACAGAAAAACTCAGTATACATGCAGCAAGTGTAAAAAATACATATGCAACATACACAGAGTAAAACTGTGCCCCTCATGTTTTGCATAGGCTGGTGTAACCAGGCAAAGAGTTCAATGGGGCTGATGTGTTGACTGATGTAACTTGTGTTATCTAAACTTATCTGAATGAGTTATGTCTAATTAAGTTCAAATTAATAAAAATCAATAATTGTGAAACATCTTGCTTCATTTGTAAATGTGTTTTTTCCACTCACTCCACTTGATTATAACTGATTTTCTTTTTTATTACATTTTATTAAAAAACGAGTTGCACATTAATTCATAAATGTGATCTAACAAAGGTAAAGGGTAAATATTAAACATGTTTGCTGTTCATATGACTTGTAATTGGGATTAAGTGAACATCTGTTGAGCATTTTAGCAGAAAATTTTTTGATTGTGTCATTTTAAAAACCCAAAACTCTAGCGGGTCCACCAGACCCATGAACACTGACTAAGTAACAAAAATCCTAACACCACACAAGGGTTAAATGGTTATATGTCCGTGTGGGAGTCTGTGTCCGAGACGAAAAGTTGTTTTTGTCAGGGTTTGCTCTTTTGGTCGTATTTTACCGTGTGATGTTAGCATAAATGCTGTTGTTAGCCCTTTATGTGTGTGTGCGCGCGTGTGTTCGATCCTGTTGACGTACTATGACTGGGTGTGTTCGTGTGTGAGGCAAATTTATATTTTTGACAGGGTTCGTTTTTTTCTTCGTTTTTTTTGTCATGTATTGTGGTTGTTAGCATTGGCGCTGTTAGACTGCTAGCTCGTTAGCCCTTTGTGTGAGACATAACTACTGTTACTGTATTAGGAGGCTCTGTGTGTGTGTGTTCGCTCCTGTTACTTGACGTAATATGCTTATGTGTGTGTTCGTGTGAGATAAATTCATGTTTTTGACAGGATTCGTTTTTTTCTTCGTTTTTTGTCGTGTAAAGTATTGTGGTTATTGTTAGCATTAGCGCCGTTAGACCGCTAGCTTGTTAGCCCTTTGTTGGTGTGAGACATAACTACTGTTACTGTATTAGGAGGCTGTGTGTGTGTGTGTGTGTGTGCGCGTGTGGTGTGTGTGTGAAAATATGCCTTTCATAGAATGAACGTTTTTATTAAAGGTGGAGTGGGTGATTCTTTTTTGCAGCATTTTTTAAAATATTGCCTGAAAACCTTTTCACATTCTCACTGCACACACTAAAATAGAATGTTTGCAAAAAACTCAGAGGAAAAAAAAAAGAGGAAAGAGGAAAACTCTGACCAATCAATGTACTGATCATCTTTACATTTATTGACTGTCTAATACGTCCATTAAATACCTATGCACACCCCCCCACCCCTCCCTTCCCAACGGCTCCCTGATCCACCCCCCTCCCACTCCCCCCGTTGACTGTGTCATTGTCACTCCACCCCCCACAGCTCTGGCAATCAGGTGAGCAGACACAGCTTCGAAAGCCAACATTCAAGTTAGCTCGCACAGATATATCGTTGCAACAATGGCAGAGAAGCTGACGACTGAAGATGTCGACTGGCAGCAAAACCAAGGGGAAAACTGTTCTTGAAAAAGCAACAGCCATGCGGAAGCTAACAGAAGAACGAAACAGGACAAGAGTGGTTATCGGTACGGCTTTCCAGCGCTGGGGCCAGCTAAAAAGTGAGAAGGGGCTCCAGACTGATGCCAAAGTCGCATAATTTTTACTGGATATGTAAGATGTTGTCTTCTAATTACATAATATTTTGACATACTGGTCGGTTACGGGTATTGTAGGCCTATTCAACCAGTCAGTGAGAAAATGAAAGATGACAAACTTATTGTCAATCGAGTGACATAAGCATAATTCCAGCATGTTTCGCTAAGCTACCTACTCTGGCTAAGCTAAGTCTGAGCTTGAGCTCTCGTCATGAAAACTGTAAATACAAAAATAACACGTGAACAATACTGTGATTACCGCAATTTGATTATCGCAAATTTATGGTGACTACAATAGAAAGGTGCCTTTATCCCAGAGATACTCCATAGCCCCGTGTGAGTCGTTCCGTTTGTTGCCCGTGAAATAAAGCGCCCGCAAGTAAATAAGTCAGTAACATAAATCATTCAAATTCAGGTATGTGGTAGGCTACTACGGGCAAATGCATACTACTTATAAAATAATCCATGTCTGTGACTGTAACCTATGATGGCTGGCTGGGGACACGATACAGCAGGCTACGTACATCGTATCATTACTGCAATAACAAAGTAATTGACACACGTATCCAATCAACTAGTGGAAATCTAACAGATACTCTAGTTTGAATTTTATGTCAATATTCTTGAAATTACAATAATGAAA
Organism: Lepturacanthus savala; assembly: GCA_030544235.1. NCBI lineage: Eukaryota > Metazoa > Chordata > Actinopteri > Scombriformes > Trichiuridae > Lepturacanthus > Lepturacanthus savala. Next base: position 24,614,015 of record CM060477.1, on the reverse strand, counting down.
GACTTTACGTTCATTACAATGTTCACAAATCTTGTGAAGACGACATTGCATAGCAATGCGGTCACTGTCTGTTATGCTATTGGCGTGAATGCTCGTGAACTCCTGTGACCCCTCGAGAGTGTGCGCGTTCATGTATCCATGAATCGTGAAGGCGTGGTTTCGAGGGGTGAGCTGAAGAGTAGGAGGAGGATTTTTGGTAGTTTTTTACCATGTGATGTTGATGTGTGATGTTAGCATAAATGCTGTTGTTAGCCCTGTGTGTGTGTGTGTGTGTGAGAGAAAATCTGCTTTTCATAGAATGAGCGTCTTTAATAAGTGGTGTGTGCCTCTTTTGCCTTTGTTATTTTTCTTTGCCTCATCATCCCGTTAGCATTAGCCTGCTAGCTACTTCACCAGAGTGCTTCTGACATAACTGCTGTTAGTTTTAGTATTTAAATGGTTTTATGTCCTTGTGGGAGTCTGTGTCCGAGACGAAAAGTTATATTTTTGTCAGAATTTGCTTTTTAGGTCGTTTTTTTACTGTGTGATGCTGATGTGTGATGTTAGCATAAATGCTGTTAGCCCTTTGTGTGTGTGTGTGCGTGTGTGTGTTCGCTCCTGTTGACGTAATATGACTTGGTGTGTGCGTTCATGTGTGAGGTAAATTTATATTTTTGACAGGATTAGTTTTTTTCTTTTTTTCCGTGTAAAGTGTTGTGGTTATTGTTAGCATTAGCACCGTTAGCCCTTTGTGTGAGACACAACTACTGTTCCTGTATTAGGAGGCTGTGTGTGTGTGTGTGTGTGTGTGTGTGAAAATCTGCTTTTGATTAAATGAGCGTTTTTTAATAACTGGTGTGTCATCTTAATGGAGTTAGTTTTTCAGTTAGAGTTTAAGTACATCATCAATGTTATTGACATCCTTGATTATTTTTCAGTCATTTTCGATCAGATATTGAATAATCAGTTTAGTAATAGTGACTTTACTTCTAGTTGTTTTAATAAACACATCTAGCTAGTATTGTGAGTAGTATTGTGAGTTAATGTAGTAAAGTATTGCAGTAAAGATGTAAACAGTGTGTCTATGGTCTTTATTTGTAGTCAATATCACACATGGTAATCAGAGTCAGTGGAGTTAATTGGTGTGTGTGTGTGTGTGTGTGTGTGTGGCTCAACATAGTCATGTGATTTTGATCCATTTGACTGGTGTGTGTATGTGTAGTTGAACATGTTAATGTGATCATAATGTCATTAACTGATTTGTTTGATAGATTGTGTTCTTACTGTTGTGAGTTGCTGTAGTTAAATTATTTCAGTAAACTACATGTTAATGTGAGTCAATGTAGTTAATATAATCAGTAATAACATTTGTGGTGGTCCTCTTCTCTCCTGCAGCTCCTCCTCAGTTTTCACACACACATACCTGCATTTACACACACCCACACACCTGTCACACTGGAACAATCATTCCATACAGCTCCACCATTTTCACCACATTAACTAACTGTATTTGGAAATTGTGCTTGATCTGTTCAGGATGCCATGGAAGGGGAAGCGCTCCCGGGCCCAGGCGCTGCGCTGGAGGCCGCTGTACCCTCGGTTCAAGGAGGTAACTACACCACCCACATCCCACATCTTCTCAAAACCATGTCACCATTTACACATCAAAACCAGCATCATCATCCAGTCCTCTGACAGTCTGCCTCTACAATACTGATCTTTGCACCAACATTGCGGCTGACCCCGCCCCCACCCCCCGGAGTCTGGACCCTGAGGACCGTCGGTTGTTATCATTTCTAATGAATCATCCTCCAGTGATTGAATCCTGACTGTTGTCATTGCTGTTTCCTTCATCAGGTGTCCTGCCTGTCAGTCCCTGCTGCTCGGCAGGTGTCCCCCAGGTCGGACCTCCTCCTCCCTGTCCCTGGCTTCTGGCCTGGTACGTGACCCACTCTTTTTACTTTAATGTGTTTATAATGTGTCGTTTCTTGTTGCTCATCAGTAAACAGTTATCTGGGCTTTTTTCATGTAAAGTGTTCCAGACTTTGATCTCCTTTGTTGTATTTCTACAGGTCGGGGCTGTGGCAGGCGTCACCGTCCCAGGTCCCTCTACACGAGGCACACCAAGAGGGTCATGGTTCCTCCCCCTTCAGCAGACAAGGTACAGTTCAGTCCCAGTTTCTAGAGACTAATTGATAACTTTGGAGGATTTGCACAACTTAAACATGCTTTTCTTTTGCAGTTTGTCCTCATGGTTGGCGATTCCCATCTACGTTTGATTGTGGAGGGAATCGTGGCCATGCCGGCGGGGGGGATCTCCTTTGTGCTCCTCTCCGTCCCTGGAGCCAAGGCCAGCGCCATTGAAATAGAGGTATGAAATTTATCTCTGCCTCGCACACCCTAGGCAGTCATTGTGTTGGCACCGAGTAATAACCTGGACCGTAGAGTTTGTCTTTCAGATTCGGCCCGGGCTGCCTGCAGCAATGCAAGTTACTTTGACTTATTATGACTAGATAATTCCATGATTGATTTCAGAACATGTTAGAAGTTGAGTACATGTTACCCAACCATTGAAGGTGGAGACCCCCCCCCCAGGTGTCAGGGGTTTGACTCAATAACCAAGGGGTTAATGTTTGACTCAATAACCAATGTAGTGTTTATGTTGCTGCTGCTATCAGATTATTTATCTGCACTAAATGTTGTTTATTCCAATGACTGTGGTCACGTTGCTCTTGTTAGGGCCCGAGCGGCGACTGCGCAGCAGTCCGCGAAGGACCTATTGGAACTGCTTCGTTTCTTATTATTATTATTCTCGTCCGAAATGAATTGCCTTTTTGAGGCCTTTCCCATACCTCAAAACTCACCAAAATTGCTGTGCACATCTGGAGTCGCGAAAATTTACATATTCTATAGGTCTCCAGCATGGACACACAAAAATGGCTCTACAGCGCCCCCTGGAAATTTTCAAAACACCCTCCGCATTGGGCTTAGTTTTACCAATCGTCATGAAATTCGGCACACACCTTCATCATGCCAAGACACACCAAAAAGCCTCTTGACACCATGGTGAAATCACAACAGGAAGTCGGCCATCTTGAATTGAAATTTCGCCAAAAGGGCGATTTTGGCCATTTCCACACCTCGCATCTGTGCGAACTCGTCCTAGAGATTACAAGGTCACGACCTCAAACTCGGCCAGGATGCTCTCAAGGCATGTGTGATTCAAAGTTATCAAAACCGTTTTCCTAAGTCTTACGGTCTGGCTGTGGTGGCCCCGCCTTTTTTGGTCATCGCTTCAGAGCTCGCCATCTAACTTTGAATGGCTGTCACGCCCACATACTTTACTCTATCAGCTTCAAACTGACTGGACGTGACCATGGCTCCGCCCCCAGTGTTTTGACATCATGATTACCCACTTAGTATGTGGCGCCCCCTAGTGGTAACAGGAAGTGACCTTTTTTTTCTTTTACATGTACTAAAGACACATCGTTCAACTTAGAAACTTCATTCCACCTCTAAAACATGTAGAACACATTGGTGAAGCTATATGATGAACGCTGTAAGGCCACGCCCTATGGCGTCCGTGTGGCGAGGCGGCGACGATCGATCCCTCGCCATGAAAATACGTTTGGCTTTTTGGTGGCTTTAACGATCACTTATCGTCATGAAAATGGATACACAGGTCAAAGGTGAGATCCTCTATGATTTGATAGGGGCAATCCACATGGGTGGGGCCAAATGCCTCTCTAGCGCCCCCTGGAAACTTTCAAAAACCCCTCCACATAGGGGTTAGTACATCCTACAGTCATGAAATTCGGCACACTCCTTAATCATTCCGAGACGCACAAAAAAGCCTCATGACGTCATGGTGAAATCCCCACAGGAAGTCGGCCATCTTGAATTGAATGGTCGATTTTTGGCGATTTCCACACCTCGCATCTGTGCGATCTTCTCCCAGAGATTACAAGGTATGGAACTCAAAGTCGGCCAGGATGCTCTCAAGGCATGTGTGATTCAAAGTTATAATAAAAAGCGTTTTCCTAAGTCTTACGGTCTGGCCGTAGTGGCCACGCCTTTTCTGGTCATCGCTTCAGAGCTCGCCATCTGACTTTGAATGGCTGTCACGCCCACATACTTTACTCTATCAGCTTCAAACTGACTGGACGTGACCATGGCTCCGCCCCCAGTGTTTTGACATCATGGTTACCCACTTAATAGGTGGCGCCCCCTGGTGGTAACAGGAAGTGACTTTTTTTACTTTAATATGTACTGAAAACACATCATTAAACTTAGAAACTTCATTCCACCTCTAAAACATGTAGAACACATTGGTGAAACTCTGTGATGAACGCTGTGAGGCCACACCCTATGGCGTCCGTGTGGCGAGGCGGCGACGATCACTCGCAGTGAAAATACGTTTGGCTTTTTGATGGCTTTAATGATCGCTTATCGGCATGAAAATGGAAACACAGGTCAAGGGGGGCAGGATCTTTGATCTGATATGGATGACCCACATGGGAGGGGCTAAATACCTCTATAGTGCCCCCTATAAATATTCAATAGACCCTCCATAGGGTTTCTTTTATCGTAGAAACATGAAATTCGGTACACACGTGTATCTTGTCCAGACAAACATAAAAGTCTCTGGCACCAACGGTCTATGTCAAACAGGAAGTCTGCTGCCCCCTGGTGGACACAGTTAACTTGTCATAACTCCGTCCCACATAAACCGATCTGCCTCAAACTTCACACATGTGATCAGGATGGGTCCCTCTGCGCTCCACCCCAAGTTAGGCTACTGTGCTGCTGCCCCCTGGTGGTCACACCGTTAACGTCAAATAACTCTGTGTTGCAATGCACGATCTGCTCCAAACTTTACATGTGTGATGAGAGCACAATGCACGCGCTACTCCGGCAGTGGCACGGAGAGGGGGCAATGGCGCGGGGGCGGTGGCATAGCAGGTCGGTGGCATGGCAGGGCGGTGGCATGGCAGGGCGGTGGCACGGCAGGGCGGTGGCATAGCATGGCGAGGGCCCGTTAATGCTGCTTGCAGCACTAGTTTTTAATTGTTTTAACTTCTTCTTCTTCCCATTTAGTTCAGTATTTTTATATTTGTCCACTGCTGCTGTTGACAAACTCATGTAAAATTGTACCCTTTATTTACAAAGTCTTTAGTTCTTCTGGTGTATTTTATTCATTGTTCTAATATAAACTGTCTTTGGTTCCACAGACACCTCCTCCCCCGCCTGCTGCCCCACAGGTCCCACCAGGAGTGTCTGTGGAGGTCAAGGTCCCTCGTCCTTCCAGTCCTCCTGGAGGGACTAGTGTGGCTCGGGCCAAGAAGAAGGTACGTTACCCGTTCAGTGTTTGAACATTTGACACAATAACCACCATGTTGTGTGGTTTAACTCACTGCTGTTGCGGTTTGTCTTTCGTGAAGTTTTTTACTGTAAACTGTCTTTGGTTCTACAGGTGGTGCCTCCTACTCCTCCTCCACGGGTCGTCCCAGCAGTGGCTGTGAAGGCTGAGGTCCCTGGACCTCGTCCTTCCAGTCCTGCTAGATGGACAACTGTCCGCCGGTCCAAGAAGGTATTATATTTAACACAATAACCATTGTATTGTGAAGTTTAACTCACTGCTGCTGATATCTGTTTCTGTACATGTTTATCACAGTCTTTTTATTTTTAGGGCCCGAGCGGCGACTGCGCAGCAGTCCGCGAAGGACCTATTGGAACTGCTTCGTTTCTTATTAGGGCCCGAGCGGCGACTGCGCAGCAGTCCGCGAAGGACCTATTGGAACTGCTTCGTTTCTTATTATTATTCTCGTCTGAAATGAATTGCCTTTTTGAGGCCTTTCCCATACCTCAAAACTCACCAAAATTGCTGTGCACATCTGGAGTCGCGAAAATTTACGTATTCTATAGGTCTCCAGCATGGACACACAAAAGTGGCTCTACAGCGCCCCCTGGAAATTTTCAAAACACCCTCCGCATTGGGCTTAGTTTTACCAATCGTCATGAAATTCGGCACACACCTTCATCATGCCAAGACACACCAAAAAGCCTCTTGACACCATGGTGAAATCACAACAGGAAGTCGGCCATCTTGAATTGAAATTTCGCCAAAAGGGCGATTTTGGCCATTTCCACACCTCGCATCTGTGCGAACTCGTCCTAGAGATTACAAGGTCACGACCTCAAACTCGGCCAGGATGCTCTCAAGGCATGTGTGATTCAAAGTTATCAAAACCGTTTTCATAAGTCTTACGGTCTGGCCGTGGTGGCCCCGCCTTTTTTGGTCATCGCTTCAGAGCTCGCCATCTAACTTTGAATGGCTGTCACGCCCACATACTTTACTCTATCAGCTTCAAACTGACTGGACGTGACCATGGCTCCGCCCCCAGTGTTTTGACATCATGATTACCCACTTAATATGTGGCGCCCCCTAGTGGTAACAGGAAGTGACCTTTTTTTACTTTTGCATGTACTAAAGACACATCGTTGAACTTAGAAACTTCATTCCACTCTTTGATCTGATATGGATGACCCACATGGGTGTGGCTAAATACCTCTATAGCGCCCCCTATAAATATTCAATAGCCCCTCTCCATGGGGTTTCTTTTATCGTAGAAACATGAAATTCGGTACACACGTGTATCTTGTCCAGACAAACAAAAGTCTTTGGCACCAATGGTCTATGTCAAACAGGAAGTCTGCTGCCCCCTGGTGGACACAGTTAACTTGTCATAACTCTGTCCCACATAAACCGATCCGCCTCAAACTTCACACATGTGATAAGGATGGGTCCCTCTCGCTCCACCCCAAGTTAGGGTACTGTGCTGCTGCCCCCTGGTGGTCACACCATTAACATCAAATAACTCTGTGTTGCAATGCTTTATCTGCTCCAAACTTTACATGTGTGATGACAGAATGCCGCTGAACGTAGACACCCAAGCACGGTTACGTCGACAGCGCCACCTGCTGGATGAGTGTGGCATGGCAGTTTTCTGTTTCAGCCGGCTATTTTTTTTCACCCTCCTCAGTCTGAGCACAATGCACGCGCTACTCCAGCAGTGGCACGGAGAGGGGGCAATTGCGCGGGGGGCGGCGGCATAGCAGGGCGGTAGCGCAGGATGGCGTGGCATAGCAGGGCGGTGGCATGCAGGGCGGTGGCATAGCAGGGCGGTCGCATAGCGAGGGCCCGTCAAATGCTGCTTGCAGCACTAGTTTACAATGTCTTCAGTTGGTCTGGTGTATCTTATATTGTTCATTTTTCTAATATAAACTATGTCTTTGGTTCCACAGACGTCTCCCCCCACGCCTCGTGCCCCACGGGTCTCACCAGGTGTGGCTGTGAAGGTGAAGGACCCTGTCCCTTCTCCTTCCAGTCCTCCTGGTGTGACTGCTGTGGCTCTGGCTGCAAAGGTATTACTACACTATAACTGTTCGTTTGAATTTTTGACTCAATAACCAGTGTACTGTGGACTTCCATTGTCTTTGGTCACCTTGCCATTATTGTCATCTGGTGCATCTTATTCATTTGTCTAATATAAACTATGTCTTTGATTCTACAGACGGTGCCGACGACCTGGACGCCTCCTCCCCCGCCTGCAGCCACACCGGTCTCACCAGGAGTGTCTGGAGGTCGAGGCCCCTGTACCTCGTCCTTCCAGTCTTCTTGGAGGGACTAGTGTGGCTCAGGCCAAGAAGGTACGTTACCCACCATCATTGTTTCAACATTTTCCAGTATAACTGCTGTATTGTGTATTTTAACTTTCTGCTACTATCAGTTTGTCTGGTGTCTCCTATGCACTATTTTATTGTAAACTCTGTCATTGTTTCCACAGACTCCACCGAGGGCCTGCTTGACTCCACTCACACCTCCAACCCCACGGGTTTCACGGGACGTGTCCATGAAGGCCAAGGCTCCCGTGTCCGGTTCTTCCCTCCCTCCTCAGTGGACCCAGGTGGGTCCCACCAAGAAGGTAACATAGCCTTATACTGTTTCTTTGAAAGTTTACTGAAATAATGTATTTTCTACCATAATCTACTGCTGCTTGTTGCTATCTGCTTTTTATCTGCACATTATTATCTGATTTTATTGCATTGTTTTTGGTCATTATCTTTTGATTATTTTTAACCCTTTGTTTTTGTTTCCTATTTATATTTATAATGCCAACAGTTTTTCTATTGTATTTTGTTTCCTATGCACTTCTTAATCCAAATTCTGCCTTTTTTCTTTACAGACACAGAATACTGAGAGGAACCAGAAGACTGTGCCCTCCATCCCACTGAACCCGGTGTGGTTTAGCCCTGAGGTCCTGGAGCTGATGGCAGAGGTATGTTTACATATTCCTTATTTTATAGCTATTGATAACTTTTATTAGCATGGCGTCTTTTTGTTTTCATATTTCAGAGTTGCTTTTTTTTATGGTGAAAACATGGATAGAGAAATGTACTGCTTTACAATGTCTGCAACAGTGTAAGTTTTCCTTCTAGAGATAGAAAAAAATGCCTGTCTTTATTTCAGCATTCTGATGTCCACCGGGTGAACATCGTGAGGGCTTCCCACTCCCAGGCATCGACAAGGTATGAAACTTTTTCCCGTAATCGTCAATGCACCTGCATGGCTGTGACTTTTCTTGCGTACCACAACGAGGGGTTGCAGTTTGACAGGGTTTCTTTGGATAGAGTGCTTGCTCAGGGAGATGCACAGGGAGAAAGAGCTGCGCGACTTACACGCGATGACGCAACAGCTGGGAAAGCCCACTTCCTGACCTTTTCTGCCGCCGAGATGCGATGGCCTGAAGTCATTGAGGCTATAAAAGCCCAGGAAGGCCAATCGGTGGATTTTTCAGCGCTTGACTGGAACGAGAAGTGCGATATCCTTCGCAGCAATCCAGTCACCGTCATGCGCATGTTTTCAAAAAGGGTAGAGGTGCTTCTCACAGAACTCCTCCTCTCACCCGCGGAGCCCATCGGGCCCGTCAGAGATTTTTTTATCCGCACGGAGTTCCAGGCCAGAGGTAGTCCACACATCCATATGGTGGTGTGGATTAGAGGTGCACCTGAGATCGAGGATCCCTCAGTACTGCCCTGAAGAGTTCATTGACAAATATATCTGTTGTCAGATTCCGGACGCGAATGCGGATCCTGAGCTTTTCCGGATTGTCATGGAGGTGCAGATACATAGCCGCAACCACTCCAAAACTTGCAGGAAAGGGAACGTCGTTTGTAGATTTGCCTTCCCCAATCTACGCATGTGGGAGACGGTCATCATCCCCTCGCCCTACACCATCTTCGACGATGAAGACGAGGATGATGACCAGAAGAATCTGGAGGCGGCTTCCTTGAAGAATCCTGAAGCGGCTCAACCGAAGCCGGATGAGGAAGCTGCCAAGAAGAAAAAGAAGAGGACCAAAGCGCTGCGCAAGAGACGGCGGAAGGCCATGGAGTATCTCAAACCTGTCCGAGATCTCCTCACGGATGCAAACGCCTCCTTTGAGGACTTGCCCTCCCTGCTGCGCCGCTGCAACATGACTCCCAAAAAGTACAGAGGACAGTACAGTACAGTGGAATGGTGGTCATGTTAAAGCGTGACCCCAAGGACGCGTGGGTTATTGCGTACAACCCACATCTGTTGTGCGCGTGGAACGCAAATATGGACATCCAGTATGTACTTGATGACTTAGTTGCATCATGTACATGATGTCCTATATTTCGAAGCCGGAACACGAGATGACAGAGTTGCTTAACTCTGTCATCAAGGAGGTGCGTAAGAAGAAGGCCACGAAGGACGCCAAAGAATGGGAGGAGATACAGCTAATCATGCAGGCCTACTCTAAGAACAGAGAGGTCTCCGCGCAGGAAGCTGTGGCTTGCGTGTGCAGCCTGCCCCTCAAGAGGAGCTCGCGCACCGTCTTTCTTCAGACTGACGAAGATGGTGTGAAAATGAGCCTTCCTATGAGCCGACTCCTCGACATGGCCGACGACGCTGAGAACGTTTGGATGTCAGGCTTGCCCGAGAAGTATTTGCACAGACCGGACACCCCGGCCTTTCGATCCATGTGTCTGGCCGAGTTCGCGTCGAACTACAGGGTCGTTTATGGCGCCGAAGCCAGAAGACCCAACAGCATTGCCTTCCAGAACGACATGGGCTTCATCCAGAAGCGCACTGTCCGTCCGGCCGTCATCTGTTTTACGCACTTCTCTGAGACTAAATATCCAGAGAAGCATTACCGGCGTCTGCTCAAGCTGTATTACCCGCACAGAGCAGATGAAGAACTGCGCAGTGCTGCTCATCCCCTGTATTGCGAGTTTTATTTCAGTGACAAACGCATTAAGCGTGTCGTAGATTTACACCAAAAACTCTACCAAGGCGGGGGCATCTCTCTTGAAAAAGCGCTCGAACATCTGCAAAGAACAGAGCCAGTCCTCAACGCGTGGAACCGTTTTCCAGCAGAGGCCGAACTGGAGAACCTGGAATGCAACGCTGAGCGCTTGCCAAGAAGAGATGAGGAGCCGATCCCCGATTTTCATGTCACTGATTGGGATGGTGCGGCTGCGCCTGCCGTTCAGGTGCCGCAGTTGAGTCCGCATTTTGTCAGGTCTATGTACTGTAGCGTGAACGTCGAGCAAGCATCGACGAGATCTCTATGATTTCCAAGGACCTCTTTGCCTATGTGCACTGGCGGTTGCAACAAATCAAAGGCAACAAGAGGCCCTTTGGAGACATGTCGGTCTTGGCGGTTGGGGACTTTTACCAACTGCCGCCGCTTGGCAGGGCCAAGCCGCTCTGTGTGCGTGAGGATGATTTCCTTGACCTCTGGAGTTCTTTCCAGATGGTCACCTTGATGGAAATCATGAGGCAAAAGGACGACCGGTCTTTTGCCGAGCTGTTGAACAGACTCCGTACAAAGCAGAAGACCGAACCGCTTTCCGTCAACGACAAAGCTCTGCTCGAGCAGTGCGTCGTCGACGCCCAACATCGTCGGGTGGATGCCCTTCACATCTTTGCGACGAACAAGGAGGTGGACGCCCACAACGCCACCACCGACGCAGCCCTTGGGTTGACTGTTAACATTCCTGCGAAGGATTATCGGAAGGATCCCCGCACAGGCGAAATGATCGCCTGGGGCTTCAAGGGCAACAGGAGGGATCTGCTGGACGTCATCAAAGCCGCTGTCGGCGTGCGCGTCATGGTGACAAGGAATGTAGACATCGAGGACGGTCTCGTCAACGGCACTTTCGGCACAATCCGACACCTGTGCATGTACGTGGACCTACCCGAAACTGTGAAGCTGATCGGACTGGAATTGGACAATCCGGAGGCCGGTCAGAAGTTTCGAAAACAGGTTCTCGGGCCAACGGACATGCTGGTTTGCATCGAGCGATTTGAGGAACCCATGAGCAAGAGGGGAGCAAGAGCGTTCCCGATGGCTGTACGGCTCACAAAGTGCAAGGCATGACCGCGCTGACCCGACCATCAAGGCGGCGTTGGAGGGCATGACGTGCGCATCCTTCGAGTCTTCAAGGCCACTCTTGCACTTTGTCAAGTCGCCGGTCACAGCTGCGCCAACGCTGATTGTGATCCACCACAACAGCCAGGGCTTCCATCCCACATGGATGACATGAAACGCCATCATGAACTCCTACTCGCTGACGTTTTGTGATTCAGCGAGAGCCATTTGTCGGGTTCGTCTGTCCCTCCGCTGTTTTGAATTGGAGGGATACGACATGTTTGCCCGTATCAGAAACGTCTGTTACGCAAACAGACCCGACATGGCTACCAAGGATGGAGGTGGTGTCGCCGTGTACTACAGGAGCACTCTTGTAGCCGTGCCGCGCAAGTTCTTGCAGAACGTATTGGATCTTGAAGGTGGAGCGCCCGGTCACAGCTTTAATTGCTACTGTGTACAGACCACCAAACTACTCTCTTGGCTTGTTTGTCGCAAACATGCAAGCGTTCTTGGATTCCTTGGAGCTCATGGGTTGTCAGCCGATTGTCGTTTGCGGCGATTTCAATGAGAACCTCCTTTCTGGTGGGAAGAAGGCAATCAAAGACATGTTTGTATCCAGGGGATATAGTCAGCTTGTCACCGGTCCGACCACCGAAAAGCAGACCCTGATTGACCACATTTACATTTCGCATCCCGATTCTTGTGTTCAGTCAGGTGTTCAGCACTCCTATTACAGTTACCACCAGCCGGTATACTGTATTTTGGCGTAGCTGACACCACCTTTTCTGCGTGTACTTTCTTAGTTTTGGCATGTGAATGTCTGTTACATTTATCTGCCGGTTATGGCCCAGACAGCAGCACATACCATAGTTTGTTTAATCCTGTATCGTCGCTGCTGCTGTACTGCTTTTCTCTTTCCGGTGCTGGCTTTTTGTGCAAGGACAAGTCTTTGAAGCATCATCTTTCTTGCTGTTCTTTGCCGTCTTTTTCCTTTTGCAACTCCTCTTGTGGTGCAGATAGAAACAGAGCACGGTTACGCTCTCTCTCTATCCCTCTCTCCACCTCTCCACCCGTTTGTCCTGTGTTACATGTCTGTCTGCATTTGCCAAATACTGCAGCTAGGCTACGTGTGAAGCGTCTCATGCAGTAGTCATGTGATCCTGCATGTTACACCTACTGCTGCTGGCTAGCCTTCTTAATGGAGGGTGAAAGCCAGTATATAGCCTCTCCACTACCAAGACTCCTACAGTGCCTCCTCGGGGCCACGCACGGAAACTGGAAACTGTATGGGGATCTCGGAGCAGCAGTGGGCCCCAGAGACGCGGCATCCAGGACCACCGCTGTGTGGACAAGTCCTGGTGTCCGTCAACCACTGTCCCAGCTAAGGGTAAATAGCCCTACAACCTGGTAACATGTGATGTTGGCTGAGGCTGGAAGTTCCACACATACAGAAACAAGGTGATAATATTTGATGTTCATTTCACTGATGATTCTTCACTAAATGATGTTGATAGTTTTAACCTGATGTTGGTTTGTTTTTTTTTCTCCCACAGACTGACTCTCTGTGAGATGACTGCTCCATATAACCTGTCTGCTTGAAGGATTAAAGTACAACTTACACGTCACGCCCACATCAGCCTTTACAGGAATCTCATCCTGCCAAAAGTAAGACTCATTTCAGATTGTCTATCACCAAATACTGTCATACCTGCAAACATTAACACTAAATGTTTTATTTTTTGTCTCCAAGTGGTGCTGACAAGTTCATGATGTGCCAAATCCAGCTGATGACCGCGTTGACTTACTGTGGAGAAACATGGAGGAGTAGAGAACAAGTAACACTTATTAGTAATTTTATGATCTGCTCGGTTGTTGTGTTTTTCCAGTTAATGCATCTACACTGTAATATCACTAAAGAATTTTAATGGTCATTGATAGTAACTGGTCTCCTCACTTTACCACCTTCTACAGGGGCTCCACTGACAGCATCCTGACCTACAGCATCACTTCCTGGTTCAGGAGCTGCAGTTTCCATGGACAACAAAGACAGCCAATCAGGACTGATGAAGACCACTGTAGTGGTTAAGAGAAACAGTACAGTTGTTTAAAACACATTTCCACTTTTCCACCTTGTACGTTATTAATGAACATGACAGGATGTTAGAACTCTGGCCAGCTTTGGCAGTACATCAGGTCACCATGACCTGAAGTTCACTGGAAAAAACAGGATGTCGAGAGTACAGATTCTTGGCACTGGTAAAGAGATTGGGAAATATCAAAGACGGAACCGTGCCCTATTTGGTATTATTTTGGTCGTAGTATAAAAACCCCCTCTCAGGACAAAGAGAGTAGAAGAAAGAGGAAAGAAGACCACAGAAGACGACACGACTTAAAGAGGTTCTCCGGAGAACCCCGTTCTGAGCAAGTTATGTACTTTTACCTATTCATTTATACCCCTATGATAAATTGTATTATTGTATGGTAATTGTATGGGAATAAACAGCTGATTGTTGAACTGAACTTTTGGTTTGCTTCAATTCCACATCACCGCCTACAGAACCGTTGCTGCTGCTGTCTCATCCTGATGGAGCTCTACCAACAGCAATGCATTCACACAGCTACCTCCACCATCAAAGACCCACTCCACCCTTCACTATTATCAACAGGTTTTACAAGCTGTAGGGCTTCAAGCGGACTGAATCCCCCCACACACACTCTCACTGACACCCTGAACCCCCCAAACACACACCACCCCACCAGCTGGACAACAACCAAGGACAAGATTTGAACTGATTTAAGGACATGTCTGAACTACTTTAAACAGCACTGTATTGGAGACATTGAAGCACCTTTTACTGAACCTCTGAAATGATTTGGTTATTAACTCATTGGGGTCTATGGACGCGCCCTCGCGTCGTAATCACATGATCGTCATTGTGATGTCATTGCAACAAGGTGCGCGCCCGCTGGTGTCGGGTTTCAGTTCATGGCGATACTAAACACCTCAAACTTTATACCAGTTTTGTGTTGATAAGCCAAGTAAAACCAGAGTTATGATAAATTATTTACCCTATAATTTTTCGGAGTGGTCTCGCGTTTCGCGTAGTCTCGTTCTGCAAACATTCGCTGCACGCTCGTTGCGGGAAGAGACGGGAAAAAAGACGCTAAAGTTTTAGAAAAAAAAAAAGAGCCCACACAACAACACGGCAACACGTTTCCTATTGGCAGAAAAGCACACCACATCATCCAATCAAAACCTACACCAAAAGACGCATTTGGTTGCTGGGGAAAAAATAAAAGTTGTGGGTGTGTTGCCGATTATAGAGACAGGTAGCGATAGCGATAGTTAGTTTTGAAATAAGGATATTAGTGATATTTAGCATATTTTGAGTGTTTATTTAGCGTGTAGTTGTAGTGTAGTAATATAGTATTTAGTGTTTAGTCCAGTCGATTATTTGTGTTTTGCGATAAAACGATGAATCGATTTATGAATGTAGCATGTCTGTAAAAGACGAGGACATGGAGACCAAAGTAGAACGAGCAGGTAATCGATGGCTTGTAAGCACCCCTGCCACTGACATCCTGATCTCATATGACCGCCATGACACAGCCACCAGACTGACCCTACCAAATCAGACGGTGTTCCTAACGGTCCCCAAAGGAGCCACCGCCCATATTGGTGACGTCATCACCTTGAATCATCATCTTGAATCTGACAGACACAATGTTGAGATTGAGATTATGGACGCATTTCTGGGTCATAATATCACGATAACTGACTCCCTACAGCAGCAGCTCCTGACTGAAGGGACGAAATTGGTCAAATTAAGCCTTAAACCAACTGGGATAACCACCCAGTTCGGTAATCTCGTGCACAATCGTTACCAAGAAAGCCATGTCAGTTTATCTGCCCTTGGGCTCCTCCTCGGTGGCTGGGTCATCACGGCAGTCATCGCACACCTCATGTACAGACATATCCAAAGGTTACAAGCAAAGCTTGACTCCATCTGCCTAGTGCAACCACGTTTTACACATGGGTCTGTCACCAACACTCGGGTTGACTCCATTCCACTCCAGGGGTCAACCACCTCATCATAACAACTCCCTCCTCTTTTCTTTCCTCTTCTTTTCCTTTTTCCTTTCTGAGCAAACATTTCAAGCGGCAAAGCTGTTGTTATATTGTGTGTTTGTACATGTGTAGAATTGCTAGTTTAGATTAGAAATCTGCCCAGAAGTAGCCTCTGTTCACTGCCAGAGATAACCTCTACTGTACCTTTTCATATGAACTATGAACTATAAACTGTTGGATTACTCTTTCTCTCCATAAAGATTCTCAGGACTGCTCGACCCTTCTGTTGATCAAAGGACTGTGACCCACATCCCACTCCTCCGATCAAAGGGGGGATATGTTGTGCCTCGCCCTGAGGAATTTCAGGCCTGCAGGCAAGCCTGAAGCCTGATTTGAGTTCCTTTGTCTCAAGAGACAAAGGAAACCCCTTTGCCACGTGTCCCTAAACAAAGGAGCCCTGGGTGGTACTCAACAGCGCCACCCGTGTTTCCGTCGGATCCAGCAACTACGTCACAGGTAATCCCAGCAGGGGTCCCACAGAAAGCGGACTCTGATTGGCTGTAGTGCGTCACTGGGCGGTGACGACACGAAGGCTATAAATGCATGGAGGACCTGCAAACTGCGCTCTTTCCAGTCGCGCTGACGGGCGTGACGAACGGAAGCACACAACACTCGCTCAACCCGCCTGCCCCCACCGAGCAGCAGCCGAGCGAATAGTTACCGTGCGCATTTCCAGAAGGCCTGTAAGAAGAAATCCTCGCTGGCCGAGACCTTCTTCTACCTGATTGATCGACGGTCACCCCCCGGATCAAGCTGTTTCCCGCGGATGTAGGCGACGCCCGCCTATGAAAGGACACCTGAGACACAACGTTTCCCTCCTTTCTTTCCTGTCGCGACCCTCTCCCTCCGAGCCACGGACTGTGAGAGGACACTAGCGTGCCGCTAGCCCCGGACTGTCAGCAAAGGACGTGCTGCAGCTCCGGACCAACAAAGCCCGGATCAACAAACTCCGGACCACCACAACTACAGCCTGCGTCACAGTAAGAGGTTATCTTCTGGGCAGTGAATATTAGTTGTTGTTTTATTAGTGTTTTCACTTCTTGTTTTGTACGGATCGCCGCGTCCGTTACGCTGTTTATTCTGTTACTGTGATCAGTTGATTGAGTGCAGAGTCCGCTCGCTCGCTCTCCTCTCTCTCTCTCCCGCTCGCTCTTTCACTCTCTCTCTCCTCTTCGCTCTCCATCCTCTCGCTTACTACGAACACTCGCACACTTACATTAACACATACACGCACCACACTACGCACGCTCCCGTGCTTTTCTTTGCTCCGGATTACGTGCCGTGGACAAGTCGCCATCTTGTCTCACCCACAAGTATCCGTATGTGTAGTCCCGCGCTTCCTTTGTCTCGGATTACGTGTCGTGGATAAGTCGCCATCTTGTCTCACACACAAGTATCCGTGGGTGTATTGTCACAGTGTGACCACTAGTGGCGTAACACCCGTTCCTGGCGTAGCCGCCATCTTGAGAGTCCCACTTTGTCCCGGCGTAGCCGCCATTTTGCGACCTCACACGCACGCGCACTCACTCACACACGCCCACTCACACACGCCCACTCACACACGCCCACTCACACACACACACACGCACACACACACACACACATACAACTCCCTTTCTGTTGGCTTGGTTTTGTCTATTTACACTGTTTACTTAGTTTGTCTCTCTGTTATACTTAGCTTATTCTGTCTTTGTAGTTACCAGACTCATTTAGTTATAGTTGAGGATATTGACAACAGTATGAATTGTAAGGTGTTTACTGTTTGTAAATAAACTCTTTTGTGTATTTAAAGAGAAGCCTCCTTGTATTTTGTCCATGTATTGTCACAAAGAGCTGGTTGATTGGGCTAGTGTACGGATTCACACCTTCCCTTTTTATACCTTCTATTAACTTATGTTCTAACATAAAGCTAATTATAAGGTAATAATTTTATGAGACTGGTCATTATAGTTATTAGTCCGGTTCATCCGGTGGTGCCCCGTTTTTAATTGATTAATTTTTAATTAATAAATTTAATTAATATTTTTATAATTAATAATCATCTTTGATAATTATTAATTACTACTAATAACTATTTATAGCCCCTACATGCACAACAGCGGAGTCAGAGATTTTCTCAGCGGACGGGATGGCGCGCCAAGCCCCCCAGATCGAGATCTCTGCTGGCTGCAGCAGCGGAGCCACGCGCCTGCGCTGAGCCCTGGAAGACGGAGGAGGATGCTGATGCTGCTGTAGCACTGAGCAGGTTCCAGCCTCATAGATCACCAGGGGTCCAGATAGACACTCTCTCCCCCCACAGTCCAAAAGATCTTTTTCTTCTTTTCTTCGCTACTGACACCATCAGGACCATCTGTAGCAATACCAATAAAAATGCTGCAAAAAATAAAGAGGCGGGGAAGAAGTATAAATGGACTGATGTAGAGAAGGATGAGCTTTATCAGTTCTTCGGTCTCCTGCTCTACATGTCCTTGGTGTCGCTGCCAAGTCTTCAGGACTACTGGAGACAGAACCATGTTTTGTCTGTGTTGCTCCCACCTAAAGTAATGAGCAGAGACAGGTTCCGGTCCATATTCTGGAATGTTCATCTGAGTGATCCCAAGGAGGATGCAGAAAACGATAAAAAGAAAGGAACACCGGGCCATGATAAGTTGTTTTGAGTTAGGCCTCTATATGATGAGATCATCAATGCCTGCCAGGCTTATTACCACCCGGGGAGGGAGCTGTCGGTGGATGAGAGGATGGTGGCAACAAAAGCAAAGACTGGAATGACCCAGTATATGAAGGACAAGCCGGCGAAATGGGGTATCAAAATGTTTGTCTTGGCTGAATCAAGCACTGGTTATACATTGAACTTCAAAATATACACAGGAAAGGCTGCAAATGCAAGTCAGCATGGACTGTCCTATGATGCAGTCATGGAACTCATTCATCCTGCCTATCTTGGGACAGGATACCATGTGTACATGGATAATTTTTATACAAGCCCAAAACTGTTCCTTGACCTGGTCGAGATGAAATTTGGAGCATGTGGGACATACAGGGACAACAGAAGAGTGTGTCCTAAAGGGAGACAAAATGCTCTCACAAAGAAGAGCAGGAGAGGATCAGTGCGGTGGATTAGAGAGGGTCCACTGGTTTTTGTCAAGTGGATGGACACTCGGGAGGTGTCTGTCTGCTCCACAATTCATCCTGCATTTTCAGGAGACACGGTGGAAAGAAGAGTGAAGGCTGGAGATGAACGCTATGAGGTGCAACGGATTCCCTGCCCCACACCAATTGTAGCATACAACAAAAACATGGGTGGAATTGATCTGTCAGACCAACTCATACAATATTACTCCACCCATCGAAAAACAGCTCGTTGGTACAAAACCATGATGCTGCACTTTTTGGACATTGCGTCCACAAATGCCTACATCCTGCACCGTGAAATGAGCAAAGCCAGGCAGGTGCAGCCCATGACACACAAAGACTTCATGGTGGAGCTGGTGTCTCAGCTTTGTGGCGTCGACGAGAAACTTGTTCCCCGGAGAAGGTCAGTTGAGCACGCTCCTGTACTCATTGTCACGGACGCAAATACAGGTGAAAAAGCCACCAAAGGCAGGCTGAAATGCATACGCTGCCAACAAGATGACACACCTTGGAAGTGCCAGGCCTGTGATGTGCCCCTCTGCCTTACCGTTGACAGAAACTGCTTTCTGGAGTGGCACAAATAATTTCTATGTCACTACAAAGACTGACCCTTTTTGTAAATATTGTACAAAAAACGCCTAAGGAATTCCATGCAATTTAATGTAAATAGTTGTAAATTACTTTGTGTTTTGCTGAAATTGTACATAGTTATCAAAGTTTACAACTTATATTTGTATTATGAGTTTTAAAAATGGTTTGTTTTACATATTTGTGATTTTCAAAGTAAAAAATATAACTTTTTCTACTCGGATTTTATGTTTTTTGTGTGAATTTGGGTCCACTGTGTTAATATAGTATGTCAAAATTGAAAAAAGTATAAATACACACTTGTGAGATTGTACTGAAAAAAATGACACCAAGCAAGTCATTGTAAACAGTTTTTAAGATGTAATATAGAGGTAAAATCAAAATTATTCAAAAACGGCCACTTATAGCCATAGACCTGATAGGGTTAATGCTGTGAAATACTGATTTTAAATATGTGATTGAAAATATCTTTTTATATAGATAGAAATTGTTAGTAGTCATTTAATCACCATTTTCTTTTAATGTAATGTCAATGATGAGAAGCAATTTAATTTCAGACTGAATGTAAATGTGGAGTGAAATGACAAAGTGAACTTTGAATCTAGAATCTAATGTCTGAGGATTTTAATAACATACATAGATGTACTCTGAAGGTTACTTATATTAATACATTATATATAGATATTTTATGTAACTGACATAAATACATGAATAAATTAATTTAAATAAAATGTATTAATGAGGTATATAGCTACATATCAAAGACACCACATCTCATAAGAATACCCTCCTCAATGATGTTAGAAAATATCTTTACTTGGAGGATAAAATTCAGAGTTTTTGACTTAGAAGCAGTTGGTCTCTGTCGGTGATGTCATCATCACCATGGAAACACCACAGCTTGGTGGCTGAGCTGATTTCTCTGAAATTTCTCTGAAAACGACCTATCAAACTGCAGCAAGGACCAACTCTCACAATTTCCGCAGGAATTGTCTAGTTTTATTTCAGAATTGTATTTATTTAACTGAATCTCTGTATTTGTTTTACATTTTTGAATAATGCACCTGGCCTAACTGGTTACTGGTGCTTGACCTTTACTTATCTTCTCTTCTTACTGTATTCAATTGATTAGTTATGCACTACAATTTTTTAATATCCTAGAATTCAAATTCTTTATCAGGAGACCTTGATATGACATTAAATGTGATTAATTCTATTAACTAATTACAAAATCATGTAATTTAAATTTTTTTAATCGACTGGCAGCACTAATATATATGTGTGTTGTTTTTTTCTGCTTCATCATAATTGTATGTTAATTGATAGTGCAAGGGACATGTATACATCTCCGAAGGTAGCTTGTTGAGTTACATTGTTATATGCACATTGTATTGTATGTAGTGAGGAGAGTAAGGGAGGGTGGGGGAATGAAAGGGTTTGTTTGAAAAAAAAAAGTAAAACCTAAAATTAAGCTTTCAATGTAAACTGTACTTTTACATGAGAAATCAATAAACATATGTCCAAAAAATGAATCAAATGAAAGAGAACCTACCTTCTGTGGCGGAAGGAGGACCTGCCATTTCCCAGAATTCCACTTGTTCCTAATGCACTCAGCTTCCTCCTCAGGGGTCAAAGTGCACGCATCGATTCTGCAGGAGTCTGGGAAGTTACCTGGAGGTAAAAAAAAAAAGAAAAAGTTACATTCATGTTCTGCTTTAAATGGAATTTTGAGATATTTTCTAACAAGCAGCTGAGATGTCCATCCACCTTTGAAGTGGTTGGTATCAACCTCGATGCTGCTGATGACGCCACAGTGACCAAGACGAAACACGCTCCACTCAAAGCCAGGTACCTGCAGGATCCCCCGCTGGTCCACCTGCAGCAAGAATAGACAAAATGGAATGTTTAAAATATTTATATATGTCAACAGTGGGGACATTTCCGGAAAGTAAAGATAGCCCATTATGCACAGGAGTGTTCTGATTTCTTAATATTTGTATATGTGTGTGATTGTGATTGAACTGTGTGTTATACAATTTGTGAATTAATATGTTGATGTCTATACTACTGCTTTAAGTGCTATATCATAATCAATGTAATGTAACCATTGTTGTATTGGTTTCCCCTCTGTAATGGTTTGCCCCAATTAGGGATAGTCAGGCAGTTGTATTTAAATGGTGTTCAGTTAGTGCTGAAAGATGGGTTGAGACTGTTCTTCCTGTTGGTGTTATTTTGCTGTGTTTGCTCAGTAGCAATATTAACTGATTGTTAAGATAATTAAAACTAGCCTGTTTGGCAAACCTAAGTTCTGCTGGCTCTCAATTCCGCTATAACATCTTTTCCGGTTTGCCCCAATCTCTTTAAGTTGGGAGGCCGCTCTGGTCCCTCACATGCTTGTTTCTTGTTTTTTCATTAGGTCACTTAATGAAAGATATCTTTGAGGATATTACTTTAATCGTTACAGATATGTTGCTGTCTGTAAACCTTCAGTTTTTTTGGTCTGTCCAGTCTGCGCGCGGTTTCCCAGCTGTCTCCCATGTTGGTAGCTCGACCGAGTCCTGTGAACAATACCAGAACAGAAGCTAAAATCATCTACCAAACTAAGAAATCACAAGTACAGTTATTGTTTGTACTAATCATGTGAACAGTTTCTACCAATCATGTTGCGTGGATGTCCAAAGTGGGCGTCACTATAGCCAAGGCAGACTCCCCCATTGATCAGAGCCACCAGATCGACATCCTGGTTAGTGGAGACAGACAACCAATCCCGATGCCCGATGCCAAAGGCTCGCAGTCTGGCTATTCCCCCATCTGAAGACACACACGTACCGTATGGTCATATTTATCTGACTGTGTATGTACAGTATGTTTGTGTGTGTCTACCTGGGTACATGTTGAGGCGCAGGTGTGTGACTCTTTGGTTGAAATTGACCTGGAAGTAGTTATGGCAACAGTCCATATATCCAGGCTGCAGGTCGGACACACACACCAACTCTGGCCACGCCTCTGAGTCCAGCTGTCAATCAAACCACACCCGCTGTCAATCAGATCACATCACTTTCCAGCTGTCAGTCATACAGCAACTGATGTTAATCAAGCAGCTGTCAATCAAGTGTATAAGCTATCAAGCAAATTGCAGCAATTGTCAATCAGGTGCACCAGCCCTCAAATCGAACTTCAGTCGCTGTCAATCAAACCATGCATCACACACCAGCTGCTAATCAAACCTAATCAAGATGTTAGGATGGTCACCAGCTGTTTGTCAGTAGTACTTTGCTGGCCATCAGACTTCTTGCTACCATGATGACTGGCTAGTTGTCAGTATTACCTTGGCAACAGCAGCCAGCTGACTGTCAGAGGCAGCCATGCCAGTCCGGTCTCCTTCTAGCATGAAGGTAGGTGGTTGGTCTGTTAAAGGACACAGTAACATTGTCAATTATGATCAGTTGTCCATTTTCAGAGTCTGGCAAAGTAAATAACAAATTAAATGCATTTTCAAATATTAATTTTCAGTAAAAATAAACAGTAATTTGGTTTTACATGTAGGGGTTAAAAAATATGAGACAGAGCTGTTGGTACCCAAACAACAGGCCTGGATGGAGACATAAGGGGAGTGGTTCCCAGTGAAAAAGGACGTGTCAACATCAAAGCCATAGATCAGCCCGGGGACTCCCAGCTGAATGATGCACCAGTCATGACCTTCAAGAAAATATTAAGACAGTAAAATATAAATAATTTTCTTAGATCACTCTTTGATTTCTGCTATTTACTGTAGATAAACTCATGGTTCACTAAATGGAACTAATGAGGTGCACCTGCTTGCTGTCATCAAACTCTACTCTGTGCATGGCTGGACTTGATTGCTGTGCAACAGGATAATGCAGACCAGGCTGGACAGTTGCATGTTGCGAAGAGTGAGATTTCAAGCCTGAGTGGCGGATGAAGTTTATTTTAAGTGAATAATTTGGGTTTGAGATGGGTTGAGAGCATTGAGAGCTGGGGCTCATAGGTGTGCTCTTCTCCCCCTGCCCGTTGAGTTCAAGTGGGAAGCGCGTTGACCAGCCGCTCTAGTGCCAGACCTGCAGCAGAAAATATCCATCGACCCTTGCTGCTTATAAAACACATGGGACTGGGATGGAAGCCTACACCTTGAAGGAGGATCTTGTCTCTGGGAGAGTTAAGTGACTTTTTAATTACCCGCTTGATGTTTCATATATAGTCCTGTCTATTGTCTGTGTGTAATATTTCGTAAAATTTTATCACATGCTTTTAGGCTTCCATATATTATTTATTCCAAACTGGGTGAGGGCATAAATTGGCTTATTGGTTAAAACTGTGGGCATGCAACCTAATCGCAGGAATGTGCCCCCGATTCTTGTGCCTCCTTAGAGAGTATTTATAGTGTGATTTGCAGTGTGCCTTTAATTAAGGGTGATGTCCTGTGTGTGGGCTCTTGCATACACTTGGTCAGGCCCATCTTAACTAGGTAGGCAAACTAGGCAATTTCCTAGGGCCCCCAACTGAAAGGGCCCCCCCTGATAACGACTGGTTATATATTCAAATAACAGCAATGACATCTTTGTGAGTACTGCAGCGCCTCCCTAAATTCTATGACCGAAAAGTGCAATGACACTGTTATGAAATCCCCCTCAAGGGGGCGCGTCTCTTATAGTTTGACAGCAGCAGCAAAGTCAAAAAATCATTTTGACTATCAAAAAAGGTTTGTCATGAAGTAAAAGAAGAAAAAGGAAGAGGAAGAGGGGAAAACACAAGATACTGCTAACTGAGAATGTAGCCTACACAATATGGGTAGGAGAGGAAAAATCAATAAAAATTCGTATTCTCTACCATTTTGGATCATAATTTCAAAAACTGATTTTTGTTGACATTTCCTCCATCTCAGTTAGTGATGAGAACATCCCCATTTTCCACCAAATCAGTGCCACGGTCACCAAAGCTAATTCTCTCCAATGTCTTGTTGCGGCACATGTTGGCCCAACGCTGCTTCAATTTTACTGTTGCAGCTAACACAGGTGGTGACAACCTTCTATCTCTCACAGTGAATATATATAGCCTACTGAACCCTAGGCATTTTACAACACATTTGGATTATAGTCTGTGCTTCTAATATCAAAGAAAGGTTTTTGAAAGTAGAGGTCAATTCATAAATCGGCTGATTAGCTTCTCACAGAGGTCTCTGCATATATCCTCTGAACTTACAAGAAATGGTGAAAAAATATGTTTGAACCACTGTTTTCATTCCATAGTTCATCAAATACAGTTGTATACTGTAATATGATAATACAGAAAGAGGGGGGGGGGGGGGGGAGAGGGAGATAGCTCTCTGCTATTTAAAAATCCTGTGTCAATCAGTAAGAAAGTAAAATGAAGGTTCAATATTTTAAGGAGGTTATACATTTTTGAGTGAGGGTGTAAATGCAGGGTTATTCTAAAGAAAACATATCATTTATAAAGCCAGTTGAAATGACGTGTATTATAGTTGTGAGCATTTGGTGAATCTCAGCTTGGTTTGTGCATTCTGACCAGGTGTTCTCTTCCTTCTTGTCTCCCAGCCATCCATCCATTTTCCAAACTCGGTGAAGGCAGAGGTGACGAACTGTGGCAGCTCTCTCTGCACAAACATAGTTATTACATAATGATTATGAAGTAAAGGAGCGCTGATGGTTCCCAAGTTAGCTGCTGTAGCTGTTAGTTGTATGTTAGCTTTGACTCTTTAGGTTTAATCATCTTTTTTAAATTAGGAAAGTCACACACTGCCCCCTCTTTTCTTGACTCTGTGACCTCATTACAGCAAGGTCAAAGAAAAGAGAAAAGAAAAGTGGTTAGGAACAGGAGTTAGCCGTTACCTGTTCAGTTTTTGACCAGGGGAACAGTAACAGTAGAAGTGTTATATTGGCATGTGCTGTTGAAATCAAACATGACTGTAGTTAGTCCTGAAGATGATGTGTTGGATCAGTGGATCAGTTGTTGTACCTTCAGTAAATTGGCAGCAGGAGCAAACCACTCGTCTGATGCAAAAATAACCTAAAATAACACAAATACAAGACAAACCAAGACATTTGTTAACAACTGAAAAGATGGAAAGGCAATTTTTTTTTTTAAAAGAGCAGCATATAGTATGCAATTCACTTATTAATACCCATAGCTGTTACCCAAGTTGTAAACATTATTTGATAGGTTTTATTAGAGCTCTGGAGAAATCACAGCAAACTTACTCCCAATATATATTTTTGCTATTCTATTACTTTTATCTACAAAATACAAAGTTTTTGCGACTTAAGTTGCATTCACATTTTGATAGGTAATATAGTTTTTGATCAATCCCTGATCAATGACCATGATCATTTTTGCAGAAATATTGAGTTTATAATGGGAGCCTATTGGACAGAATGTTGGTGCTTCAGCGGGTGATTTTTCTCCGCCTTTGTAGAGAAACTTGTTATGATTCTCACAATATTCTCAAAATATCTGTCTCTACTTGACTCCAATACAAAGATTTTTTTGGAGAGAAGCAGAATTGACCTCTGTTTAAACTTTCCACCATCTCCAAAATATTTAGTTTAGTAACACCAAATCACACCAAAAGATTTATGAATTTCTTGAAGAGATGATGGTCTCTGTTATTTTCTGATAGAGCTACTGTTCTGTCAGCTCAAATGGGAGACCAGTGCAGAGAGAGGAAAAATGATTTCCACATTTCTGTTTGCCTCTACCTGCAGTGCAATGAATCAGAGAAGCAGTGTTGAGCCGCATTTTGTAATAACAGTGTATTTTGTAATAAACGTCCAAAATGGAATAACTTTTTCATTTCATTTTGTAATAAAGCAGCATTTTGTAATAAGCTGCCCCAATGCATTTTGGAATAAATTTTGCCACATTATTTATGCACTTGCAACTTTTCTATTTTCTCGTCTCGTCTTCTTCCGCTTATCCATTGTCGGGTCACGGGGGCAGCAGCTTTAGCAGGGAAGCCCAGACTTCCCTCTCCCCGGCTACTTCCTCCAGCTCTTCCGGGGGGACCCCAAGGCGTTCCCAGACCAGCCGAGAGACATAGTCTCTCCAGCGTGTCCTGGGTCTTCCCCGGGGCCGCCGCCCGGAGGGACGTGCCCGGAACACCTCACCAGAGAGGTGTCCAGGAGCCATCCTCACTAGATGCCCGAGCCACCTCAACTGGCTCCTCTCGATGTGGAGGAGCAGCGGTTCTACTCTGAGCTCCTCGCGGATGACCGAGCTTATCACCCTATCTCTAAGGGAGAGCCCAGCCACCCGGCGAAGGAAACCCATTTCGGCCGCTTGTATTCGCGATCTCGTTCTTTCGGTCACTACCCAAAGCTCGTGACCATAGGTGAGGGTAGGAACGTAGATTGACTGGTAAATCAGGAGCTTCGCCTTTCGGCTCAGCTCCTTCTTCACCACGACGGACCGATGCAGGGCCCGCATCACTGCAGACGCCGCACCGATCCGCCGGTCAATCTCCCGCTCCATCCTCCCCCCACTCGTGAACAAGACCCCGTTATTTTCTAGGAAATGTAATAATATGGTGCATTATGTAATAATACCTATTATTGTTGTTTGTTAAACAATGAATTTACACAAGAGTGACTTTTTGTTGTTTTTTATGCAATTTCCCTTCGAGCTATGTAGCCCAATATATCTATGTATGACAGAACATGTTTGGAAACTTGTGGCCAAATTCAAAGCTCTACATCAGGGGTGGGCAATCCTGGTCCTGGAGGGCCGGTGTGGGTGCAGGATTTTGTTCCAACCAAGAAGTAACACACCTGATTCTACTAATGAAGGCCTTGGCAATGGTTCTAGAACCATTGGTTGGAACAAAAGCTTCTTGGTTGGAACAAAATCCTGCACCCACACCGGCCCTCCAGGACCAGGATTGCCCACCCCTGCTCTACATGGTCTGTCACTCAGGCAGGGAGGGGAGGGCAGGCTGTAATCTGATTGGCTGCTGCATCAGTTCTACAAAGATCATGCACTGCTTGCATGCTTAATTGAGACAGCCAACAGAGTTCAACATGATGCCAGGTACGAAAAAACTGTCAAATATTATCTGTGTAATTGAATATATGGAAGTATAAAGACATTTTGCAGTTGATCTAAAGTTATGTAGATATTTTGCCCTTGATAAGAAATTATATGACTGCATTTAAACTTGCATTGTCCAAGTTAGGTCGCCAGCCTATCGTGGGGCACACAAACCATTCACTCACACCTATGGCCAATTTAGAGTCTTTAATTAACCTCAGCATATTTTTGGACTGTGGGAGGAGGGTGGCTAAAACCCATGCAGACACAGGGAGAACATGCAAACTCCACACAGAAAAGTATCTTGAACCTGCAACCTTCTTGCTGTGACGCAACAGCGCTAACCACTGAACCATTGTGTCGGCCAACCTGTAATTAATTAGAATAATTTTCTTAATCAAGTCCCACCCTGAGTAAGTCCTGAGTTTGTCTTGAATCCTGAGTAAGTTTGAGTAAGTCCTTGCTCACGCAAGTGTCTCCCCCTCCTCGCCCCAACCCCAATGCCCCACAATATAAGTGAGTGACAGCCACAGTATAGTTCACACAGATTATAATGTGCAATTACTTGTCCACACATGTAAGTCATTTAAATATGTTTATGCATGTATTTAGAGAATATTTCTGAATTTTCTGACAGCATTCTGTGTGACTTACCTTCCCACCGACTGCCTCACAGGCCAGATCATTAAGCTGCAGAAAGTTTGGCGCTGTTACTGTCTGCACTGCACTGCTCCTCTCTGCCATGTCATCTATCAGCTGAGTTTTCTACTTCTGAAATTTCTTCTGAAGCGTGAACAAAAGTGACCGCTCGTCCCGCTGCAACCTGAAACACTGAATGACAGCTTCTGTCCCACAGGACAGAGTTCATCGGCTGCTTACTCACAGAGCAAGCATCTGTTTATTTACACAGAGTGAGGTGACTGACTCTATGAAGCACACAAACATAATTTCATAGTTCATAGTTTGTTTTCTTTTTTTGTATCTTTGCAGTATGCATAAATAAATTAACTGAGATAATGTTGCATGATTTGGCATCAGCTTATCTTCATGTAATTGTGTTGTTAATGTTGTAAATGTATTGTTTACGGTTTGTAATATAAGTGTGTTTTATTCTGAAAATGGACACCAGGGGGGAAGCAGGTTATGTGAAAACTCAGGGTAAGTTAACTCTTAGATGAGGAATATATGAGGGATATATATATATATATATATGTATATATATATATATATATATATATATATATATATATATATATATATATATATATATATATATATATATATTCCAATCATGAACAACAAGCTAAACCAAAAAAACACTTTATTCATAAAATGTAAAAAGTAGGCTATATAGGCCCGTTTTGTGGCCTTTTTTCTGTTGGCTGAGACAGAACTCAAATGTTATTTATTGCACTGTTGCCTCACAGCAAGAAGGTTGCAAGTTCAAGACCTCCTTGGTCCTGGGTCTGGGACCTTTCTGTGTGGAGTTTGCATGTTCTCCCCGTGTCTGCGTGGGTTTTCACCGGGTACTCCGGCTTCCTTCCACAGTCCAAAAACATGCTCAGGTTAATTGGAGACTCTAAATTCCCCATAGGTGTGAGTGTGTGAGTGAATGGTGCGTGTGCCCCACGATTGGCTGGTGACCAATAGGCTCCAGCAGACCCCTGCGACCCTAATGAGGAATAAGCAGGTATAGAAAATGACTGACTGACTATTCACGGGGGTGGGTAAGCTAAACACCAAGAAAGTTGGGCAAAGTTAGGCAATCAACCTCTCAGACAGATCAACAAGAAAATCGAGCAACATCATCGAGAAGGTGGAGCGTCCAACACCATGTCGTGGTAGAGCCAAAGCTTCTATGCCTTGACATGAGGATGGCAAACAGGGATATCACCGTTGATGAACTCCTACAATACATGAATGGGTCTGCTGTGTTCAGCAAGCTTGACTTAAAGTGGGGCTATCACCAGAGCTCACCGAAGAGTCGAGGGAAATAACAACATTCACCGTGCACAGTGGGACATACCAATACAAGAGACTCATATTCGGGGTCTCATCTGTGAGTGAGCAATACCAGCATGAGGTGGTGGTGGCGCTGGCTGGCATCAAAGGAGTGGCCGACATCTCAGACATCGTCCATGCACCAGACCGTGACATACACCACCAGTGACTAGGTAGTCGCTGGAAAGACTGGAGAAATGCGGCTTGACCCTGAATGGTGAAAAATGTCAGTTCGAGGACAAGTTGGTGTTCATGGGCATTCTACTAGGAAATAGGGCCAACCAGTGAGAGAGTGAGAGGCATGTGAGATGGAGAATGCATCCGAGGTCCGCAGTTTACTGGGTTTGGTGCGACTTTCAGGTGGAGCACATTGCTGTAAAATTCAAGATCACAGATCCTCTGTCATGTCTGCTGGGGAAGAGCACAAAGATCATCATGGAGCAGAGGAATACGTGTGCTTCGTGACTGTGCAGGCGACACCCAGTGCACTGACTACGAGAGAGGTGGAGAGCGCATCTGCAGAGGATGAAGAGCTGATCGAGGTGAGAAAGGCAATTCAGACAGGATGTTTTGAAAAGTGCGCGGCTTATGCATGCCTTGCAAATGAAATGTGTACTATTGGACAGTTAGTGTTGAGGGGGACACAGATTGTCCTTCCACAGGCACTGTGCAACAGAGCTTTAGCACTAGCTTATGAAGGACATTTAAGCATGGTAGTGAAAGGCAAAACAGCATCTGAGGGGGAAGGTGTGGTGTCCAGGAATGTATGAGGCAACAGAAAAGTATGTCAAGTCATGTCACGGATGCCAACTAGTGGCAGGCCCCGATGTACCAGAGCCATTTGTACCCACTGCTCTCCCTGATGGGCCATGGCAGAATGTTGCTACAGATTTATTGGGTCCCTTACCAACTAGATATTCAATCCTCAGTCATAGACTACTACAGCTGGTACTATGAGTACAAGATTATACTGTATGTTCCACTATGGCAGAGAAAGTGATAGACTGTTTAGAGAAGATCTTCAGAGATTCTCAGGCTTCGTTATGAAGTAAATATGTTGGCAAAGAAAAAATGGATATTGTTAGTGAAAACGAATACCCAATACTTGAAGTAGAAAGTACAAAAAAAGTATTTATTCTGAAATGTTTGTCTCATGGATGAAAATGTTCAATCCATGAGATTAATACAGATAAGCTACAGAATATTTTTATGATCAGTGTTGCGTGCGGCCAGGATTCTCTCTCATTGGCTGTGCCTAACCTCTTCTCTTCTCACTCAGGCTGACACACCTGCTGTAGATGACATCACTATTTGCTCCACCTCCTCTATAAAAGCCAGCATGTGCAGTGTCATGGGGGACAGACACTGAACCAGCAGCAGTGCTAACCATGCTCTTTGTTAGCCTTTTGTTTAATTTGTTTGTTACTTTATTTTGACCTGGAGATGGCCAGCAGTTCCAGTTTTCATGTTTAGTTTATGGTTTTGGGGTGTTCTTTTAGGGGAGGGGAGGACCAGCTTCGACGTCCCTATAGGGGGTGGCCTGGGCCTCCCCTCATTTTCTTGCTTTTGGCTGCTCTCTCCAGATCCTCTTGGTTTTTGTTGAGTCTCTGGGTTGGTAAGAAAAGATATAATTTAACACTTTATTGTTTTTGAATATTGACATTATAATTTAACATTCTACTTTTCATTTCACCTTTACCTATTGTGGGGAAGGAAAACATAATAAAATCATTAACACTTGTACTCTGATGTCCCTCCTTTATGTTGTGGTTTCCTGTTTTGAGCCATTATTCATTTTTTTTCATACAATGTTTGGAGACCGCAACAATCAGATTTATGTTGATGTTGTATATTGTATATAAGTATATTGTGTCTTGATGGTATTAAATATTATTTTAATATTAGTAAAAGTTAGTACAAAAGTTAATGGTAAATGGTAAAGTTTTAATCCAAGAAAGAAGGGGATGTCATGTACTGACGATGACATCAGCATGTCTATATGTTAAACCCTCTGGCCCCAGTTGTTGTGTTCACTTCATGTAAGTCAAGATGAAGTAAAGCAAGTGGAAACGTGTGTGATTTAATTTGTTTATTTTTGAAGTCAAAGTGTAAGAGTACTCTTTGTAGTAATACCGCTAGTTTTTTTTTTTTAATCTGCAATCATGTCCGTTGCCATGGTTTCTCATGTTATCAGTGCTCCAGTGATGATGGCTTTTTAAAGCGACTAAACCAATTCAGATCAGCTGTTTTGGAGTTTTACTCAGAATTTTCCAAGTTGTCAATTGCATTCTGCCAAGAAACCAGACAAACATACAGTTTAAATGTAGCTACAGACAAATAGGAAACATACATAAACAAGTACAGATTAAATGAACCTGATACATATATCTAAATACCAATAAATCCAAATGAATTGAGTGATTGATAACGCTAAAAAAGTAAATAATCAGAAACACAAGGACTGGGTCACTGCCCAAATACAAACTACAAACATCTCTCAGTCCTTCACCCAGTTCTCACCCAGAGTTTAAAACAAATTGATCTTTAAAAAAGTGCAGCATAAATGACTTAGTGCAGGCAACAAAAACACAGCAGAGTGAAGTATCCTGTTGATAGTGGATCAACTCCCCAGCTTCTCCAATCAGAGGATGTGGTGTCGGCTGCAGGTTTTGACCATCGTGACTGATTGTTGGAGACTGTGAGTGGACAATGAAAGAAGGCAGACTTTGTACTTGTGGACAATTGAGAGATTGAGAATGAGAACCCTGTTTTTATTGTGCTTATTAAATAACATTTTTGAATTGTTACAGCAGGTGTAAAGAATAACAGGTCCAGAACCAGTATGCAATGTTTGGTGTCTGTGTTTTTAAATTCCTGGCTATAGCATAGTTTTTTAAAATAATATTAATAATAATATTTCCAAAGAAGTGGTTTGTAGCGGTGATAATTAACACAGACTGTCTTAGTAAGTTTTACATTAGATTTGGTCAGTTTTAGAACATGAAGTCATGAAGATGAATTCTGCTTTGAGAGTTTTTTTTGCCACATTTGCCAAAGATTGATAAGAATTATGGACAGATGGTAGAACTACACCCTCTGATGTGTGATTTCTCTGACTCTGACTTGTAAGGCCAGTTTTCACATCACTGATATTCAGTGTTGGGAGTAACACGTTACAAAAGTAACTAATTACTGTAATGCATTACTTTTTGCTTCAACACAGTAGTTTAAGGCATTACAGGGAAAAAAAAATCAGTAATATTAACTCGGAACAATGTCAGTAACGCACGTTACAATGCATTTTTAATCTGGATTCTAGAGGTTTTGTGTTTTGTGTTTTTCGCTGAAATCACCGCAAGATCAGTAGCAGCTAAAAAATCTGCGCAAGCACAGTCACACAGACCGCCCGGATAGAGATAATGTGAACTCCACCATTTTCAACCATGGATGTATAATATAGTCACCACAAAACGCAACCGTCTTAGTGATGGACGCTTTGAGCGGCTTCTTCTGATGTGCGCCACTCTCTCTCCATCTCTCTCTCTCTCTCTCTCACACACACACACACACACACTCAAACACTATACACTCACTGGCCACTTTATTAGGTACACCTGTCCAACTGCTCGTTAACACTTAATTTCTAATCAGCCAATCACATGGCGGCAACTCAGTTAGGCTAGGTTTAGGGTTAGGCTCAGCATTAGGGTATAGGGAACGAAACCATCAGAAATACCCCACCGGATAATTTTGAAGGTGCTGCAGCTCCGAAACCGAAAATCATATCAAAATGGCACCATTTCCTACCCCTCTAGGTAAGAATTTAGGGTTAGGGTTAGGCTAGGGTTAGGGTTAGGCTCAGCGTTAGGGTATTGGGAACGAAACTACCAAGTATACCCCGTACAATGATTTTGAGGTGCTGCAGCTCTGAAACCGAAAATCATATCAAAATGGCACCAATTCCTACACCCCCAGGTAAGAATTTAGGGTTAGGGTTAAGGTTAGGCTAAGGTTAGGGTTAGGCTCAGCGTTAGGGTATAGTGAACGAAACTACCACGTATACCCCGCCCGATGATTTTGAAGGTGCTAGAGCTCCGAAACTGAAAATCATATCAAAATGGCACCAATTCCTACACCCCCAGGTAAGAATTTAGGGTTAGGGTTAGGGTTAGGCTAGGGTGAGGGTTAGGCTCAGCGTTAGGGTATAGGGAACAAAACTACCAGGTATACCCCGCCCGATGATTTTGAAGGTGCTAGAGCTCCGAAACTGAAAATCATATCAAAATAGCTCCAATTCCTACCCCCCCAGGTAAGAATTTAGGGTTAGGGTTAGGGTTAGGGTTAGGCTAGGGTTAGGGTTAGGCTCAGCGTTAGGGTATAGGGAACGAAACTACCAGGTATACCCCGCCGATGATTTTGAAGGTGCTAGAGCTCCGAAACTGAAAATCATATCAAAATGGCACCAATTCCTACCCCCCCAGGTAAGAATTTAGGGTTAGGGTTAGGGTTAGGCTAGGGTTAGGGTTAGGCTCAGCGTTAGGGTATAGGGAACAAAACTACCAGTTATACCCCGCCGATGATTTTGAAGGTGCTAGAGCTCCGAAACTGAAAATCATATCAAAATGGCACCAATTCCTACCCCCCCCCCAGGTAAGAATTAAGGGTTAGGGTTAGGCTAGGGTTAGGGTTAGGCTAGGGTTAGGGTTAGGGTTAGGCTCAGCGTCAGGGTATAGGGAACAAAACTACCAGGTATACCCCGCCGGATGATTTTGAAGGTGCTAGAGCTCCGAAAGTGAAAATCATATCAAAATGGCACCAATTCCTACCCCCCCAGGTAAGAATTTAGGGTTAGGGTTAGGCTAGGGTTAGGGTTAGGCTCAGCGTTAGGGTATAGGGAACGAAACTACCAGTTATACCCTGCCGATGATTTTGAAGGTGCTAGAGCTCCGAAACTGAAAATCATATCAAAATGGCACCAATTCCTACCCCCCCAGGTAAGAATTAAGGGTTAGGGTTAGGGTTAGGCTAGGGTTAGGGTTAGGCTCAGCGTTAGGGTATAGGGAACGAAACTAACAGGTATACCCCGCCCGATGATTTTGAAGGTGCTAGAACTCCGAAACTGAAAATCATATCAAAATGGCACCAATTCCTACCCCCCCCAGGTAAGAATTTAGGGTTAGGGTTAGGGTTAGGCTAGGGTTAGGGTTAGGGTTAGGCTAGGGTTAGGGTTAGGGTTAGGCTCAGCATCAGGGTATAGGGAACAAAACTACCAGGTATACCCCGCCGGATGATTTTGAAGGTGCTAGAGCTCCGAAAGTGAAAATCATATCAAAATGGCACCAATTCCTACCCCCCCAGGTAAGAATTTAGGGTTAGGGTTAGGCTAGGGTTAGGGTTAGGCTAGGGTTAGGGTTAGGCTCAGCGTTAGGGTATAGGGAACGAAACTACCAGTTATACCCCGCCGATGATTTTGAAGGTGCTAGAGCTCCGAAACTGAAAATCATATCAAAATGGCACCAATTCCTACCCCCCCAGGTAAGAATTAAGGGTTAGGGTTAGGGTTAGGCTAGGGTTAGGGTTAGGCTCAGCGTTAGGGTATAGGGAACGAAACTAACAGGTATACCCCGCCCGATGATTTTGAAGGTGCTAGAACTCCGAAACTGAAAATCATATCAAAATGGCACCAATTCCTACCCCCCCAGGTAAGAATTTAGGGTTAGGGTTAGGGTTAGGCTAGGGTGAGGGTTAGGCTCAGCGTTAGGGTATAGGGAACAAAACTACCAGGTATACCCCGCCCGATGATTTTGAAGGTGCTAGAGCTCCGAAACTGAAAATCATATCAAAATAGCTCCAATTCCTACCCCCCCAGGTAAGAATTTAGGGTTAGGGTTAGGGTTAGGGTTAGGCTAGGGTTAGGGTTAGGCTCAGCGTTAGGGTATAGGGAACGAAACTACCAGGTATACCCCGCCGATGATTTTGAAGGTGCTAGAGCTCCGAAACTGAAAATCATATCAAAATGGCACCAATTCCTACCCCCCCAGGTAAGAATTTAGGGTTAGGGTTAGGGTTAGGCTAGGGTTAGGGTTAGGCTCAGCGTTAGGGTATAGGGAACAAAACTACCAGTTATACCCCGCCGATGATTTTGAAGGTGCTAGAGCTCCGAAACTGAAAATCATATCAAAATGGCACCAATTCCTACCCCCCCCCCCAGGTAAGAATTAAGGGTTAGGGTTAGGCTAGGGTTAGGGTTAGGCTAGGGTTAGGGTTAGGGTTAGGCTCAGCGTCAGGGTATAGGGAACAAAACTACCAGGTATACCCCGCCGGATGATTTTGAAGGTGCTAGAGCTCCGAAAGTGAAAATCATATCAAAATGGCACCAATTCCTACCCCCCCAGGTAAGAATTTAGGGTTAGGGTTAGGCTAGGGTTAGGGTTAGGCTCAGCGTTAGGGTATAGGGAACGAAACTACCAGTTATACCCTGCCGATGATTTTGAAGGTGCTAGAGCTCCGAAACTGAAAATCATATCAAAATGGCACCAATTCCTACCCCCCCAGGTAAGAATTAAGGGTTAGGGTTAGGGTTAGGCTAGGGTTAGGGTTAGGCTCAGCGTTAGGGTATAGGGAACGAAACTAACAGGTATACCCCGCCCGATGATTTTGAAGGTGCTAGAACTCCGAAACTGAAAATCATATCAAAATGGCACCAATTCCTACCCCCCCCAGGTAAGAATTTAGGGTTAGGGTTAGGGTTAGGCTAGGGTTAGGGTTAGGGTTAGGCTAGGGTTAGGGTTAGGGTTAGGCTCAGCATCAGGGTATAGGGAACAAAACTACCAGGTATACCCCGCCGGATGATTTTGAAGGTGCTAGAGCTCCGAAAGTGAAAATCATATCAAAATGGCACCAATTCCTACCCCCCCAGGTAAGAATTTAGGGTTAGGGTTAGGCTAGGGTTAGGGTTAGGCTCAGCGTTAGGGTATAGGGAACGAAACTACCAGTTATACCCCGCCGATGATTTTGAAGGTGCTAGAGCTCCGAAACTGAAAATCATATCAAAATGGCACCAATTCCTACCCCCCCAGGTAAGAATTAAGGGTTAGGGTTAGGGTTAGGCTAGGGTTAGGGTTAGGCTCAGCGTTAGGGTATAGGGAACGAAACTAACAGGTATACCCCGCCCGATGATTTTGAAGGTGCTAGAACTCCGAAACTGAAAATCATATCAAAATGGCACCAATTCCTACCCCCCCAGGTAAGAATTTAGGGTTAGGGTTAGGCTAGGGTTAGGGTTAGGCTCAGCACTAGGGTATAGGGAACGAAACTACCAGGTATACCCCGCCCGATGATTTTGAAGGTGCTAGAGCTCCGAAACTGAAAATCATATCAAAATGGCACCAATTCCTACCCCCCCAGGTAAGAATTTAGGGTTAGGGTTAGGGTTAGGGTTAGGCTAGGGTTAGGGTTAGGCTCAGCGTTAGGGTATAGGGAACGAAACTACCAGGTATACCCCGCCCGATGATTTTGAAGGTGCTAGAGCTCCAAAACTGAAAATCATATCAGAATGGCACCAATTCCTACCCCCCCAGGTAAGAATTTAGGGTTTAGGGTCTAGGGAATTTAGGGCTAACCCTAACCCTAACTAGGTGTCATGAAATCAGATGTAGTCACTGACGTATCAATTGAGGCTGTGCACTGACCCCAATCAACTTTTTTCGCGGGCGCTCTTTTTGAACGCTGCTTAGACCGTGCAGGTACTGACGCGGCACAGAGACCGACCTTGCTCGCATCATTTTTTCTTTTATCACAGTCTAACAAGACATGGCAATTCCTCTTCCAATGGCCCCGACCAAAACAATAATTACAATCCTTTTCAGGATCAAACCCAGGTGGCTTCCCAGGTAATACATTACTATTGGTATTGGCATCCACTCTAACACCGCTAGGACGGACCCCCCTGCGATTTGCGTTAAACACACAAGATGTAATTTTATGCGTTAGAGAGAAATTATCAGCTAGAATTGCCGCTTCAGATGGAATGTTTGTCTTATTTTCGTTAAGATAAGTGGTAATTATATCAGGCAAAGTATTTTTAAACTTTAAATTACAGAGCCCTTCAAATGAATTAACATTTTCGGCCGTAAGCCTACGGTGGAAAAAACTAGACAAGTCTCCGACCCACTCTGAATAAGTCTGCTTGTCAGATTTTTTCCAAGATCTAAAACGCTGTCTATACGCCTCAGGTATGAACTCGTAAGATTTCAACACTGCATTTTTAACAGATTGGTACGCTTTTCTCTCTGACGCAGGCAAGGCAACAAATGCCTGTTGCCCAGGGCCAATCAACAAAGTTTGCAACAGTAAGGTTTTATCATCATCACTCCATCTTTGTTCCGAGGTGATGTTTTCAAATAAGGAAAAAAAGACATCTGGATCACATTCATTAAACTTAGGGAGAAACTTTATCATGCTGGCCAATGACTGGGGAGTGGACGCAGCATTGCAGAGTTTACCCTCTGCTACCAGCTGCAGTCTTGTGCGCTCAACCTCCCATTGTTGTTCAGCCTGCTTCAGCCTCTCCGCTTCCAATTCCCGTTCCTTATCTTTCTCCAAACCTGCCTGCCTAAGGCTCTCAATCTCAAACTCACGTTCCTTTTCTTTCTCCAAACTTTTCATTTCAGCCTCCAATTTTATTTGCTTCATCTTAAACTCATGCTGCAGTTGTAATATTTGTACTTGCTGGTCATATGACAAAGACGAACTTGCCAGCGGAGTCTGATCACTAGAGCCGGAGTCACTCATTTTCGAGTATCCGCTGGACCTGCTAGGAAGCACCTGCATCTGTACTAACCTAGCGCGGACCTCCCGAACTAAATCCTCCTTTTTTAACACAGTCTTTGGCAACTGAATGTCATAATGATCAGCCACACTAATCAACTGATCTTTAGTCAGTGCCGCAAACAAAATCTCGGAAGGAGATTCCAAAAACTTTTCGAGAGTGCTCATCTTCCCGCAAAAGTCCACAAACAAATACCAATACATAAAAAAACACGTGGCCACAACCACTCAAATTCAAATGACTTAAACAGATACCAAAGCTGGCTCCCAAACAAAAGTAAGCTACTTATCCAATTAATAAATCAAGATAATGCAAACGTTTTATCGGGCGAAGTGCAAATGTTTTACTGGGCAAAGTGGACAGCCACTCGCACGACAGGATGACAACGGAGTTTCCCTCTAAACATTTACCCCCCATTAACTAACCTATCTTCACACTGAGCCCCAGAGCAAGGATCATTTACTCACCGTTACCTGTTGGAGCTGCTTTCCAAGGCGGTGCCCTCGCCCAGGCTTCAGTGACGCAGCAGCTAACCCAAACGCCAATGCGTTCTAATTGGAGAAATAAACAGCTCCGCAATACGTCATCCAGCAGTGCAAGCACAACACACTTTCGCCACTCCAACCCAACAATCAAGAGGAAAAAATGCACTCAAATTCCAAAACAATTTACTATCAAAAAATATATAATCACAGGGAAAACAATACCTAATTCTAATTATCCTAAGACAATTTTAACCTGAATTGTCAAAACGATGCAACTCCCAAAGGTGATAAACCAATTCTAAACAAATTAAATATAATAATAAATAATAATAATAAATAATCAAGTTTTGGCACAAGACCCCATATGTTATGACCACTTGGCTCAAGGTAGGCACAACACAAAGGGAGACCACACAGTTGTATTAAGGTTAACCAGTTTTATTTAATATATAAATTCTAGGGGAAAATA
Organism: Lepturacanthus savala; assembly: GCA_030544235.1. Classification (NCBI taxonomy): domain Eukaryota; kingdom Metazoa; phylum Chordata; class Actinopteri; order Scombriformes; family Trichiuridae; genus Lepturacanthus; species Lepturacanthus savala. The sequence goes on along the minus strand of CM060477.1, from coordinate 24,574,882 downwards.
AAGAAGAATAAAAGAAAGAAAAGAGCTCGCGTCAGCTGATGCAGGGCCTCCACAAAGGAAGACATCCAACACCACCAAACCTCCCAAGCCAGCAGCCAGAGAGTGAATGCCAACTTTGGGCCCATATTTGAACTTCCCGGCCCTGTCTAGCACAGGTGTTGTAGTACTAGACAGCTCCCCCTTTGGTTTGGAGGGAGAGAAACGGCCAAGCTCAAATTTATTGTTCAAAAGGAGAAGTGCGCACCCCCAGCATGGCAACGCTGGGCATGACACAAGCAAATGCCCGTATGAGTCGATGGCCAAGGATGTCCACTTGCTCCTCATTTATCAGTGTTATTATGCACTTTTAAACTTTTAAAAAACTTTGTTTTATTGTATTTAGTGTAGAACATGGAAATGTTGTGATATAGATGTAAATGTGGAATATTTCCAAATTTCAATCTGTCAACAAGCAGCATTTGACGGGCCCTCGCCATGCGACCGCCATGCTATGCCACCGCCCTGCTATGCCACCGCCCTGCTATGCCACCGCCCTGCTATGCCATCGCCCTGCTATGCCACCGCCATCCCACGCCACCGCCCTGCTATGCCACCGACCTGCTATGCCACCGCCCCCCGCGCCATTGCCCCCTCTCCGTGCCACCACCGAAGTAGCGTGTGCATTGTGCTCAGACCGAGGAAGGTGAAAAAAAATAGCCGGCTGAAACAGAAAACTGCCATGCCACACTCATCCAGCAGGTGGCACTGTCGGCGTAACTGTGCTTGGGTGTCTACGTTCAGCGGTAGTCTCTCATCACACATGTAAATTTTGGAGCAGATCGTGCAATGAACCACAAAGTTATTTGATGTTAACGGTATGACCACCAGGGGGCAGCAGCACAGTATCCTAACCTAGGGTGGAGCGCAGAGGGACCCATCCTGATCACATGTGTGAAGTTTGAGGCAGATCGGTTTATGTGGGACGGAGTTATGACAAGTTAACTGTGTCCACCAGGGGGCAGCAGACTTCCTGTTTGACATAGACCATTGGTGCCAAAGACTTTTATGTTTGTCTGGACAAGATACACGTGTGTACCGAATTTCATGTTTCTACGCTAAAAGAAACCCTATGGAGAGGGGCTATTGAATATTTATAGGGGGCGCTATAGAGGCATTTAGCCCTGCCCATGTGGGTTGTCCATATCAGATCAAAGAGCCTGCCCCCCTTGACCTGTGATTCCATTTTCATGATAATAAATGATCAATAAAGCCATCAAAAAGCCAAACGTATTTTCATGGCGAGTAATCATCGCCGCCACACGGACGCCATAGGGTGTGGCCTTACAGCGTTCATCATATATCTTCACCAATGTGTTCTACATGTTTTAGAGGTGGAATGAAGTTGCTGAGTTCAACGATGTGTCTTCAGTACATATTAAAGTAAAAAAAGTCACTTCCTGTTACCACTAGGGGGCACCACATATTACGTGGGTAACCATGATGTCAAAACACTCGGGTCGGAGCCATGGTCACGTCCAGCCAGTTTGAAGCTGATAGAGTAAAGTATGTGGGCGTGACAGCCATTCGAAGTCAGATGGCGAGGTCTGAAGCGATGACCAAAAAAGGCGGGGCCGCCACGGCCAGACCGTAAAACTTAGGAAAAAGCTTTCAAAAACTTAGAATCATACATGCCTTGAGAGCATTATGGCCCAGTTTGAGGTTGATACCTTGTAATCTCTAGGAGGAAATAGATCAGATGCGAGGTGTGGAAATGGGCAAAATCGGCCTTTTGGCGAAATTTCAAATCAAGATGGCCGACTTCCTGTTATGATTTCAGCATGTCGTCAAGAGGCTTTTTGGTGCGTCTTGGGATGGTGAAGGTGTGTGCCGAATTTTGTGACGATTGGGAAAACTAAACCCAATGTGGAGGCGGTTTTGAAAATTTCCAGGGGGCGCTGTAGAGGCATTTTTGTGCGTCCATGCTGGAGACCTATAGAATACGTAAATTTTCACGACTCCTGATGCGCATGCCGATTTTGGTGAGTTTTTAGCTATGGGAAAGGCCTCAAAAAGGCAATTCATTTCGTACGAGAAGAATAATAATAATCAAAGCAGATCCAATAGGTCCCTCGCGGAGTGCTGCGCAGTCGCTGGCTCGGGCCCTAATAAGAATCAAAGCAGTTTCAATAGGTGCCTCGCGGACTGCTGCGCAGTCGCTGGCTCGGGCCCTAATTATATAGAAATTGGAATTTGGAACATGAACAATGTACATACATTTTAGCACATGTGAACAGTTCAATGTTACTTTTGGTTTTATGCTATTTGCAATTTATAAAAAGAAAATGTATTGCAGCCAAGCGGCTAGTATCCATCCCTTGTCGCAATGGCAGGAGTGTGTAAGAGACGGGAGAACGGAAAAATAAATCAAGGCAAGCACAAGTATATTGGAGAATAAAGCATGCCATAATGTATCTGCTTGGCTCATTAGGGCCTTTATAACACGATGTGGGGTTTGGGGCTCTATGGCCGAGTATGACAGAGCTGGCTTTTGTCCTGACTACAAAGCAGGAAGGCCTCAATGGGTCTGTGTCCCATGGGAGACATTTGGCCACACAGTGATAGAGACTTGCATCTACCTCTGGCCCAAACCTGCATTCCCCCTGTGTCACGTTGGTCCCAAGATTAAAATGTGGAATCACTACTTTAGCTGCAGTCTTTTGGGGCCATTTGCCCATAGGGTGAGATAGAGTCTGGGAACCCCCTCTGGCTGAGACCTGCCACCCCACTGATGGAGCGTGTCATTTTAAGTCCTGCTGGCCACACTGGAGGGTGCTCAGTTGTTCTAGCCCTCTATAGATAGATTAGAAATCGGAATCATTTCCAGATTATAAACAACGAAATCTGGACACTTCCCATGATGCTTGAACATAAGACAGAGGTCACAGGTCAAAATCAGCAATATTTCAAAGACCGCATGGTGAGTGAGATTTAGCTCTCTCGTTTTATGGATTTTTCTTTATTCTTTTTAAGAAAAATCGATTCTTGTTGTTACAAAGGACCCCCAACCACTCTGATTGTTAGAGGTGATGGATGGAGGGACCAGAATGAGTCCAGTGGAGCTGTGTGACTGTGATGACCTGGCTACAGCTTTGGTGCTGGATCCTTTGTTGGGTTTCAACACCCTTAAAATGAATATCACTCCTTCACCAGAGGTCCAGTTTGTGGTACTCTCAAAGACATGCTGCTGAGCTTTCAGTTAACTCAGGATTTCAGTGGGACATTTGATGCACTGACAACAGTCATATTGCATGATTATTTTAATTCTATGGGAAGCCATCGTTGGGACCTTCTGAGGCATCATGTGTATCGCTACCTTAAGGCCTTCCAGTCGAACAGCGGTTTCAGGATAGAGTCCACTGACAGATACTGAGACCAATGGAGAAAAGGTGACCTCAACAAGAAATTGGGATGTTGGAAAGCGTGTGGAGGGCCTGCTTGGATGCTTGGCAGAGATGAGTCCCACCGACAGCTCAATAATTAAAGATGGGGTCAATGACTTTAGCATAATTTATTCTTTGCACAAACGGTGCAATCAGCTTTTGCTTGAGCCTGTGAGATTTATCAACCATGACTGCAGTCAAGTATGTATCTCAGAAGAGTTTTGTATATGTTGAGGTGATCAGACCGATCTCACCTGGTGAGGAGTTCACATGTTTTTATGGTGACAACTTTTTTGGGAAGGGAAATGAGAATTGTGAACGCCTTACCTGTGAAAAAAATGGAACAGGTCACTTTAAAAATGGACAGAAGAAGCCTCATTGTGAAGAAGAGAAGAGTGCCCAGAGGAAAAAAAAAGAAAAAAAGATAGAAAGTAAGAAGAGAAGAAGAGAGTCCAGAGCACCAGAGAGGCAGCAAGGACTTACAACCCATGCAGCTCGGGGTAACGGAGGGTTGAGTGAAATGTTTTAAATGTTTAAATTTAACTTTTGAATTATCTTATTTAATTTTTTTTTTTTTTTTTTTTTTTTTACCTCTTTCCAGTTTATTGTTAATAATTGATTGATAATTTTTTATCAATCAATTATTAACAATAATATGGAAAGAGGTAAAAAAAAAAAATTAAATAAGATAATTGGTCATGGGAGATTTTGACTTCTGAAAGAGAGATATACTGGAAAACATGATTAGGGTTTAGGGTTAGGTTGTTAGGGCCTGCAACAAAAAAAAAAATATTATTGTTTGAATATGCTCAGTTTTCCAACTTTTACGTTAACATTATGACCACATATTCTTCTTAAACTCCTTTAAAATCACAGGTTTCAGGGGAAAGAAGGAAAGACAGACAGAAGGAAAGAAGAGTAGAGTGTCTGGAGCAGCAGAGAATCAGCCAGGACGCACAGCTTGTACAGCTCAGGGTAAACTAAATTGTTTTAAGTGTTTTTTTAAGTGACATATTATAGAATATATCAGGATCACATGAAGAAAAAAAGGAGTAAAACATATAAATACACATTTAAACTACTCAGGAGTTTCAGGGGGAAAATGATGACTAATAAAATTATTATTTTTAGTTTTTTTAAATGTCTAAATCGTTGAATTATTAAATGTATCGGTTTCAGAATCAACAGAATCTTCTGGAAGGACTGACGTCATCATCCAGTATAGACAGCGGCCGTCTTGTTCTCTTCCCTTGACTCTCAGCTCCACTCAGAGAACAAAGGACTTTGCTGCTGCTCCGCTGTTTATTGGACTATTTGACGGATTTCGATGAAAATCTGATTTTTTGTGGATTATTTCATCGTTTCCTTGGATCCCAGACGCCCGTGACTCCCTTGGACCGCCTTCAACAGATAAGATAGACTTTTCTGAGTAAATGACTGTTTTCTTTGCCTTGTCATCCTGTTAGCATTAGCCTGCTAGCTACTTCGCCTGAGTGCTTCTGACATAGCTGCTGTTAGTTTTAGTATTTAAATGGTTTTATGTCCGTGTGGGAGTCTTTCTCCAAGACGAAAAGTTATATTTCATGGATGTCAGGATATGTCAGGATTTGCTTTTTGGTCGTTTTTTACCGTGTGATGTTGATGTGTGATGTTAGCATAAAGGCTGTTGTTAGCCCTGTGTGTGTGTGTGTGTGTGTGTGTTCGCTCCTGTTACTTGACTAATATGACTTGGTGTGTGTTCCTGTGTGAGGTAAATGTATATTTTTGACAGGATTCGTTTTGTTTTTTTCCCGTCTAAAGTATTGTGGTTATTGTTAGCATTAGCGCCGTTAGACCGCTAGATTGTTAGCCCTTTATTTGTGTGAGACATAACTACTGTTACTGTGTTTGTGAGAAAATCTGCATTTCATAGAATGACCGTTTGAATGGAGCGAACGTTTTTCAGTTAGTTTAACTACATCGGCGTGGTAAAGTTGGTTTCATATTACACATTCGCTTGTTTTTTTCTGTTTTAACTTATTAGCTTCATCAACACTGTACCAATTCCATCCAGGTTAGTATTATTTTGTAGATATGAGTAAGTCAGACATTTCACAAGTCTCATTAACCCACCAACCTCAGCGATTGTGGTGAATATTTAAAATAACATCGATGAATATCTTTCCAGCAGCCTGCATCAGCTGGAGCGTTTAGGGACCGTCGGTAAATTACTGCGGTGAAGCCAGCCAACACGGAGAGGCTTGAGGAAATCAGTGCCAAAAATGCTAGAGCAGCATGGACCAACTTCCGGTTTTCAAAATAAACCGTGTACATTTTTAAAAAATGTATTAAATTAAGAAATTAAATTTTGATCTTAATAGTTGTATCTTAATAAAACCTTGAAATTCTATGATATGATACACTTTGAGTCATAAAGTCACATGACATGGAAACTACTGATAAAATATGTTAATATTTACTGTTTAAACAAAGTAATGAAAATATTTACTGTGTGCGAATAGAATAAAAATAAGCCCTAACATCTTCAGTCACTCATGTCAAATATTGGAAAAACATGTATCCATTCAACATTCAACAACTATTTCTGTTTTATTTTGAAATAGCGCTCCTGAATTTGAACCCTTTTTAACCTGTCTACTTCTCAGCTATTCTTGAGGTTGATATTTATTTTTCACAAGCATTATTTTATAGACAATTATATGAAAACCTAAAAAAACTACCTACTAGACAATAAGTATTAAACATTATTAATATTATTAACTCTCTGGAATTTTAAACTACAAATACAATTCTACTTCTCATCTGTTTTAAGGCCAATATTTACCTTTCACAAAGCATTATCTCTCAGAAAATCATGTGTAAAATATACAAGAAAAGATAAGCATCCACAAGCATTATTTACCCAAAAAGTCATTTTTTTTGAAAAACAATACTATCTATCAAACCTTATTAATGACTATTTGTTTTATTTTGAAATAGCTCTGAACTTTTAACCTACAAACATGATTCTACTTCTCATCTGTTTATAAGGTCTATTTATCTTTCACAAGCATTATTTACCCAAAAAGTAATTTGAAAATTTTTTGAAAACCGATACTATCCATTAAACCTTATGAATGACTATTTCTGGTTTATTTTGAAATGGCTCCTTGGAATTTTAACCTATGAACATGATTCTACTTATCTGTTTATAAGGTCTATATTTATCTTTCACAAGCATTATTTACTGAAAAACTCCTTTTCATTTTTGAAAACCAATACTATCCATTAAACCTTAATGACTATTCCTGTTTTATTTTGAAATAGCTCTCTGGAATTTTAACCTACAAACATGATTCCACTTCTCATCTGTTTTTAGGTCTACATTCATCTTTCACAAGCATTATATCTCAGAAAATGATTTAAAAATATTTCATAACCAATTAATATTCTCATCAATCAGCTTCTCATCTGTTTAGATTTTATTACATCATAAACATTTAACGTTTAATAGAAAAAAGAATTATGAATGAACAGTCAATGAACAGTATTTTTTAATGCTTCTTGACAATACTTTTCATCATCAGTCATCTTTGTTTTACTGACACATCAAGTCAACAGAGACCACATTGCCATTTTGATGAAGATGATTTTTTTCCCTCTTCCCACTCTTCATCTGACATTGCCACACAATATGGGTGAAACCATCTGCTGCACTTTGTACATTCAATCTGAAATATATTTTTAAAAAATCACAAACAACAGTATTGGACTATATTCTCTTGAATTTGTCATTATCATACTGACAGTTGTATCAAATGTGATTTGAAAATGCCTCCCAAAAATAGTATACATTTTGCAAAAATAAAAATCTGATTTCACTCTTCAGGCTTCAAAAGAACCATCCAGTTCCAATCTGGATTGGCTAAAAATCAGATTTGGGCTCGCAGTCTGCACACAGCCTGCAAGTCATTTAGACAAGTCATTTAGACTGCAAATTTATTTTGAAAAAATGAGCAACGTTAAAATGTTTTATTTCATTAGATTTCTGTTGCTTTACATATGTCATTGAGTATGATTGATACGATTGGATAAGATACTTACAGATGCATTTGATAGACATTTGTATCATCCACTAAACAGTTCTGGGCATTCATAAACCCTGCCTCCAATACGAAAAAAATGAACGTGTGGTTCTCAGACCAAATCACAGTCTCCATTGAGATGAGGTCTCGTCTTAACCTGGCTATCTTTACACTGCTACTCGGCATCATTTGAATATCCAACTTCTTTTAATATGTTAATTTTTTTAAGTATAATACTCACCCATTTTGTAGTACACTGTCTTTCAGGATACTCCAGGCCACAACTGGAACAATGATCTTTTTTCCCTGAAGACTGAAATATTTAAATTATCCCACAGCTGATTTAAGAATTGGGAAGTAATATGAAAATCAATACAGGTCTATAAGTCATTCTTTTTTACATTTAGACATATAATCTATAACCACCTTATAACCACCTTAAAGTTGAATCAATTATGGTGGCTGGATGCAGTATAAATCATTGATCAGAAGGAGTAGAATAAGTCTACTAAGCAGAGCAATGCAGAATGGTTTCGGCCATGTTTATCCGGAGATCTTTCAAGGCTTTCCGTGTTCCAGGTATGGCTATGTTCTGGGGGACAAGAGGAAAAGCCTCCACCACATCAGCCATCTGTTTTGTCATTAAAATACAGAGTAGACTATAAATGTCACTGTCATATACTCTGCTAGTACTGTACTATAGTGTAGGTCTTGAGTCTCTTCACTTTAATGGCAACTGGAAAAAAACACAATATGGAAACACCCCAAGACACTAAGGCCATTTGATGGGCTTGTCAAAATGGTGGCAACACAAAATAATGCTTAACATTATCAAATGCTAGTCACTTTTAGATGATATGTTAAAGGTTATCATGTCAAAAAGTAATCACATTCCCTCATATTCAGATCATGTTCAGACAATATTCAGACAATGCAAAAGCTCACCATCACAAAAACACCACAGCTGAAGCCATCTTTTTGGATGCTGTGGTTTATTGCAGCTAGCTGCCACTTGATACCCAGCCAGCCAGTCTTCTGATGCCGGATTTATCGCATCTTGAAGTACTGCCTGTAGTGAGTGTTAACAATTTTAACAGAAATGTAGCCCTTTTGTTATAGTATCATATTTTGTGAAAAAATGATTACTTACCAATTTGATATAATTTGCTCGAAAATAATAACAAAAAATAAAAAAAACATTATGCAATTGTGCACACAGTTGTCTGACATTATGTGTTAGGTATCAATCTACTGTCCATTTAAATTGCCAGACCCTACTACACCCTACCGAAACCGTGATGTAGATTCATTTGAGTCTTTGTCCTCAGTCTGACCCATGGGATCCATGATGTACACATTTTTGTTTGACTTGTGCAGATACTAAAAAGGAAAAGTTATGTGCCAATAACATTTTTCTATTCCTTTATCATTTAATTTGATGTAGAGAGTAGGCATTTTTTAAGAACACTTACCAGGAATTGGTAGTTTCCAGTGGTTGTTTCCAACATTTATGGCCCCTATAATTCCGTCATAGTTGTCAAAGTCAACCTCTAAGAATAATTGCAAATATGAGCAATTTTAAGGAAAGGTTTCATATTTCAGTGTAATATGTTTTCATTATGCAAATTTAGAATATAGCCCTTTCGCAATGAGTGATTAGTCATGGCAGACCATGCTCCAAACACTATTACTCCAGCTGAGTAATGGTTTATGAGATATATTCTTCTCCCCAAACCGTTTGTGTTCAGGATGGCTCTGAGGTAGCATTTAATTGTCCGAAAAATTGGTAATTTTATAAATGCTTTCTCTGGTAACTTCATAAACTTCATGAATGCAAACATGATATATTTGTTTTGTAATAAATATTTACCTTGCCCAGCAGCCACTTGTGTGGTGCTAGAGAATTGATTTCAGTCTGCCGAAGTATGCACGGGTTAGTCTTGTCAATGACGGCAACAACTTCACTGTCCCCTTTACTCCAAATTTCTTTCTGTTAATTAAGGACAAGCATGCATGTTATTATCAAAGCATGAGACAGAATATTTTTCTTTACATAGACTATTAATTTTGTGTGATTAAAGCAAAGTAAAAACTGATGATACTTTTCGAAAACAGAAAATTGAGAGCTCAGTTGTGACAACTTGTAGTGCTGGGTTGGGATAACAGAAGTCTTTGTCTTTGAGTGCACATTAGTGCACACACAGTAACATTAAAAAAAAGTGCTGGTTAACGTGAATTTAATTGTCATTCATCACCTTCATGTGGAATTAAATGATTGACTACGGATATTTGTGATAAACATTTCTACAATGGGACTATTGAATTTTATTTTTCATGTGTTTTTGTTTGACAAATAGACACATACCAGTTTAGCTGTTGTTGAAGTGGTGATTTGGTCTCCCCCTTTTTGTTGGCCATTTTTAGCTACCAATATCTATTATAGTTAAGAAATATGTCTGATTAAGTCAAAATGTGAGGGGGGATAAGATACAACTTTACTTGATTTCTTTGGTAGGTTTCCTCAGGGAAATTGAAGCTTCATCAAACACAACACAAATTAAGACAATAGAAGACCAGTATAACACCCTAAATACCCAACTTTAGGATATTGCACATGGTTCTTGAATAAATAAATCGATTGCACATGGTTATGAAGACCCAACTTGTCTGTTTATACAGTAGGTATGAATAATAAATGTGATCCATTAAAAATGAAAAATGAGTTTAAAAAGATAATTTCTGTCAAAGAGAATCAATCAAATACCATGTGAAACATTTACACAGGAATAATACATGTGATAAAGTAATGTCAACTTATTTCTCTAAAATGTCCATATTTGAAAAACAGAAATCAAATCTCTGTATCTGGTCTCCTTCCTTCTGCCCATCTTTGGCTGTGTGTAATTTAAAATGAAGTTAGTATGAAATAGGCTTATCCTAAATTTATTTAGATTTTCATTAAGTTGTACATAGATCAGTCTTAGAAAAATTTGTTAAAATACCTGTTAAAATACCTGCCCAGTGTCTTCTGTCTGATGAGAACCATGTGTTAATATCTGAAGACCCTTTATAAAATAAAAACAAAATAAATCAGGATATTTAATTACAAGAAAAATATTTTAGACAAAGTAGTTTCAACATTTCACTTAATAGTCACATACCTTTTTATTAGCCTTTAATTGTTGTCTTTGCATGTTGTTTCATTCCCATAGGAGTTGGGATCTTGTGGGGAGGGTGGAAATATTTGGTTCTTTTAGAAGCTCCCTGCACACTACGTTTTCCCCATTGTTCTTCAGCATGCTCCAGACGCTCCTTTTTCTCCTTCAATTGCCTGTCTAACAGTTCCTGATTGAGGCCATACTGCAGGACATGTTCTTTGTAGTGGCCATGCAAAGAGTTATGCAGCTTTCAGATGAAACCACCAGGCCTGAGGAAGCATTCCTTGTTTAGAATCTGGTTCTTATAGAAAACCAGTTCTCAACATGGCAGTTAGTCATCCTTGCTTGGGTGTCTGATATACCAACATCACTTGAATCTGCATCTCTTGCATATCTGAATACATCCCCCAACATAAGGCCTGACCAAAGTGGGGAAAATCCCCATGTAATCCTGCAGTAACACCTTGATGATATCAGGACAGTTGTAAGGGTTCTCTTCACAATTTTCATTCACCTGTGGCACATTGGTCTGGTCACTTTTCAGGACTCCCTCAAAAAGATGCCTAAAGGATGAATTGGCAAGAACTGTCTTGGCTCTTTTGGGTGGCTCAGGTTGTGTTTTGATTTGAGTGCTGGAATCATTGAAGTTTGTTTTGCTCTTGATGCAGCCTTTGATGAACTCCAAGCTTTCTTTAACTTCCTTTGTGGAGAACCTACTTCCAAAAATCCTTCCCATGTGGCCAAAAAAATTGGACTGCAGGATTCAGGCTGTTGCTGTTAATCAGATGTGCCCCACAATGGTTACCAAATTCCTTGCTAACCACTGTGCCTTTGTCTTTAGTTTTTCTTGAAAAGAAAACTGAGACGGCCTTCAGAATATGTGCTGAGCACAGGTGTAGCACAGTGATGCCCTTTAGCTCTTTTCTGGTAAAAGAGCCTTGGGTGAGTTCCCACAGCATCTCAAGGTACCCTAAAATACCCTGATGGTGGAAGACCAGCAAAACTCCTTGCATTAGGGCCCAGCTGTAATCTGTTTCCACTTGCCTTACTTTAATGGCAGTGATTTTTCTGACTTTTGTCAAAAATTTCATTAGCCAGAATGACAAGTTGGCCACAATGTGATCATTGGTGACCATTTCGCTGACCGGAAGTGGTGGTTTATTTTTACCTTCACCTGACAAGCATAGGGCATAATACAGAACCCTCTTGGGTTGGTTCGGGAGCCGGCGCACAACACCACCTGTTGCATCGAGAAGAAGGGTCACTGCAGTACTTTGGCGGAGATGTTCTGCAAAAATTGCAATTCCTTGCTCTGTGTGCAAGTGGACACCAAAGGGATCCACTTGCAGATGCTGGATGTATCCAGGACAGAAAGTGTAACTGGTATCAGAGTCTCTCAATATTTGCTGTGTCAGGATTAGCTCCAACAACATGTCATCATGAAGCCTTCTCCAGCTTTGATGATCCATAACTGGGCTTGATCTTGATCCATGTCTTTTTTAATGTTTATTTTGAATGTTTTTGGTCCAGGTTGTATTGGTCTGTACTGAGCTTTTTCACTTGGCTTTTTCAAAGGTGATGTTTTTTCGATGTGATATTTCTTTTTAAAGTGCTTTCTAGCTTTGCTGTTTTTACATCCACCTGTAAAACAATCAATCTGTAAGACAGCTCTTTCTTCAAACTCCATTTCATCAGAGTCTCTACCACTTGTAACTGTTGCTGTTTCAGTTGCTTTAGCTGGTTCAATGTTTGTAGTTGATGATTGATGGTCATCAACATTATCATCTTCACTGAGGTAGATGTCGCATCTATGAATGGCACTCTCAGAAATCATGTCTTCATCAAAATTTTCAGTGCCTGTCTCTGTATGCACTGATTTAGAGACTTTGTCTTCAACTTGCACAGTGGCATGAGTCAACTGTGTGGTTGTAGCAACTTGCACAATAGCCTTTGATGTCAATTCTTTGACTGCAGTCCTAACTCATCTGTCTTGTAGCCAAACAACATACAGCCATTTCTTCAACCTCACTTGGTTAAGGGAAAACAAACGGATGCAGAGCTCTGGCCATACTTCAGACACTGTTCTCCACCAGCCTTTATCCACAAATTCTCCTTGGGTATTGTACAACATTTTCTTGTACGTCCCATGATGACATTGCAGGACCTTCAAATATAAATATAAGTTAAACAATGTCATACAAGGATACTCAACATTGATAAAACATAAAATTAGACTTTGCAGACAATCTTTAACCCAAACAGTATAATGTACCCCTCCCCTTTCTTCTATATATTACATTAAGAACAAGCCTCAGCCTTTTGTTTGTTTGTTTGGGCAGACTGGCCTGTTGCAATCGAAATTAAAGATATATGAACCCTGGGAATTGTAACCTGTATGTGTTAATATTCCACATGCTAGAATAATATTGAATCAACCATTTATGTATCTGGATTCAGTTCTGTGTCATCTGATTTTAGAAATTCATTTAAAGAAAAATGTTGTCTGAAAACTGCACTGTATTCTTCTTTTACATGTTCCTGGCTACCACTGTGCATAATTTGAGGTCACTTGACTGTTGCAGTTTAAAATAATCCCATGCTGAATTCAAAGATAATACACACTGGATAGCTAATCAGACAGATAAAAAAAAATAATAATTAAAAGATTTCAAATAGCTTTCTGTAAACTCGACAAACTCTACACTCTACGTGTCCCTGGCTACTTCTGTGCATATATCCCAGGGAATTGACTGTACCATTTAATAAATGAAATAAATATAAGTATTGTTTGGTACAGAGGTTTAAGATCAATCTATGAAACAATAATAAGGAATATTTTGTGTGTGTCTCGAGCAAAAAAATAACACATGGGAGAAATAATTAAATTAATACAGTGCAATAACATAATTTAATCATAGGATTAGTTTAAAATGGTTCAGTCTACTACCTTTAACTAATGAATAAATCAATAAAACAGCATACTGTGGCATTTAATATTTCTGTTAAATATCAGGAAATAATTGAAATGTTAAGCTAGGCCCACTGCCTACATTATAAACCTAAATATAAGGTTTAAAAGTTTTCATACCTTGTCTACTGTCGGCCTGCTCCTTGGTATTTTTTCTGAATAAAAATGTAAAAATGTTTCTTTAATTCAACCCCAGTTTTTTTTTTTTTTTAAACAAATTGTCCCCTGTCTGCAAGTGTATTCAAAGAAAACAAGACATGAACATGAATCCCCAGTAGAAATTGATTAAAAGTCACTATTAGTTACCACTCAGGAGTAATGCAGTCTCAAAAGGTCTTGAAAAGTAGTCTGTTACTTTATGGAACCAAACTTGCTTGGACAAGTGAGTACCTGGTAGATGAGTCTTCTGTAGGAGTTGATTCCGTACCGCTCAGGACTTGTATAGGGCTCCCTCAAACAGTGCGTAAGTTTGCCCCAAAAAAAGTGAGCACCTGGTAGATGGGTCTTCTGTAGGAGTTGATTCCGTACCGCTCAGGACTTGTATAGGGCTCACTCAAACAGTGCGCAAGTTTACCCCCAAAAAAGTGAGCACCTGCCTGGTAAATGAATCCGTCATAAAAGTTCCTTTTTAAGTCACTGGCGTACTGCGAAGATTTTAAAGTGATGTCACAAATACTAATAATTAACAAAATCATTCAAAGACATCAGAGATTATAGAATAATATAAATATAGCATACTGAATAACTATACAGTACAAAATAAAAGGTGCTCAAGTAATACTTTGGTTTTGTGTATGGTTTGCATGATTTTCTGGTAAGTGGATTTTCCTTGACGATGAAAAGTTATCAAAATGATATGCATGCATCAAAGGGCGTGACCTCAGTGAGGCCACAAATTCTGATGTTTCGCCAAGAAAAAGGAAGTGCCGATTTCGTCAGGAAAGGAACATCCAAACTGGATGAAATTGATGCTGTGTGATATCGGTTCTGCCCTGAACACAAACGTATGTTTATATTCACACCACGTAAGTCCCCTACTGGGAACAGGAAGTCACCATCGTCACGCTTTAATGATTTTAATATTATATTAAAAATGAATTATTTAATATTTGACACATGATTTTCTGGGAGATGATGCTTGTGAAAGATAAATATAAACCTAAAAAACAGATGAGAAGTTGATTGATATTGGTAGATTAAAATTCCAGAGAGCTATTTCAAAATAAAACAAATAGTCATTCATAAGGTTTAATGGATAGTATTGGTTTTCAAAAAAAAAAAAATCTAATGACTTTTTGGTTAAATATTGCTTGTGAAAGATACATATAGACCTAAAAAACAGAACAAAAAAAAAAATAGACAAAAAACAAAAACGGTTAAAATTTCAAGGAGTTATTTCAAAATGAAACAGAAATAGTCATTAACCAGCTTTAATGGATAGTATTGTTTTTCAAAAGGATTTCAATTGACTAAGTAGATAATGCTTGTGAAAGATACATATGGACCTAAAAACAGATGAGAATTAGAATCATGTTTGTAGATTAAAATTCAAATGAGCTATTTCAAAATAAAATAGAGAAATAGTCTTTAATAAGGTTTAATGGATAGTATTTGTTTTCCCCCCAAAAAAATGAAATGGCATTTTGGGTAAATAATGCTTGTGGAAGATAAATATAGACCTAAAAACAGATGAGAAGTTGAATTTTGTTTGCAGGTTTAAATTCCAGAGAGCTTTTCAAAATAAGACAATTGTTAATTTTGAATGGATTTTTATTGTTTTTCCAGTATTTGGCACATGATTTTTCAGGAGATAATGCTTGTCCAATGTGTGAATGGCTGATGAGGTTACAGCTTCTTTTTATTGTATTTACACACATTACATTTTTTTATTATTTTCAAGTGAAAATCATAGAATTTCATGGTTTGATTGAGATACAACTATTTATATTTAAATTTAATGAATTTCATGATTTAATATAGCAGGATATTTTGTTGTGGCGGCCGGCTGACAGCAGTTATTTACAGACGGTCGCTAACCACCCACTCTTTTTACTTTAATGTCTTTATGACGTGTCGTTTCTTTTTGCTCATCAGTAAATGGTTATCTGGGCTTTTTTCATGTAAAGTGTTCCAGACTTTGATCTCCTTTGTTGTATTTCTACAAGTCGGGGCTGTGGCAGGTGTCACCGACCTGGCCCAGTTCCCTCTACACCAGGCACACCAAGAGGGTCATGGTTCCTCCCCCTTCAGCAGACAAGGTATGGCTCGTTTCCAGTTTCTAGAGACCAATTGATATCAGACAATCAGAGGATTTGCACATCTTAAACAATTTTTTTCTTTTGCAGTTTGTCCTCATGGTTGGCGATTTCCATCTGCGTTCAATCGTGGAGGGAATTGTGGCCATGCTGGTGGGGGGGATCTCCTCCGGGCTGCTCTCCGTCCCTGCAGCCAAGGCCAGTGCCATAGAGGTCGAGGTAAGAAATTTATCTCTGCCTCACATTCCCAAGGCAGTCATTGTGTTGGCTCCCAGTAATAACCTGGACCGTAGAGTTTCTCTTTCAGATTCGGCTACGGACTTCCAGAGGCTGGTGACCACCGCCCGGGCTGCCTGCAGCAGTGTAAGTTACTTATTATTGTGTTTATATGACTTATTATGACTAGATAATTCCATGATTGATTTCAGAACATGTTTGAAGTTGAGTACGTTACCCAACCATTAAAGGTGGAGACACAGATGACGATTCCTGGACACGGTGAGAGATTTCTACAAACATTTTGAGATCTTGTCCTGTTTACTGATTTAGTCTCAGCAGCCATAAATGTTGTCTTGCACTAATTCTTCAGGTAGAATTGACTATCAGAAAGAATCAATAATTGTTGGAAATAATTATGCATTCTTTAAAAGTTTTAGAATTTCGGGGCACCACCTCTCGGTTGAGAGGAAAAGTCCATTCTCTGATTCAGTCTCAAGAATTGTAATAAACTATTAATTTGGACATCTGATTAACACTTAACTTAATAATAGAAACCAGCGCCATCATATTAATAGCTATTAATAGTTGAAGGGTTCAGAGTTCTAAAGTAGAGGTTGGCAGAATTCATTATTGTACAACATTAAAGAGGCAGAATGTATGACTCAAAAGCATTTATTCACAAAAATACAAAAGTAAAAACACACAACAAACAATCTAAACTAAATGTTTCTATGTACATGTGAATGTGCGTGTATGGATGCTGTGTGTGTGCGTATCTGTGGGGGGGAACTACAAAGATGGCTGCCATGGTGGCTGTTCCATGTAGTCTAGGCCATGTGGGGCTCTTTGTCTGTTAAGAACAAAGGGAAAATGGCTGACCGTGTTAATGTGAGTGTGTGTGTGTGTGTGTGTGTGTAGGCTTAATGTCACTTTGTGTGTGTTTCAAGGTATCATGTTAAAGAATGGTTAGTATGCATGCAGGTTGGGACACTAACATCAAACTAAACCTTCTTACAAACCTAAAACAGTGAACTGTAGCCTATGATCTCATCAGATTAACAAAGTTCAACAGTCTGGTTTAACCGTGTTTGTTAATGTTCTGTTCTGCGCAAGTCATGTTACCAGCGGAAAAGAAGAAGAAGGGTTGCTCTCTGGTTCTGCTTCCTTGAGTAGCTGGAGATGTTGTTGCAGCTGTGTTGTTCGTTGAGGAGTAGATCCATTGTGTAGGTCACATTGCCTTGTCTTTGTTAATCTTTGTCTGGTTGTAGCACCAGCCCTGAGTTTCTGCAGTGCTGCTGGCTGGACGTTGTTGAGTCCTTGGTCACTTGTGGGTCTGTGAGACGCTGAAAGTAGCTGGATAATCCCTTTTAGAGCAGAGAAGCTGCTGAAGGCTTCTGTCCTGCAGCTTCTCCTGCTACAGAGTGGTGCTCTGCTGATGAGCAGGAGCCCGGGAGAGAGTTTGGAGCTTGTGAGTTGAAGAGTCTGCCTAAGAGAGCGAGAGCCTCCTAAGAGATTAAGAGCAGGTTAAAAGAGAGCACAAGAGGGGAAAGGCCGGTGCCTTTATGCCTCTGGTGACATTCCTTGAAGGTGTGAAACTGGGTTTCCTGTCGGGGGAAGGATCACAATTTCCAGGCTCAGCCAGGCATCTGGCTGAAAATGTTTATTACCTTTTGTGGGCACAACATATACATATACTATTTCTGCCTATGTAATGTGTATTACAGGTGTCAGTTTAAGTCAGTTTCATCAGTCTAATTTAATGTTTATGTTTTACAGATGTGAGGTTCGTGGCGGCGGCGCGTTCCTTCTCCCTGACCCGGAGGGACCTGTGGGCCAGGGACGGTGTAAGTATAACACTTCATACATAACACACCCTGACACAGTTGATGTTCACCTGTTTCTGTTTGTAGATATAAATGTTGGTTTCATGCCAGATGCAGGTTGGCTGTTGAGTTGTATTTTGTTGTGTGTTTTCTCCGACAGGTTCACCTCAGTGACAACACGGGGATGCCGGTCCTCGTTGGCTTCCTGTTTGCTGCTGCTTCCAGGCAGCTGCAGGAGGCCATGGTCCCTGCCCGGACGTCCCCCAAGAATGTATCTACATCACTTCCTGTTACTGCTATTAATGTTTGACTCACTAACCAATGTAGTGTTTATTTTGCTGCTGCTATCAGATTATTTATATGCACTAAATGTTTGTTCAAATGATTGTGGTCACGTCTTTGTTTTTGTGTTGCCAATTGTTTTTAACTTCTTCTTCCCATTCAGTTCAGTAATTTTTTTCCCACTGCTGCTTTTGACAAACTCAAGTACAAGTACCTTTATTTACAATGTCTTTAGTTCTTCTGGTGTGTTTTATTCATTGTTCTAATATAAATTATGTCTTTGGTTCCACAGATGCCTCCTCCCCTGCCTGCTGCCCCACGGGTCCCATCAGGAGTGTCTGTGGAGGTCAAGGCCCCTGTGCCTCCTCCTTCCAGTCCTCCTGGAGGATTAGTGTGCCTCAGGCCAAGAAGCAGGTACGTTACACATTCACTGTTTGAACGTTTGACACAATAAGCACTGTTGTGTAATTAACTCACTGCTATCTGTTAATGCACATCAACTTGTTCTTTTTTTTGTGATGTTGTTTTTAAGCATTTTCTCTTTGTCTAATTACAACACCTACACTCTTTATTTACATCATATTCAGTTCGTCTGGCATATCATATCTCGTTCATTTTTCTAATATAAACTATGTCTTTGGTTCCACAGACTTCTGCAGCCACACCGATCTCACCAGGAGGGTCTGTGGAGGTCGAGGCCCCTGTGCCTTATCCTTCCAGTCCTCCTACTGTTATTGGTTGTTAATCGTTTCCAAAATAACCACTGTATTGTGTATTTTAACTTTCTACTGCTATGTCTGGTGTCTCTTATGCATTATTTTGTTGTAAACTCTGTCATTGTTTCCACAGACTCCACCGAGGGCCCGCCTAACTCCTCTCATACCTCCAAGCCCAAGGATTTCACGGGAAGTGTCCATGAAGGCCAAGGCTCCCATGTCTGGTTCTTCCCTCCCTCCTCGGTGGACCCAGGTGGGTCCCACCAAGAAGGTAATATAGCCCGATACTGTTTCTGTGAAAGTTTACTGAAATAACGAATGTATTTTCTACCACAACCTACTGCTGCTCGTTGCTATCAGCTTTTTTCTGCACATAATTTTAACCATGATTTTTTTAACCCTTTTGTTTTTGTTTCCCATTTATATTTACAATGCCAACAGTTTTTATATTATATTTTGTCTCCCATGCATTTTTTAATCCAAACTCTGCCTTTTTTCTTTACAAACACAGAATACTGAGGGGAAGCAGAAGACTGTGCCCTCCATCCCACTGAACCCGGTGTGGTTTAGCCCTGAGGTCCTGGAGCTGATGGCAAAGGTATGTTTACATATTCCTTATTTCATAGCTATTGATTACATTTTCCAAAACCATGGTCTCATTGTTTTCATATTGGAGTTTGTTTTTTTTTGGTGAAAACATGGTTAGGGGAATGTACTGCTTTACAATGTCTGCAACAGTGTAAGTTTTCCTTCTAGAGATAGGGGGGAAAAAAGGCATGTCTTTATTTCAGCATTCTGATGTCCAGCGGAAATTTTTCTTGTAACCGTCAATGCACCTGCATGGCTCTGACTTTTCTTGCGTACCACAATGAGGGGTTGCAGTTTGACAGGGTTTCTCTTTATAGAGTGCTTTCTTAGGGAGATTCACTCTATGTTGGTGTGAAACAGCAGGTTATTGTGGATGGTACTTTTACACACAACTACTTGACCCTTGAGCAGATGCCAAAACATGTCTTCTGCCCCTTGCCTCTCAACTTCAGTGCTTGCCTCTTGGTGTCTGCCACGCAGTTCTTTTGGTCGCACCTGAATGCTTTGCAGTCTTTCGTGACGACACGGGCCACTATGGTTTCTTTGATTCTCAATCGAGGTCAGCCACTGGTTTTCCACACCATAGCGGCACTGCAATAATGCTGACCTTCCTTGACTTCAGCGATCTGGTCGACCATGTGCAGAAGCTCTTGAAGGATCGTGGACCATATGCGAGCTATGAGTTTATGCCCGTTTCCTATTTCCAGGGATCACAGTGAGACCCCTGGCGTGGCGGACAATGATGCTGTCTCTCCAGCAGCTGCAACAGAACCAAGTGTGTTGGTTCTCGATGACTCCCTTGAACTGGAAGATGATCAAATTATCATTCCAGATAGTGCACTGGACCAAAGCTGTGTTCACGAGGACTTCCAACCTGCAGTTTTCCTTGAAGGGGGCACCCCTGAACTGGATGCTGATATGTTTATCACTCCAGATGCTGCACCAGATCACAGCTGTGTTCAAGAGGACTTGAGAAGTGCAGTTTCTCTTGAATGGAACACCCCCGAATGTGAAGCTGATATGGTTCTCACTCCAGATGCTGCACCTGAACCAGCGTCTGTGGAAGCTGACGTTCCACAGATCCGAGCTGAAATTGGTGTAGTTCGTGAGAAAACAAAGCAGTACATTTCGAGACTTGGCTCAAGCAGGCACAGAAAAGCTGCACATCGAGCAAGTGCAATCAACGAGCGTCTGCCTTCTGGTGAAAAGAGAATCGCTGGCAGAAGTCAGTCTGAAAAACTGCAATATGCCAGTCGGTCAGAATTTCGGGAGAAGAAATTGCAGGCGATGAGGGCAAGCTACATTCAGCACCGGCAAGAAAAGATTTCATAGATCATGAAGCGGTACAGGACTGACGCTATTTTCCAGCAGCGATGGAAATGTTTAATGCAGTCCTACAGCCGGAAGCAGTACAACACCGATCTTGCTTTCCAACAGAAGAAATCTTCAATGCAATCTTACAGCCAGAAGCAGAACACCACCGATCTTGCGTTATAGCAGAAGAAGAAATCCTTGATGCAATCGTATAGCCGGAAGCAGTACACCACCAATCTTGCTTCCCAGCAGCAGAAGAAATCTGCAATGAAGTCCTACATCCAAAAGCAGTACAGCACCAACATTTCTTTTCAGCAATGGAAGAAATCTTACATCTGTACATGGTACAGTACTGATCTTGCTTTTCGGCAGCAGCACAAATTGCATATACAGACATGGTACAGCTCTGACCTCGCTTTCCGGGAGCGGCAGAAGGGGTATCTCCGCTCTCGATATCCGCATGATGACCACTTTTAGAGACTTCACTTGCAGCGTTGCAGACTGTACCAACAGGCGCGTCTGGGGTCTCAATCCCGACCCATTCAATTTCTTTGTTTCTGGGGGAGCTGGCTGTGGTAAATCCCACCTCATTAAGTGTGTCTTTGAGGAAGCTTCCAAGATTCTGCAGGACCTTTGCAGATTTCGAGATGTTGCCGACATGTTGACGCCCACTGTTTTTCTTGGAGCGTTTACCGGTACCGCTGCCTACAACATCTTTAGGAAGCACGCACTCTTGAAGCTTCCTCTTAGTTTGAAACCGCCTTATCAGGGACTCGGCAACAGCTTGTTGCCTTTGATTTGTTGCAACCACCAGTGCACATAGGCAAATGGAAATCATAGAGATCTCATCAATGATCAAGATTTCCGCGTTGGACAGAGACGCCCTAACTTCGTCCAACACGGAAATCTTGATCGACGAGATCTCTATGATTTCCAAGGACCTCTTTGCCTATATGCACTGGCAGTGGCAACAAATCAAAGGCAACAAGAGGCCCTTTGGAGGCATGTCGGTCTTGGCATTTTGGGGACTTTTACCAGCTGCCGCCACTTGGCAGGGCCAAGCCGCTCTGTGTGCGTGAGGAGGATTTCCTTGACCTCTGGAGTTCTTTCCAGATGGTCACCTTGACGGAAATCATGCGGCACCGACTGGTCTTTTGCCAAGCTGTTGAACAGACTCGGCACAAAGCAGAAGACCGAACCGCTTTCCGTCGACGACAAAGCTCTGCTCTAGAAGTGTCGTCGATGCCCAACATCGTCCGGTGGATGCCCTTCACATCTTTGCGACGAACAAGGAAGTGGACGCCCACAACGGCACCACCGTCGCAGCCCTTGGCTTGACTGTTGTCAACATTCCTGCGGAGGATTATCGGAAGGATCCCTGCACAGGCGAACTGATTGCCTTGGGCTTCAAGGGCAACAGGAGGGATCTGCTGGACAACATCGAAGCCGCTGTTGGCGCGTGAGTCATGGTGACAAGGAACGTCGACATTGAGAATGGCCTCATCAATGGCACTTTCTGCACAATCAGACATCTGTGCATGTACATGGACCTGCCCGAAACTGTGAAGCTGATCGGACTGGAATTGGACAATCCAGAGGCCGGTCAGAAGTTTCGGAAAAAGATTCTCGGGCCAACGAACATGCTGTTTTACATCAAGCGAGTCGAGGAACCCATGTTTGGCTGTACAGCTTGCAAAGTGCAAGGCATGACCTTGCAGTCTGCCGTGGTCTCTCTGAAGCACGTTTTTGATCTGGGGATGTTGTACGTCGCCCTCAGCAGGATGACTTCTCTTCAAGGTCTGCAGATCACAGACTTTGAAGAGAAAAGAATCTTCGCTGACCCAACCATCAAGGCGGCGTTGGAGGGCATGACGTGCCGACCTTCGAGTCTTCAAGGCCACTCTTGCACTTTGTCAAGTTGCCGGTCACCGCTGCGCCAACGCTGATTGTGATCCACTACAACAGCCAGGGGCTTCCATCCCACATGGTGGACATGAAACACCATCATGAACTCCTCCTCGCTGACGTTTTGTGCATCAGCGAGAGCCATTTGAATTGGAGGATACAACATGTTTGCTCGTAACAGAAACGTCTGTTACGCAAACAGACCTGACATGGCTACCCAGGATGGAGGTGGTGTCGCCGTGTACTACAGGAGCACTCTTGTAGCCTGTCAAGTACTTGCAGAAATTAAACGGATCTTGAAATTGCGGTTCTCAAGGTTGAGCGCTCGGTTGCAGCTTTAATTGGTGATAATTGTCTTATCACCAAATACTGTCATACCTGCAAACATTAACACTAAATGTTTTATTTTTTTGTATTTAAGTGCTGCTGACAAGTTCATGGTGTGCCAAATCCAGCCGATGACCACGTTGACTTATTGTGGAGAAACATGGAGCAGGAGTAGAGAATGAGTAAGACTTATTAGTCATTTTATAATCTGCTTGGTTGTGTTTTTCCAGTTAATGCATCTTCACTGTAATATCACTAAAGAATTTTAATGGTCATTGATGGTAACTGGTCTCCTCACTTTACCACCTTCTACAGGGGCTCCACTGACAGCATCCTGACCTACAGCATCACTTCTTTGTTCAGGAGCTGCAGTTTCCATGGACAACAAAGACAGCCAATCAGGACTGATGAAGACCGCCTACAGAACCATTGCTGCTGCTGTCTCATCCTGATGGAGCTCTACCAACAGCAATGCATTCACACAGCTACCTCCACCATCAAAGACCCACTCCACCCTTCACTATGATCAACAGGTTTTACAAGCTGTAGGGCTTCAAGTGGACTGAATCCCCCCCGACACACCCACACACACTCACTGACACCCTGACCCCCCAAGCACACGCCACCCCCCCAGCTGGACAACAACCAAACCAAGGTTTGAACTGATTTAAGAACATGTCTGAACTACTTTAAACAGCACTGGATTGGAGACATTGAAGAACCTTTACTGAACCTCTGAAATGATTTGGTTATTAATGCTGTGAAATACTGTTCTTAAATATGTGATTGAAAATATATTTTTATATAGATTGATTTTTTTAGTCATTTAATCACCATTTTCTTTTAATATGTCAATGATGAGAAGCAATTTAATTTCAGACTGAATGTAAATGTGGAGTGAAATGACAATAAAGTGAACTTTGAATCTAGAATCTAATGAGGATTTTAATAACATACATAGATGTACTCTGAAGGTTTTAGGGTAAGTATGTTTTATGTATACTCATTATATATAGATATTTTTATGTAACTGACATGAATACAATAAATTAAATAATTTAAATAAAATAATGCATTAAGGAGGTACAGAGCTACATATCAAAGACATCACATTATAAGAATACCCTCCTCAATGCTGACGTTCGAAAATAGCCTTACATGGAGGATAAAATTCAGAGTTTTTGACTTGGAAGCAGTTGGTCTGTGTCAGTGATGTCATCACCATGGAAACACCACAGCTTGGTGGCTGAGCTGATTTCTGTCAGGACTGATCCAACTCTCACAATTTCTGCAGGAATTGTCTAGTTGTCTTTATTATTGATATTTTTCAGAATAACTGTCTGCTGCTGAGCTGCACAAGTTGCATACATTTCAAATAGGTTAGTAATGTCATAGAAAAAGAGAAGTGGAATACCACTCGCAGCAATTTGAGGAAAAGAGCTGTGAAAAGAGTAAACCAGTTCTTTAACTCTGTGACATCCTTGATGTGGACAATGATGAAACTTCAACCACTGAAACAATCACTGATTCACCAACACATTTTTGAGAATTTTGAGACAGACATTGGAGGTGGAGGATTAAGTAGTGATAATGATGATGATGATGAGAGGAACTTTGCTGATGACACAGGGGATTTAGCAAGCTGCCTGAGAGACTGGGCCACACAGTTGGGGGTTTCACTGATTGCTTTGTCTGCCGTCTTGGCCATACTGAAAGTTCACCATCCGTCATTGCCCAAAGATGCCAGAATAGTACTAAAAACACAGATTTGCCATGCTGTAAATTCTTTGGCAGGTTAACCCGCTAATAAAAAGCTTGTTCCACGCTTCGCACTCTGTCACATACTTTTTGGAATTACTTTTTTGAAAAGTACAGTAACCCTAGGATCACCTCAGGCAGTTACTTTGACATTTTTGTTTGTAGATTTATAAAAAAATTATCATATGATTGACTCTGTGGCGATTTGTGATCTTTCAAACAGGGGAAGCTCATATTTGCTGTACATCATAAACGTGTTTACTGGAACTTCTTTTATACTATGCGAGTGTTTTTTTTATAAATAGGCAATGCGTGTGAGAGCATGCAGGCAAAACAGTAACTCGTGCATTATACGTGACTGGCCTCGCACGCGAGCAAGCGCGAGAGAGAGAGTCACGATCGTTACACATCCCCCTGAAATGACTTTGGAACCTGGGGGTGTCTGCGTTATATAGTTTTGAAACCTGTCAGTCAAACTACATTCTGCTTTTCCTCCAATCACTATGCATAACCACTACATTCTGATTTTCATCCAATCAGCATGCGGACGCTCACCATCCAGGCCCCGCCCACACTCCATTGACTCCCAGAGACGCTCAGCGTCCGGGCGGGCTCAAATTTTCAGCATTTATCCAATGGGCGCCAAGTTCGAGGCAATGGTAAAAAAAGACCCATTCACTCTCAGAGACGCTCAGCGTCTATGGCGAAATGCATTGACCAGAGACCAGGAAGCGGTATGGGAATGTACAGACTTGTCATTTATTTATTTATAAGTAGCTGATTCTGTAAGAACTCGTCTTAAAAATGAACATGTTCTAACAGATTTATAGTCAATGAAATGTTAATACAGCTGCACAAATTTGGCCATTTATTTTTTGACAGGGCAGGGGAAGTTCAGCTTCCCTTGCAGTCTTACAGAAATCGCCACTGATATACACTCACCGGCCACCGGGTTGGACCCCCTTTTGCCTTCAGAACTGCCTCAATTCTTCGTGGCATAGATTCAACAAGGTGCTGGAAGCATTCCTCAGAGTTTGGTCCATATTGACATGATGGCATCACACAGTTGGCGCAGATTTTTCGGCTGCACATCCATGATGCGAATCTCCCGTTCCACCACATCCCAAAGATGCTCTATTGGATTGAGATCTGG